>CM077219.1:10421141-10816141 GCA_039654775.1 Spinibarbus caldwelli | reverse complement strand
ATGAGATTAATAGTACACTTTTACTCAGAACTCACTTTAAACCACCATCGAGTGTTTGTAATAACTTCCTTTTGCGATCACATGTAGAATTTGGTCGTTTACTGTTGTTAAAATATGCTCTTTATAGCCTTTTATATCGCTGCACAAATTAGCATTTCAGATGTACACATTCATCTCAAGAAAATCACATACAAACCATATCCTATCGTAATCGTGTGTTTATTATCTGGTATAATCTATAGTGGCTGTTGTCATGTTTATTTCTGCAGTGTAAAAGCCTTAACATGTATGCTCAGGCTGAAACTCACGTTGTTTGTGATGTTTACAGCCGCCTCTCCGTTCTTAAGTTGCCAGGTATACATTTCAAGTATAATACACATTAGTAAAAGGATCTATTTTAATTTTAATTTGTCTATATACACTTTGGGCGGCTACGGTACATTATAAAAATAGCCCAAAAAAACGCAACCCGCGGCTCTGTAATTTTTCCCGCGACTGTATTTTCAAAATAGCCCACTTGTTCCGTTACCCTGGCAACACTGGCTCACTGTACCCTCATCACACAATGATAGATAACCTTCCGCGCTGCGATGATGGGAAGAAGTTGGAGTCAAGGATTATCACATGATTAATTTGCGTTAAAAAAATATTAACGCGTTAAAAAAATTAGATTAATCGCATGCGTTAACGCGTTAACGTTGACACCCCTAATATATATATATATATATATACACACACATACATATATATACACACACATATATATACACACACATATACATAAGGGCTGTGCGATTTGGGGGAAAATATCAAATTGCGATTTTTTTGACAGATATTGCGATTTTAAATTTGCAAAGTCAAGCTTCAGCTCAGTATTGCCAATAATGTGCAGCACAGTATGAGTATCGTTACCCTGCTGAAAAAAAAAAACAAAAAAACAATAGAAACCATTAACAGAAATTCTTAGTTTCCATTAAACCATTACAAAATTCCTTTTTTGTTTTGGGCATTATTCCAGTAGGAATTACTTTTGTTCTACTGGTTGCCATCTGCCATATTACATTCCACCAATAGAATCCATGAAATACCAGTAGACACCATTATAGCTTACATTAAAACCAATACAATTCCCATTAAATTTTCTATTGTGTTTTGGGAGGGGATCTATTGTTTGTTTTTTTGTTTTTTTTCAGCAGGGAAGATCATAATGGTATAACTACTTTTACAGAATTTACTTAATTACTGAATATCACAGGAAATATTAGTTTATTTTTTATATAAATGAACTGTATTTCTGTAGTCGATTATTAAAGTATTACATATGTTACATAAGCTGATTTATTTATCATTTGTCAGATTTATATTGATTTTTAAATATTTGGGATTTTAAGAACAAGTGGAAAATGTGCTGAAAGTTTCATTTCCTCCAAGTGAAATTAGCAAGCAGTTAGAGACTGAATTTACATTTGTTTTAAATGCGGAGCCAGGCGCGAGCTGACACAGGTTCAGTGCGTCAAGCCTCATCCATATTGCCAGATGCGCTTGTAAAGATTGCGGTGCAGAGCCAAGCGTGAGTATAAACAAGCATTACAAAACAGGCTGCGTGAGTGCGGCAAGTGTGAACGGCTCGTCCGTGACGCGGGATTCGCACTGCGTGGGGCAGAGAGGAGCGAGTATGAGAAGCATTAGGCTGTGTGTGTGCGGTCTTCTGAATTGGGAATAGTGAACATGCATTATAAACTTATTTCAAATTAATCTGTTGGGGAGATAAAAATGTGTAAGATAACGTTCATGTACTAATAAAATCATCTAAGAATGTATCTTTTATTCTCCAGTACTGAAAGCAGAACCGATAAAGGAGCTCTTGATATGCGTTGTGACGCAGCTCTTGCAAATTACCTTTTTTATTCGTTGTCAGTCATTTCGAAGCTGAAGTTACATACGTTTTTCTTTCGTTTTAATTTGCCTAACTATCGATCTGACCCTGTAGACGCCATAATCCCACTCTCTCTCGCTTTGTTTTTTTTTTTGTCTTTTTTTAATGGTGGGTGTTTGCGCAGTTGGATAGAGCAGTGCTGATTGGGGAGAACGGACGGAGGTGTGCTCACTCTATTAGTTAGTAAGACTGCCACTCAAGGCTGTCACGCGTATGCTCTGGAACAGAGTAATATCGCGTCCACATCGCAGGCTTTGCGATTAGAAAATTGCAGTGTCTCAAATCGCGATTTCGATGCAATTTCGATTAATCGCACAGCCCTTAATATATATATATATATATATATATATTAGGGGTGTCAACGTTAACGCGTTAACGCATGCGATTAATCAAAAAAATTTAACGCGTTAATATATTTTTAACGCAAATTAATCATTTGATAATGTTTGACCCCAACTTCCTGTCATCGCAGCGCGGAAGGTTATCTATCAGTGTGTGATGAGGGTACAGTGAAACAGTGTTGCCAGGGCAGCGGCACAATTGGCCGTGTGCTATTTTGAAAATACAGTCCCTGGAAATATTACAGAGCCGCGGGTTTTTGGGCTAACGTTACTTTTATAATGTACAGCGGCTGCCCAAAGTGTATATAGACAAATAAAAATGAAAATAGATCCTTTTACGAATGTGTGTTATACTCAGAATGTATCCCTGGCCACTTAAGAACGGAGAGGCGGCTGTAAACATCACAAACAACGTGAGTTTCAGTCAGAGCACATGTTAAGGCTTTTACACAGCAGAAATAAACATGACAACAGCCACTATAGATTATATAAGAAAATAAACACGATTACGATAGGATATGGTTTGTATGTGATTTTCTTGAGATGAATGTGTACATCTGAAATGCTAATTTGTGCAGCGATATAAAAGGCTATAAAGAGCATATTTTAACAACAGTAAACGACCAAATTCCACACGTGATCGCAGAACAGGTCCAATTCTTCATAATGCATTTTGTCATAATACTTCACATAAGGTCGCAAGAAAACGTTGTTGTAATATTTATTTGGAAATACTTTTGATAATAGTTGGGTAAATGTATACTGGGATTGAAGCAATGTGGCTTGGTAAACGTTGTATTGCCAGTTTAAAGGCTGATAATGGCTGAATAAAAACAGAAGAATAATGATAAAAGAATAATAAGGATTATGTCTCATACCTGGCGGAGGTGTGAAAGGTTCTGTTTCCTTAAACTAGTTTGTCATGCATTTAATTTCAACACATTTACATGTAAATCCTAGTATTTTAAATGTGTGATTAATCATGATTAATGATTGTCCATGACTGTGATTAACGCGATTAAATTTTTTAATCGATTGACAGCACTAGTATATATACACACACACGCATATATATATACACACATTTGTTTATATATATATAAACAAATGTGTGTATATATATGTGTGTGTGTGTGTGTAATATATATATATATATATATATATATATATATATATATATATATATATATATATATATATATATATATATATATATATATATATATATACATACACACACATACATAAAAATGGAACATATTTTGAATTCAGAATAAAATCTGACAAAAATGGTATTATAAAATGTTCTTTCTTTGCCCAGTAATTTTTCGGCTAGTCAAGATAATGACCATGCAAGAGTAAACAAACGTGATTGGCTCTTTTAACTCCTCCCCTTATGAAGTCACTGATGGCAGATCAATATCAGAGATAAACTGGACAAACGCAGCCACTCACAATACCCATTTTTCACCCAATACACACAGTTGAACTTGAAACATCTAATCAGAGAGAAAGAAAACGATTTGCTTTGTTGGCAGTTTCATCAGTGGACACAAGTGTGTTCTTGTGACGGCCCGCTCGCTGTGGCCTACACTTTCTCTCTCTCTTACAAACACAATCTCTATCCATTGTCAAGTCAGCGCTGTGTCAACAGCCCCAGTGCTCACCCCTGCTTTTAATCAGACTTTGGCGCAACGCTAATGGCGCCTTCATTTTGTGTGGCAGAGATAATCTCATCCACAGCTGTTGTGGCTTTCTGCTCCAACCAACAGCCGCTGCTTCACAGGCCCAGATGAGAAGTCCCACAACACACTGCAACCACCTCTACTTGAGTCGATATCACGGGTCAAAGCTGGACGAAGGGTTTGGAATAAGAGCTCTGATGGAAGTGAAGCATTTGCGGTCAATTTGATGTAATCAGATGAGGGTCAAGGCTAAAGTTTTCGTAAACTGACAGAGACAGGAGGGGCCGCAATGCAATCCGGAGAGAATTGCGATGCATGAAGACAGTTGAGATTATCTGAATGTGTGGATTAATCTGGTGTGTGGCCTATCATCTGCTGCTGTAGATGGTGACAAAATAAAAACAAAAACAAAAAACAAAAAACAAAAACAAATAAACAAAAAAAGCGATTAAGAAAAATAAAGCATCAGATAAATACTATGCCAACTTCTTATGAATGACCCATTGTACTAAAAACAAAAACTAAAATATCAATGGAGAGAAATTAAAATGTGAGAACTTAAAATAATAAAACAAGCAAATAAAACAAAAAATTAAAAAAATAAAAAATAAAAATAATTAAACAAAATATAAACAAAAATAAAAATCATACAAAACAAAATTAGAAGTTTAATTCTGAAATTTAATATTTAGGGTTAACCCTAAGTATAAGCAGTATTAAACTAAAATAAAAGTATAAGCAGTATTAAACTAAAATAATAAAACAAAAATAAAATAAATAAAACAAAATATAACCAAAAGTAAAATACAATAAACAAAAATAATATCAAATAATAAATAAAAATAAAATAAATAAGCAAAAATAACATGAAATAGAAAAATAAAAATAAAATAAACTAAATTAAAATAAAAATATATGTTGAATGCTGAACTTTAATATTTAGGATTTAACCTAAACTATAAGAAGTATTAAATTAAAATAATAAAACAAAACTAAAATAAATAAAACTAAATATAGTCAAAAGTAAAATACAATAAACAAAAATAATATCAAATAATAAATAAAAATAAAATAAATAAGCAAAAATAACATGAAATAGAAAAATAAAAATAAAATAAACTAAATTAAAATAAAAATATATGTTGAATGCTGAACTTTAATATTTAGGATTTAACCTAAACTATAAGAAGTATTAAATTAAAATAATAAAACAAAACTAAAATAAATAAAACTAAATATAGCCGAAAGTAAAATACAATAAACAAAAATAATATCAAATAATAAATAAAAATAAAATAAAATAAAAATAATTGTTGAAAGCTGAAGTTTAATATTTAGGGTTAACCCTAAGTATAAGCAGTGTTAAATTAAAATAATAAAACAAAAATAAACAATAAAACAAAATGTAAACATATAAATATATAAAATACAAGTAATACCAAATAAAATAAAATAAAATAAAAAAGAAAAGAAAGCTAAAGTTAAATGCTTAAGTTTAATTCTTGAGGCTAACCCTAAGTATGGGCAATAATACAAGTGATGCTTCCCGAAGCAAATGAAAATATTTAATTCAGAAAAGGGTGAAATGTGTGCAGGAAATGAGCTTTGAAATCATGCAGACTGTAAGCTTATATAATAGATGAAAAGAAGCCTTCTTGAGGCTAACCCTAAGTATGGGCAATAATACAAGTGATGCTTCCCGAAGCAAATGAAAATATTTAATTCAGAAAAGGGTGAAATGTGTGCAGGAAATGAGCTTTGAAATCATGCAGACTGTAAGCTTATATAATAGAGGCCAGTCGCTCATATTAGCCTATAACCCATGTGCAGTTATCAACACTGCCATCCACGACTTCACAAAGGGTCAGGGCACGCTACACCACCATAGACATTGATGCACGGTACAACAAGGCTTCTTTTCATCTCAGCGTCCACTTTCACAAAGACACCAGTGTGCACGCTAGTGTCAGTCTCTGCTTATGACTGACTCGACGACAGTTGTACAGGCAAGACGCTGTCAGTCTGTCAAACACAGAAAGAGTCGACATGACACTTTAACGTCACAGCCAGTGAAAGAATGCTGAGAAAGGGGAACGGATAAGAGACAGTATCAATAAAATAAATAATTTATACAGAAACAACAAACACATGCAGCATCTCGCCATCTGTCTCAACCCAGTACCTCAGGCCTGACCTTGGGACGCAATCTGAACACAGTAACTAGGGCTGGGTGATATGGTCAAAAAGAAAAAAAAAATTATCGTAACATTTTTATTAGGGCTGAAAAACGATTAGGTGTGATTAATTGAAAAAAAAAAAAGAAAAAAAAAAGTTTGTTTACATACTATATGTAGTATATATTATTATGTACATATAAATACACACACATACATGTATATACATTCATATATATGAAGGAAAAATGTGTTAGATTTATATGTAAAATATTTATATATACTATTAATTATAAACAAGCGTTTACATACAAATACAAACTTTTTTTAAATATATACGTGTGTATTTATATATACATAAATATACACAGTACACACACATATATGTAAACAAACTTTTATTTTGAATCGATTAATCGTGACTAATTGTTTTGCAGACCTATTTTTTTGTTATCAGCACTTTATTCAAAATGCTCATACTACTGCAGGCAGCAAGACAAATGGACAAAACCCATTAAATGAAGTTGCATAATTATAAAGTTTGACCTCATTATGGAAGCAAAGAGTCCTTATTGTAGAATTACACCCAAGAGTCCTTTTCAAGCAGAACGTTGACTGACTCAGCACTCGATCAGACGTGATGTCACTGCGCTTAATTACCCCTACAGACGGGGAGGACAAGGTCACGCCGCTGCCGCGATTATAGCAATTACCAGGCTTTGATTACGGTTAAGTGGCATTGTTACACTTGGGTTGCTTGCGATGGCGTTTTTGCTGACCCTGGAGAAAACATTCAAATGGAAACTCTGAATGGAGATGATGGCGAAGCGTCTCGCCTTTAAAACGGCATTTTGCATTTTCATTCACAACAGCTTTCTGTAATCAGAGGCAGCTGCGTGAGTCAATCAGCGGTAATAATTTTCGTCCTGATTCGCAGCTCTCCCGCTGGGACTTGTGATACGGCTCACTTGCACTCGTGCACCCAGAATCCATTTCATCATATTTCAGGGAATTAAATCTGTTAGAATTTCTTTCTTGAAAATAAACATTTTTTCAGATTTTTAAAAAGAAAAAGTCCTATGATAATGACTTGTCCTTCCCTTAACTAAAGAGACTTTTCTAGGGATACACGTTGTAACGGTTTTTGGCCAATATTTGTCAGTTATTTATAATTATTTATCAATATGAAATATTTAAATGCTTATTTTTACAATTAGATTACCTTTGCTGTCATCTAATATAGGGTTGTGCCAATAGACGATATTGTGTATCGACGGTAGTTAGAGATATCGCCTGTGGCTGATGCCACTGACGATAGCAAGACGATTATTATTATTGTTATCAGGCTAGTAATACTATCTAATTAATATTAGGACTTATTTGTTCCATCATATTTCTGTTTTCGCGCTTTTACAGTGTTGTGCGTTAAAACCAATCACACATAATTCCGTTGAGCTTATGAATACAATGGCCAATCAGAGGCATTCAGATGAGTCATCGCTGTAACACCAGAGTTTTGTTGTAGAGTGTTGTTTGTCGCTGACTGAATTCTGCTCACTTGCAAATTCTCTCATCATAAACAATAAAGTGCAGATGAATGTGCGATGGAAGTATAAGAGTATAACATTTACATTTAGTAGATGTTTTTATCCAAAGCGACTTACAAATGAGGACAACAGAAGCAATCAATTGTAGTATTAAAACAACTAAAACAGATCCAAAACTAAAAGCTAAAACTTTATAAATACTATATATACACACACATTTAAAAAAATAAAGAAATTAAATAAAAATGACAAATGCACACAACAAAATTTCAAAACTTAATTTAAATGAAAACAAAAAATAAATCTAAAAACAATATATATTAGAAGAGCAAAAGGTATGAATATAATAATGATTCTAACATAACTAAGTCAAACACCAAAAAAAAAACAACTACATATACGTGTATGTACAACCACACACACATACATATATATACACATTTATAAATTCAATATTCTTTCATTTCCATGTAGTTTGTTGAAGTACTAAAATAACTCAAATTAAATAAAACTAAAACTTAATAAAAAACCTATACAGACATTAAAAAACTAGTAAAATGACAAACATTACTCCAACTTTAACTAAAATTAAAAGACAACAAATAAAAATCTAACTACATTAGTTTATCAGTAATCTTAAAAAAATAACACTGAGCCAAACACACATGCTAAAAAAAAACAACAACCTACACATAGTAAGAAATGGTTATAAAAACTGAAACAGAAGTGAAACAAGTAGTAGGAAAGAGGAGAAATAAAAAGCAATACTTATATCCTTTGCCAGTGTCCCTGTATGGTGGAGTCGCACGGTAGATTTGATGGTCTTTACCCTCTTCGGTATTCACACGAGGAGGCCTTTACACATGGGCTGCTGCGACCGCTGCCGCAGTAAACTAAGCTTTTTTTTAATACCCGTCTGACAAAATATTAATTGAATTCAGCTGGACACGCTTTCCTTTTTATCACAACAAATGGTCAAGCAAGCACAGACACCGACAAGGTACGCGATACAGTACGAGACCAAACACGATTTCAGCACGTCTGAAATATAAGAGAGTATAATATAACATATAAGATATAACGTATAAGAGAGTATTTATATAACAGCTTCGCTGATTATAACAGGAGTGATTATAAACTCGCACTAGACTGAAATTTTCTGTAGCTGCTGTTTGAATAACTGAGGAAATTTAAGCATTATAATTAGTAACTTACTGTTTCTATTAAATTTAGTTTCATGTTAAATACAAATTTAGTCATATTAAAAACATTAGGCTGCTTTTAGCCTTACGTTGGAGTTGGCTCACTTTCTGGCAATGAAACTAAGTAAATAATTAAATAAATTAGCACGATAATATTGTGTATCAGCGATCTCACAGGTTGACGATATGACAATTGAGCATATCACCCAACACTAATCTAATGCTAACTTAAAGTTTAGCAAAATAATTTAATACTATTTAAAATTTAATTTAATGTATTAATTTTTCATAGCAAAATTGACACATATATATATATATATATATATATATATATATATATATATATATATATATATATATATATATATATATATATATATATATATATATATATATATGTATGTGTGTGTGTGTGTGTGTATATGCATATATAATGTGTGTGTGTGTGTGTGTGTGTATATATATATATATATATATATATATATATATATATATATATATATATATATATATATATATATATATATATATATATATATATATATATATATATATATACACACACCACATAAAATAGCATGTTTTAATAACATGGAAATAATTATCTGCATCTGCTTGAATATTGGTGCATTTCTACATTTTTTCCCGATTTATTGTCAGCCTAGTCTCACGTAGCCAGACCTTCAGACTGACGGCTTAAGGTCTGGAATTCATGGTAGCTTTCATTGGCCAAGGCCCGTCCATGACGCCGTTTGACCGACATGTCAAACAACCAATCACGTTTCATTTCGTTCAGCGTCACGTTTCGGGGCGTTGAAATGTCTCCACAATAACAGACCGGTGTTTAAAACTCTCGGACGCATTTTATTTTATCATCACAGTTGTAAACACGACGGCTTTCTTCTTTCGTGAAGGGGTTTGGCGTCACGGCATCTTTGTTTCTAGGCGGAACGTTAAAGAATGCAACACACACGTCTCCCGGAAATCCTGTATAATTCAACCAATCCAACGACGTCTTCGAAACTCCTGAAGTGTTTCCACTTTTGTGTGCCATATGCATCAGACGTTTAGCCAACATTCTGTGGGCGTGACGTCTGAGGCTAAGACTATTGTCAGCCAGACAAAAATCTTAAAGGGATAGTCCACTCAAAAAAAAAAAAAAAAAAAAAAAAGTCATTATAATTTACTCACCTTAATGTTGTTTTAAACCTGTATGATTTTCTTTCTTGTGTCAAACACAAGAGATGATATTTTAAAAATTGTCTGTGTTCTGTAAAAACTGATTTTTCAAGAATAAAAAAAAAAAAAAAGTTTAAAGTTTTTCTACTTTAATTCAACATGTTACTTGCCATTTCTTTTTAACTGTTTGAAACAAATTAGGTGTAGAAACACTTGTCACTCTGTAATTGCTAGTAAATTTTACTAGGGCTGCTCGATTATGACAAAAATCATAAATCACAATTATTTTGGTCAATATTGTAATCACGATTATTTAACATGATTATTAGTGGGCCATATAACCAAAAAAAATAAAAATAAAATAAAAAATAAAACAAAAAAACAACAATTATCCAAATCTAAAGTATTCAGTTAACAGCTATAGAAATTGAATAATCAAATGTAAAATAAAACAGCATAGTCTTCACTGTTAATTAAACTTCCTTTGTTTCTTATTAAAGCTACAAAAGACCTTTTTTTCTGTCTTTTGTTGTTTGATTAATATTAAGCTCACAGTCTGCAGCAGGAATATTAGCCCGCTGTCACTTTAAGAGCCGCACGGATCCAATTTACTGTTACACACGTATTTTCATTCTCATCTGTTTACATTCATTTATTACATAACCGACGAGGGTTTACGTAAATAATCACTAAGCACCGCATTTTGACATTTTTGTAACTCAACTTTAATAACTCACGTCCCATTTTGCAAAAGTCACGTTACATGATTTTACTGATTTACACGTGAAAATGGGCTTTTATGGAGGAGTGAAAGCCCACTGCTGGAAAGGGGGCGGAATGGGGCGCAATAATAGTTTAGTCTCGATTATTGTATTTTCATAATCGTTGTTTTTTTTTTTGTCCACTTGGCCCTCAACATTCTCCAACATATCATCTTTTGCCATATACATTTGCCATATCATCTTGTTTTCACAAAAGAAAGTAAGTGAACAGGACACATGGCACATGCAAGGACCGGTAATCTGAACTATACTTTAATCTATCCTGCTCAAACCAGAAGATTACATCAAACCTGTTTGGCTCCATAGGTTGACTAAGCCTTTCTGCTTGCCCATCCGTGAATTATAAATCATGGATTGTGCTGTTACATAAGCCAGCGTCCTCATGACACTGACACATGAGCAGAAGTCTATGATCACAGTTACTGACGGACAGTTTATGGACAAGTCTTGCTGATGAGTCAGCCTGATACAGAGGCAGTGAGAGCGAGACCTTCCTAACAAGCCAAAGTGATGAAGACGTGATGGGCCGTGTTAATCCCTGCTTTAGGAGGCTGTTCTAATGAGCTTTGTGGACAGTGAGCACACACGGGATTGTGATCTTAGCCACCTTGTTGAGTACCTGCTACTGTAATCATTCCAAATTGGATTCTTCACAGGTTGCTGGTCTCTCTGTGGTTTTGTCATTTAATTACCTTTCTAAATGAGTTTGCTGCCTCATTTTAATCAATTTCCATACAAATAAAAGATATTTGTATTTGGCAAAACAAAGAATCTAAAATTGAATAGCTGAAACCAACTTTATTTATCGCTTTTCTTACATTCATCTTGCATACAGAGTAGCATGGCTTTTTCAATGGCCCATTATTACATATATATTATACACACACACACATACAAAACATAAATAAACAATTTTTTTTTTTTTGTAATTCTGTAATTAAAAAAAAAAAAACTAAATCAATATATACGTATATTGTATGTTTATATAGAGGGCCCTATTAAATCAGTTTTATTTTTTCCCCAAATTTCATTTAACTTTTTTTCCAAATTCCATTTAAATTTTTCTGGACTCTGTTTTAATGGTTAAATATAATTTTTGTCAATCAAAAAGCATGTCTAATTAATTGAAATCATGAAACTTACAATTTAACAGCAATTTATTACAAGTTTAACAAAAACTACATTTTTAAGGCCCTATGAAATATGTTTTATATATATATATATATACACACACACCCCTCAAATTCAGTTATTAATTAATTAATTAATTTACTTATTTTAACCCAAATACTGTGTTTCCCATAATTTTTTTCTGGATTCCATTTGAATGATTTCATTAAATTAGAATGTGTGTAGTAAACGAAACCGCGCGTCTACGCCATTCATTCACACGTAACATGCAGGATTCATATTTAAATAGTATTTTTGCAGCTTAATATTCACAGACACTAGTCAATATCACATTCTGATTTAACTGTACTGACCTACTTTTGATTTATCCATCCAAAAATTGCCAAATTCCGTGTTATACTGTAAATTCTGTTTTTATAACTGGATTCCGTGATTCTGTCTGCGTTTTCTGCATCGCGAAAATATATATAAAAAGCTGATTATTTAGCCTGACATAATTTGTATTTTAATTTATTCTTATGTTTTCTTTCATTTTAATCACTTTTATCTGTTTTATATTTAACCTTTATAAAATACTGGACGAATTGTTCACAAAAAATAACAAAACTATATAAGTCAAGTTTAACATCATTTAAATAAATTAAATAGGCTAAAATAGACAAACAAAGAATGACATGTTTAGGAAAAATTTTTAAATGTGAAAAGTTTGCAATTTTGTTGTTACTTCAAAAGGTCTGAGAAGTAAATGCCTACATAACTTGGCTGTAGATTCTCGACACAGAGCCGATGAGTGATGAGACGTCTTTGAGTCACCTTAACTGCTAACCAGGGACGTCTCGCCATGATGACTCAGTCCCTAAAGATACTGGCGGCCGATAACACTGCTTTGCTGCTGGAAATGGCCCTGATGAGGGCAGCAACCTCATCCTTCATCTGTGATGCCACCTTTAACTCACTCTCTCCATGTGTTGGCTTATAGCTTCATTTGAAACACCGTGAGGTAAAGCATCATTTCAGCAAACATTCATGTAGAATGCATGAATGCGGCTTTTGCTAATGCAGAGCTCACAGACTCATGCTGCACACAAGAGCTTTTTTATGCTATGCTTCACATAGAAGAGATTAAAGACAGCGAGGCTGTTGTTCTCTTGAGGGTAAATATCAACTACTTAAATATCAGAGACAGATTATGTCTGCTGTGAAACTGCTAAAGCAAGCATGCATAAACAGTGGTAAACACACAGTAACACAATGTAAAGAGTGTAACATAAACATGCACACTTGCACTCGACCAATATGCCTCTTTCAGTGGCTGATGAATATACTAGAGAAAGTGTGATGGCTGAAATATGAATCATACAAATTAATGACAGCAAATTAAATGCACACACAAAACAAAACCACAATCTCAAAAAACTGCCAAATATTTGCCAATTAATATGCTTTTATTACTGCAATTTAGCCATAAATTATACTGCAAATTACTGTACAATTTATAGATGCATACTTTAACAAAGTATACACTTTTCCTTATTTACATCTTTCCTTTTAAATGTAATTAATACATTTAAAAATGGATTTGAATGAATATGACGATTAATATGTGAAAAATATATAAGAGGACAAAATTTTATATAATTTTCATAATTTAATTTTCAAATGGACTAAAAAGAATGATAAATTGAAACGCTGTTATTATTTGTTTTCTAAATGTAATTTCTCAAAATTTCTTCATATCATATCTGTCATATTTCTATATATATATATATATATACACACATATAATATTTCACTCGGTACAATCAAGAATAAATATATTAATTTACAATTCTACATTGATTTTACCTAATTTAAGCAGTAGTACTGCAAAAAAAAAAAGAAAAAAAAAAAAAGAAAAAAAAAAATCAGATTTAAATAAAATTTCTTGCGTTAAAAAAAAAAAAAAAGGCATGAAATTATATGAATAAACAACTTGTGAAACACAAAAAGCCAAAAATACCTCTAGGATATCAGAAAGAAAAAACAACTTGTTCCTAGTCAGTACTCGTACGGAGTCTGAAGCAGGAAAGGACATGTTTTAACAGTGATTAGACAGTGAAGCTGCAGTTGAATCAGACTGCTGAATGTTTGCCGCACGCCCTCCACTGCAACTCTGTGGAGACAGGAAACTGCTGGGGGTGGAAGCTGTACCCAACAGGAAGTGAGAACAAAGTAGCGTTAAAGGTGGCTTCAAGCTCACACGCTGATGTCACCAGGGCGCCATTGAATGCGCTCAGCCCCTTTTAGGCTGAAGCTCTTTCCCAGAATGCCTGGGTCAGGAAGTGATAAATAGAAAGATGATGAGGAGGACAGAAGGTGTGTCATTGACCGTCCAATGGAGAACATCATACAGATATTACAGATTCCACATGCAGCTGCTAAGATATTAACACTAATACATGTATAGTCATTCACTCATTTGTGCACCAAGCGCTGGCTTTCTGTACATTTCTGTACAAATTCTGTCATTAATTACTCAACCTCATGTCGTTTCAAACCCGTAAGACCTTCGTTCATCTTTGGAACACATATTAAGATATTTTGGATGAAATCTGAGAGCTTTCTGACCCTCCATAGACAGCAACACAACTGACACGTTCAAGACCAGAAAGGTAGTAAGGACATCGTTAAAATAGTCCATGTGACATCAGTGTTTTTTTGTGTGAGATCAGTGTTTTTTTCAGTGGTTAATTTTACGAAGCTACGAGAATACTTTTTTGTGCGCAAAGAAAATAATGTGTTCCAAGAAAGCATCGGATTTCATCAAAAATATCTTAATTTGTGTTCTGAAGATGAACGAAGATCTTATGAGTTTGGAACGACATGAGGGTGAGCAATTAAGAATGCATTAGAATTTTTGGGTGAACTATCCCTTTAAAAATTCTACAAGAATCTCAGCGGATATATACCATCAGTTTGAAGGTAAATTAAGTATTTATTGTCTTTCATACAGAGTTCCCGAACCTTTTTTGGACCCAATGAATGTTCATGTTCTTTGAAAAAGGTTATAAAAATAATTTTATATTAAAATTTTAATTTAAATTTCAAGCTATTTTGAAGCCACCTGTAATTAGAAAAATGTATATTTATAACATGAGTAAAAAATAAAAAATAAATCACAAAATGTTTTCCATGACAAAACACATATCCACAATAAATTTGGACTGAAATGTAATCACAAAAAAAAAGTGTTACATTTGATATGAACAGCAAGTTGTAAAAAGTCCTACACACAAAAATTTAAATAAATCACAAAATGTACTAAACACATATCCACAATAAATTCTGCAATTAAAAAAAATGTATATAAAAAAAGTAATATTTTATATGAAACGCATGCTGCAGAAAGTTCTTTGATGGATGTGTGAGTGAATCTCAAAAGTGCTGGATTTAATTACAACAACTGCACAATTCTTCTGAGAACATATAAACAAAGTGCATTTTTAGAAAGCTCAGCTGATATGCGTCTGATTGAGATGAGTTCCTTCTTTCTGCTGGCAGTGTGATTCAAACCCACAAGACCCTTGTGCTGAAAATATCCATGCGCGTCAATTTTTGGGAAAATCTGAGAAATCATTATGATAACACCATGACATCTGATTATGATGGCCACTTGAAAACATTATGCCGTTGATGATACTTGATGTATCATAGATTCAAACGATCCAAAATGCAAATAATACAATCTATAGTTAGCACTAGCTGCTTAAGGGAAGGTTGGTCAAGGTTTGTGATCACAAATAAACAGCATATGCGAAAAATGGGAAGTTCAGAGAGCTGAAAAATTTAAGATTGTTCAAATGGAAAATAAACTAATGAGTGTTTTGGAATATATGACAATGCAAACTGTAATCAATGCACCATTGTAGCGGTGGCGGTTTATTTAGCTAGTGCTACCAAATATATTACAAATAGTGCATCTTTACTTGTGCAGTCATAAGACACACACAAAGGCAATCTGTGCAACAATGTCATCATTGCATGTCTGCTTCAGAGAGCAGAACCCCATGCGGTCATCATGATCTAAATTAAAAAGCCTCGAAATGTGGTCTGTAACCAGACGTTTCGAGAAGACTGTTGCACAGAAGACACCAAACATAAATGCCTGATATAAAATGGTAAAACAAAAGTGGAAGATTCCATGTGTTCAAAGAAGCAACAACAGTTTAATAGTCACATGAGGCATATTGACAAAGACAAGAACCGATAAGGAGCTTCTCCTAAACTGACAGTCAGTTTTTAGGTTCATTTTCAGCTTTGGGATTACAAAAATCGATTTGGAAAGCTGAAAGTTATTCTTAGAAAAATCTGCTGGTTCCATGCAGAAGAGACAAAGGCTTTACACTTTTCAGCTTTGAAGTGATTAATGCCAAAGGGGGGGAAAAAAAGGGGAGTTTGAACTCTTTCTCAACAGCAAAGCTACATGAAAAGACTGAGATTACATACAAATCAAGATAAAGGCCAAGAATCAAGAGTCAAGTTTGGCATTGTCATGTAAATTATGGTATGTCTTTGCTATGACTCCTAATTAGCATAAACACAACGGATCTGTCGACAGTAGTTCACTAATAATTACCAAAAGAATAGAGTGTATGTCGAACGTCACCTGAGAAAACTGGAGAACAAGTATGAACTTAAGGTGATATCTTTGCACTTTTAAGGAAATCAGCTAACTAGTTGCTTTTATTGTTGTTAGTGAGAAAATAAAAATAAAAAAAACTTTAAGATATCAATCTGCAAATCAGATTGACATTAGTTAAAATCATCTTTGGTATCTCCTTTGAAGACATCTTGAGTAAAACAGCTCCTTCTTAAACGGACAAGCAAAAGACCTGAACCAGAAATGAAGAGACATAGCGCATAACCCTAATAATTAGGGTCTTATAATGCTAAAATTACTTTGGTTGAAAACAGAAATTGTTTGCACCCATGTTTATATTTTGTGGTTGACAGAAATGTAAAAGTTGCTATTGCTTTGCTGTCATAGTTTCATAAACAGCTCCTCTATTTCTCTCACACACACACACACTTGTTTCGCTATCCTTGTGGGGACTTCCATAGGCGTAATGGTTTTTCTACTGTACAGACCGTATATTCTATTGTCCTACACCTAAACTTAGCCCTCACAGGAGACTTTTTGCATTTTTAGATTTTCAAAAAACTTCATTCTGTGTGATTTATAAGCTTCTTTACCCGTGGGGACCTCAATTTAGGTCCCCACCGTGACACGAGTCTGTGTGTATTCAGGTTTAAGTCCCCACCTGAATAGAAAAACAGGTACACACACACACACACACACACAATAGTTTAGTTCAATTATTGCCACATTTAAATGTGGTTACACTTTGAAGTGCATGTGTAACCAAATAATAACATAACATATAATGATACAATGTGGAGATGTGGCATCTAAAAACTTTGTTCAATTGACTTAGCAGACTCTTTTATCCAAAGTAAAAATATTTATGATATATAAATGTGCCCAGAGCCTTTTATCTGAAAAATAAATAAAAAATGAAATAAGAAATATTATTATTTAAAATAATGTAAAAATGTATAACGTTTAAAATATTTATATGACAAAAACATTCTTTAACTGCTTGTGTTCTTAAATTTAAATGTATTTGATTTTAAATAATCATAGTATCCATAATGCTGTTGCATGATACATCATAAATATTCAATTAACTTAAATATTAAATTCCTTAATTAAATATAAATAAATGCATAAAAAACTGCACATTATTCAAGTAAAAAAAAAAGGTTTCTCATATACGTAGGAGACACTTGTTGTAAACTGCATCTCATTATGAGTGTTTATCATGCTGTGTGACAGCAAAATACATCTCTACTGCATAAAACCGGTTTACTATGGTTTCTGAAAACCTCACCTACCCTGACTAAGACAACATCACACATTTAGTTCTCACAATCAAAACTTTATTCACTCTTCACTAGTTCCCTTTCAAGCATTCATAATTTAGAAGTTTGGAGGAAAACAACCTAAACCATCCAAAATAAATGACTAGACTGCACATTAAAATAAAGTGCGCATTGCCTTTGTGATGGCTGCTAAAACAGACTAATTTTGTCTTTTGTCATTAAAAATTGAGCACATTCATGTCTGTAATGAACGGACAGCTCTTTTCAATTACGGCACACGAACAGACGGCCACATTAAACCTTCCGTAATGGTCTTACACACGAACACATTAACATTTCATCCTCTCGCCTCTTTCCTTTCCTTAACCTCAATGTTATTTTAAACTTTAAGACTTTTTGAGAACTGGCTTTGAGTTTTCAGCCTCAATCCAAAGCCACTCATCTACTTAATATCCTTATCTTTTGCTTCTGCTCTTCGCGATAGGTAATGAATAGTTTAAAAGCAAGCTTGGCTTTCAGCGAAAAAGATTGAGAACTTCCATTAAGCCGAAGGCGGCGACTTTCCATTTCCCTTTATTACATTTTAAGACATAGTCTTTGGGGAAGTGAGGAAAATCCGAGCATGTTCTAGATACAAGTAATCGTACTTGACAGTTTCCACTAAGCGACAGTTTTTCAAAGAAGCTGATCAGTAATAAGCGAATTTCAGTATTAGTAGCTGAAGTGAAGAACCTGTCGGTCACGCGTTTGAGATACTTCAGGGGGATTTCTTAGAAACGTGCACCTGTAGCGTGAAACTGGGCTGCGTTTGCAAAGCGTTCAGTCTCATGATCCAGAACAATGATGTATCCTAGCTTAAATAGCAACCCAAAAATAAAAGAATATGGTTCATTTGGGCCGAGAGGAATGCCAACATTACCTATACTAACTGGTGCAATTTAAAGTTTAAGAAGTGTATATCTACCCACTGGAGGAAAAAACTGTTGTATTCTTTATTGAATTAGGTTTTCTTAATTGTGTGTAATTAAGCCAAAAGCCTAAATGCATTATCTAATTTACCAGAAAAGCTTAGTGGCATGAAATCCTTCCAACAAACAGCAGCCAGTCCTGACTCAACTAAAATGTAATGCAACAAGATGCTTCCAACTGTTCGCCTATCACATCCAGCTCTGCTCAAATACTGTAGAAGAAAAGACATTTAAATTAGAGCAGGTCATTAGTCCAAAGCCTCGCCATCAGTCTGAAGAGCCCCTCTATTGATCCCAGATAAAATCAAGGTAAAACCATTGAGCTGTTGCTGTCACTGAGCAAGCATTCGGCCTAAGAGTTTACACAAGCCCATCCTCATAAATAACCTGACTGTGGCTTCTAACCCCAAGTGCACAGTGGAAATCAATGTCTTTTATCAACACTTACAAAACTGATTGGAAATCTAAAGTCTGACTAGATAATTAGTAGTAAATCATCTAAAAAATATACACAAGCAATGTTTTTATACTTTAAAGGGATAGTTCACCCAAAAATGAAAATTCTGTCATTAATTACTCACCCTCATGTCGTTCCAAACCCGTAAGACCTTTGTTCATCTTTGGAACACAAATTAAGATATTTCTGACCCTCCATAGACAGCTACGGTACTACCACGTTAAAGGCCCAGAAAGGTAGTAAGGACATCGTTAAAACAGTCCATGTGACATCAGTGGTTCAACCTTAATTTTATAAATTTACAAGAATACTTTTTGTGCTCAACAAAAAAATAACAACTTCAAGGTGCAGTGCATCCGGGTTCTACATCAGAACACTGGCTCCATGTCACATGGACTATTTTAACGATGTCCTTACTACCTTTCTTGGCCTTGAAATTGTCAGTTGCATTGCTGTCTATGGAGGGTCAGAAAGCACTCGGATTTCATCAAAAATATCATAATTTGTGTTCTGAAGATGAACGAAGGTCTTATGGGTTTGGAATGACATGAGGGTGAGTAATTAATGACAATTTTCATTTTTGGGTGAACTATCCCTTTAAAATATTGATTGACACTTTAATAAATTGCAATCCATTTGATTTTTTACATTTTAAAATTAAAATCTTAAATCTTAAATATTATTGTTGTTTATTATTATTATTATTATTAATGTATATTATTATTGGTCACACTTTAGTTTGGGGGATCAATTCTACTGGTTAAGATTAAGTATGGAGTAGTATTAAGGGATCTAAAGTACTGTCATGCAGAATAAGGCATTAATATGTGCTTTATAAGTACTAATAAACAGCAAATATGTTAGTAATATGCATGCTAATAAGCAACTAGTTAATAGTGAGAATTGGTCTCTAAAGTGTTACCCTATTGTTATTATTAAATACAATTTTTCCAAATATAAGTTGCATTTTTTATTACCTAAATCAGCTGTGACAACTGATATGATGCAATTACTGTCAAGCATGCAAAACATGCCTGAATGTTTTTTATAGCGCATCTGCCACACGCCAGAAATTTTAGCATCGCTTTAAATAAATTTGTTTAGGCTTGGTGTTTATAAAAAGTTGCTTATAATGAATGCCACTTATTTGTTTTTTTACACTTTTAATTTTTAATTCCTGTTCTGAATACTATTTAATTTAAATGATTTGTTGGAGTGAGAGGAACTAAAATACTACTTTATAATGTCTGGTAATGTTTTATTTCAGTATTTTATATTATTTCTGAATGTAATACAATGTAACTTTTACAGTGTTTTTGCTTCTCTTTTATTTAATTAAACTGTAACAAACACCTTTGAAGTGCTTTTGACTTCATTACAAAGAGCTCAAAGAGCCAAAAACAAAGCAATCATATTCAAATCAAATATCAAAACGTGTTTCACTTCATATTCGTGATGCCCAACAAACCCGTTGAACCCGCCTGCAGCACGACCTGCTCTCTACAGGAATGATGTGTTCAGGATGCTGCTGGGTTGAAGAGGTAACAGCCCCCACCTCCAGATCTAGGACACAGCAGAAAATTCCAGAACAGGTGGAAGAAACCACAAGCCTGCTGCCATTTCCCTCTGAGATGTTGATGATGAGATTTAGGACGCCAAAAGCAGCCTGAAGCCCCGTTCAGACTAAAAATCACTGAAGGCTGCTAGCAGATGTTCCTACATTAACCAAATGCAGGAACTGTATCATTTTTTAGCATTTTTATTTCACGTAATACAACACTCTTAAAGACCCTCTGTGGTGAAAATCAAGTTAAGTCTATCTTGTGTTATGTTTTTAATACACTTTAAGACAAACTATGTGCAAATTCGTCAGTCAATACCATTACTAAACATTTTCTCCTCAACACTGCAGTGTACCAAATGATGACAGTCTCAAAAATGTAGTTTGAAACAGCCTGTTTCCTACTGTCACAAACATGCGACCAATCCTGTCAACTTGATAACGTAGTCAAGCCAAAAACTACTGATATATCAATTACCATTACTTGTCCAACGTTGTAAAAAGCGATACATAAAATAAATAACTACTCTGATACATCGACTTCTATACGACCCTGTATAATTCGCTCTTCTTCAGAATCAGTTTCTGGTTCAAATATATTTGCTTGAATTAATCCACTTGCCATTGTATAGCATTTACTACTTCAGTTAACTGAGTGAAAGTGGAGCAGGTCTGAGCTGCTGTGACTGAGTGGAGGCGGTGTCTAATTTGCATATTTATACTAAATGAGGTAAGGGTGCAGTGTTATATTCAAGCCAAAAACTTCAAAAATTTTGGTCACACTTTACTTTAAGATCCAATTCTTGCTATTAACAAACCATTAACTATGACTTTTGCCTCAAACTCCTAATTTGCTGCTTATTAATAGTTAGTAATGTAGTTGTTAAGTTTAGGTATTGGGTGGGATTAGGGATGTAGAATATGGTCATGCAGAATACGTGTTTTATTAGTAGTAATAAAAAGCCAATACGTTAATAATAGGCATGCTAATAAGCAACTAGTTAATAGTGAGAATTGGTCCCTATACTTTAGTGTTACCAAAACTTTTAAACATGCCATTAAGATAAATTTTAAAAGATAAAATTGGTGACCGCAGAGGGACATTATATAAAATTTCTAAAAGAAACTTCGCTCGATGCCATAGTTTGCCAAAGAAACTTGATCAGTTGAAGCGATCAGTTCTTAAAAAAAAATTATATATATATATATATATATATATATATATATATATATATATATATATATATATATATATATATATATATATATATATATATAAAAACCATTTCCCCGCAACTGACAGAACTTTCCGTCATTTGTGAAACAACGCTTCCCCATATCCAAATGTAGCCTGCACCAAAAATGACATTTTCTCAGCTTTTTGTTCAAAATGTTGCTTTTTTTATTATTAAACCTGCCCACATTCAAGTGTTGGTTAAAAAAAAAAAAAAAAAAAACATGCAGCTAGAATAAAACTACTTTTTTTGTTTGTTCAAAAGCAGAGGCTCTGTTCTTTTTTTGACAATGCATGTTCAGATATTCTGGGGGCCATGAAAATTGTGTGAAAATGATCAAAAATGTTGGCTGTGGCTGGCAAATTTTTAAAAACTCTGGCGGAGAAAGAGTTAAGAGTGTAGAGCCACTATCCGCACTAGTATTACATGGAATAATGTACTTAAAATATAACAATACCATAGTATGATATCATAATTTTCAGTAGCTGACCTATGTATTATAACAGTCTGATTTCATAAATGTTAAACAAGTGCAAATATATAAAATAACATGATGAGAAGACCGCGATGACACTAGCTGAGTGTCAATAAGACTTCAAAACGCACAGGATGTCACTGAATCTACTGACAGTCATAGTTTCACTTCATCAGTTGCACAAGACTGTTTTTGTTGCATATTTGGTGCCTGAGGTATCAATTTAATGCCACAGGCTGGAATTGTACAGAAGCCAATTTTTAGTATCAATCCAACCCTAATTTGAAATCTATTTAGGATCCGCCACGTTGCATTGCTGCTCATCTGCATTACGTTGAACTCTGCTCAACTTTGTCAACACAACGCCAAAGGTTGAAAACCAGTGACTTCTGGTTGTTTAGTAAGTGCAAATTGAGGTCAGTGAGTGTTATTTTTCAGATGAGTGTGTGTGCTTCTACACCCACTTACACTCCGACTTCATGGCAAAGCAGACAAGAACAGATGAACTGAGAGGGAAGCCTAGACTGTAATAGCTGACATGCTAAATTCAGCTTGACTTGAGGCAGAGGGCAACGGAGCATGGGCCTGTTAAATCATGTTTGTCTCTACCGACTCATCCCAAGGAAAATATCAGAGTGTGTGTCACAGTCTGGGAGGAGAGAGAGAGAGACGGATAAAACAGGGCAGCAAAAGACAACACTTGAAAGCAAATGTAGGCTATTGATGTCAATGCAAATTGCGTCAGTCTATTACGGCATCAGCAAACTGTACTTTATCATTTCCGTAATTATTTTACTTCATTTCCACAGCTAGAGGCAAATGTACCCGACAGATAAAACAAACGATGTCAAGTGCAAATGACAGACATTAGCGCACTGTTCATAAAGCATGCGGCAGCTTTATGAGGTTGTCAGAGGTTAAACGCAGGGGACGCCGAATGGCAGCTGCTGAAACGTTTCTTTATTCATGAGGGAGAAACTGAAACTATGTGAAAGAATGAAATGAAAGGTAAAAAAATGTGGCCGGCAGGTTAAAAGAGCATCTGCAACCACTCATTAGTAAACCTGTGACTGACTTTTGACACTTGACCCATTTAAAATCCTCTGATCTTGTTTTTTATGCAGCAGTTTAACCTTTGTTTAGAAAGCAAGTGAGAGTGTTAATGATTATAAAGACAGACACCAATTACGAACAATAACTGTTTTATTTCTAAATTCATTAGTAAGTCATTAGATGACAACAGCACAGCATGCATTAGGAATATACTGATAATAATAGTACAATTTATTTTGCCATCGTATTATATACATGTAGTGTTGGGCCTTGTCAAATTGTTAAACAATACTATAAATCAGTATTAAAATATCATTGAATCTGTTGACACTTTTATCCACAGCGACTTGCACTGCATTCAAGGTATACATTTTATCAGTTCATGCATTTCCTGGGAATCAAAGTCAAGACCTTCAGTAACACACCTCTCATTAACAAGCCACACAATTCAAAGGATCATTTATGTTCGCAACATAAAATGCATGGCAAGTTTACGTGCTGAACTTTAATCCTTAGGGTTATCAGTACAACCTTTATCTCTGCTGTATTGTATTCAGAATCACTCAAGAGTACTGCAATAAAACCTCTTCATTCCTTTTGGAAAAAATGCTCCTGGTTATTTCTGTAATAAAGAGTCTGGAGCATAATGACTCATTTAAGAGCTCTTCTATCCCGGGAAGATGTGCACATAGCTACTGGGCATTTTTCAACAGCAGTGAAAACTCTCTGGCCCATTTGTGTCAGCAGGACAACAACACCTCGGGCAAACATTTTGAATCCCTCTCCATCTCATCAAAGATGAGACAGCCAATAAACCGAGCAGTCCTGCTCAATCAGCCTCTACAGGGGAAATTAAGAGTGAATGAAAAGGTTAATTCAAAAACGCTTGGCATTTCAGCGACAGCTATCAGCCAGTCAATGTTTATTCTGCAATATATTACAAGAGAAACATTCCGCTGGCCAATCAGCTATCAAAAGCAAAACCAGAAGAGAGGACACAACATGACTTTGCCTTACTAATAAGTACTTTAAAAAGAAAAATCAGGTTGTTCCTCTTATTGTGGTAGAAGGCAAAACCCCCCAAAAGCCCTTGATTTACAACCAAAAATACTTCAGTGTCAATGTGTGATCTCACTGTCACAAAGTCTATGCTCCTTAAAAGCCAAATAGGGCCGTACTGATATCTTTGGTGTCTTAAAGCATTGTTAAAAGCATGATAGCACTATCATAATGCGTCTGAATACATGCTCTTACTCCTGACTAATGGACCAAAATTCATACACAAGAGGACAGCGTTTAAATCCACTGTGGTGCATTATTTCACAGCATTCCCTGCCTCTTTGTATGTCCATCACAAGCTGAAACGAAAAAAAAAAAAAAAAAAAAAAATCTTTACAAATTGAACACAAACCCAACAAATTTTTTTTAAACAGTTAAAAAAAAAAAGTAATATAAAATACTACAAAAAAGCAAATAAACAATTATAAATTGCTTTATTTAAATAATAACATTTTACTTAATATTTAAAGGAGGCCTATTATGCCCCTTTTTACAATACGTAACATAAGTCTCAGGTGTCCCCAGAATGTGTCTGTAAAGTTTTGACTCAAAATACCCCACAGGTCATGTTTTTATATCATTTTGAAAATGCCTATTTTGAGTGGAAGCAGAAACATGCTGTTTTTGTGCATGTCTCTTTAAATGCAAATGAGCTGCTGCTTTCCGCCCTCTTTTCCAGAATAGTGCTGTGCCTTTACAACTCCTACCTCAGATACTCTGATAAAAAACGTCTGTTTGGTTTTGTTTATCATGTCTATCGCGCTGAAATCATGCGTTTTAAAGCCACATTCGTTTAAACTTCTGATATACGGTTTTCTGAGCACACACATCCGAAGCACACGCACAGAAAATGGCTGTCACACGGCATGTGAGTACTAAACTCTCTTTCATGTCTTATTGCGCTTAAACTGTCAAATACACACAAGTTTGTTAAAAGCACACAAGTTACAAAAATAGTCAGTTATGTCTGTGAAGGTAAACAGCTGGGAAAGAAATCACGTTTATATTAAATCTGTTTGGCAGCAGCATAATATACAGTAAGGCTGGGACACTAAACAGTATTCTGTGCTGATCTGTGCAGCCACAGACAGAACAATTAGCATGCTTTGCTCGAACTTTCACCATTGCGAAAAAAACAATGGTGGCGCTGTGGGTGGAAACTTACAGATAAAGGGTCGGTAATATTATAATAAGTCCCCCTTTCTACGTCACGGATGGAGCGAAATCTGAGCGGGTCGTTTTTTCACAAGCTTGCAGAGAAAGGCTTACCAAAAAAAATTTACTGGGTTAATCTTGTTCACGTTTTCTGGGTTGGTAGATGCACTGGAGACCCCATTATAGCACTTAAACACAGAAAAAGTCAGATTTTCATGATATGTCACCTTTAAGGTGTATATATATTTACTTTAAAATTTGACTATTATTATATACAATAATATTTTATTAATTTCAGTATAAACTACAACTACACTTACATGAAACTCTTTTGGCTATTGCATCAGAACAGAAACCAAGACAAGATGACTTGAGCACATTCACCACTGAAACCTCAGTCTGAAAAAATTAGGGTACGGTGATAAGGGTCAGTCTAGCTCTAGACTAACAGATAACCTGTGGGTTTTCTATATCACCACCATTTCCAGATATGCTTATGTTATACTAAATGTTATATTTTCTACATCAGAGGCTGATAAGCTCAAAGATACCAAGGATTTCGAGTTCTTTAAAAAAAAAAAAAAAAAGATGTGAACTGCACGTGGCATAAACAGATACTAAAGTTGGAGCCACTTTGCTTAAACACAGAAATTACCGCACTAAAGCACTACATAGCAGATGTACTAAAAACCCACTCAGAAGACCTTAGCAACAGCAAAGCATCACCTTGACAACCACCAAGAACATTTCTGCATTGTGGTGGTGACTTTTGCATGGGCAAACACCACTCGCATTTTCATCTTAAAATGTAAATCTAGTTTAAAATATAATGCTGATGAAGGACATTAAAGCTAGCCTATCTCGCTTCTGGATATTTTAGCGCCTTTGCTGACTTATGGTCCATTTTTTTGCACACTTTGAAGAATCACTTCCTCATAAAATCAGAGGCACAAACAGAAAAAGAACATTTTAACACCAACTCTACAGAACTACATAGAATATACAGTGCTAAACATCTTGACAAGAACATGTGTAAACAAGCTCCTCTGTGCGTTTCCATTAGACTGCAAAAAAAGCAGAAGGAATTGTGGGAAGAGGCTGGATCTGGAGGCAGTAAGTGACCTAAACTTATGACGTTCGTAATGGTAAAGTAACTTACTTGATGTTTACTGCACAATGTTCCAACAAACAGCAAAGGTTGTTGACGTTGTGTGAACTAGCCCATAACCACACCAACAAGTGTCACGTCACAGAGATCTAAAACATTCAAAAGCACAGCGCCGACATCATATTTCTTGCCGTTTGTTGACAAGGTTGCGCAAACTGTGCTTTTAAAGATACAGTTGTGTCATTGTGGCCGATGATCAGCAAAATTGAAGACACAAGTGTGCTCTCTTCCTGATGCATTTCAAAACACAACAAGTGAAACTTAAGGAATAAATCACCCCAAACTTAGAATTCTGTCATTTATTCACCCCTCGTGTCATTTTAAACGCTATCTTTAGGGTTTCCGAGGGTCTTAAAAAGAGCAGAACATATTATTCATAAATTCATAGTCACAGCACTACATTTGTCTCAGTATTCTTATTTGTTTTCCAATACAAATATCTAAACTTTCTTAAATCAAGATACATTAATTTGAAATGAAAATGTAAGATTTTTATGAAATTTCAGTGATGTTTTCTAAAACATTAAACAAAATGAAGTGAGTTTAAGTTTAAAGCAAGAACAAATATCTGTCAATGGGGAATGAAAACTTGATTTCCCTTTGAATTACAATTTCAGAGTTTCCTGAGCCTAAAACTCACTTCATTTTGATCAATTTCTCAGTAAGCAAGACATATTTTGTGTCATATTGCTTCTCAAGTAGATGTATCTTAATTTAAGAACCCAAGACATATAAAAATCCTAAACAACATTACTTTTTTGCACTGTACAAGTTATTTCCACATTCTGGTGGTTGGGAGCAGAGCTAACTTAAATTAAAAAGTAATTTTAAAGATATCAAGAAAAGAAAAGAAATGAAAATCTATTGGATTTTTTTCTTCCACTTTAAAGCACTGATATTACAAGACATTAGATACTAATATACTATGCTCCATTCAATCCATTCCTTAAATTTTCTATACTTGTCTTAAACAAGTCAAATAAAACCCTACCTCTTCATAAGACCTGCTCTTTTGTGGGGAAAAAAAATGTTTTGAAAAAGTGTGTAAAGTCAGTGGACACCAATGACAATGATGGACCCACTGACGTTCATTGCATGGACAAAAACAATAGAAACATTCTTCAAAATATCTTCTTTTGCATTCCACAGAAAAAAAAAGAAATACAGGTTTGGAACGACATGAGGGTGACAAAGACGCAATATTAATTTTTGGGTGAAGCAGCTTGCGTAGACAGTTTGCTACTCGTATACAAGGCATAAGAGACAAAATCAAGTCAGGCTTCTTAGTACATGCGTGCTATTTGCAAGATAAAACACACACGAGAACATGTGATTGCTTGCTCCATTATTCATAACAACACTTCTGTTCTGCATTATCCAACACTATAATCTGAAGTCAAGAAAAAAATCCCACAGAGGACCAGAGCAACGCCATAATCCTGCCTGTTTTCCTCCACACCACTTCAGGACTTGGTTCATTTAGTGCCTCTGCAAAGACAAAGACCTAATGATAATCTCGGCCGGTAATCAGATCAAAGGAATGATGCTGTTGACGTGCTTATGACAGGCTTATGCATGCATGATGCATGAAAGATGCCCCCAAACTCAACCTGAGAGATTAGAATGATTGCGTTTAAATCTCCAAGCACTTGAATACAAGCCCTTTCCTCCGCACGGCTGATATGTTGCAATCCAGCTCAAAGAGGGACGGCTTGAACTCTCCTAGGGAGAGAAGGAAAGATCACGGCTTTACATAAGCTGGACAGCGACATACAGCTGTGAGGTCTGGCCAGATTAACAGATGCTGTGCTTGAGATCAGCATTCAGACGCAAGAGGAAAGAGAAATTGTGTGCTTGTGTAAACAGTCGTTCTGAGAAGCTGCTGTTTGGATGGAAGAAAATGCAGTGATATCCCGAAACAGATAATAGAAGTAAGGAATTTATGACAAAATATCTTGAAATGAACAGGAACTCGCCCTTGAAACAAATTCCTTGAAACAAACATTTCTTCAATCATACCTAAAAATGCTTTTAAATGCTGAACACTATAAACTTTATGAAATGACAACATATTTCTCACCGTTTGTTGAAAAGGTTGAGCAAACTGTGCTTTTAAAGACAAAGCTGCATTATTGTGACCAGTGATCAGCAAAAACAAAGAAAGTTTGTCAATGTGTGCTAAAGTAATCTTATGGACACATTTCAAAACATAATAAAGTGAAATTAAAGAGATGGTTCACCCAGAAAATAAAACTGTCATGATTTACTTGCTCTCATGTCATTCCAAAATTGTATGACTTTATTTATTCTGTAGAACACAAGAAAAAGGGTTTTTCTTTTTTTACTTTTACACAAAAACAGTAGAAACACTCTTCAAAATATCTTTGTGTGTTCCACAAAAAAAAAAAAAAAAGGAAATTTGGAACAACATGAGGGCGAGTACATAAAGACACAACATTAATTATAGGGTGAAACATATTACAAGTGAGGAAATAATGACAAAAATATCTTGAAATGAACAGGAACTAGTCCTTGAAATCAACAAACTGCTTTTTGTTCATTATTTCTTCTTTGTACCTAAAATGCTTAATTTCAAATGCTTATCGCTATAAACTGCTATATGAAAAATTCTTTGCGATTCTCATCCGAATCACTTTAAACAAAGACACCGGCTACATAAGTAACCTTGGCCACATGGTGCATATGTTGAAATATACATTATCTTTTAAATTACTTCCTTATTCACAATACCGTAATCATCCATCCTGCTTCACGTAAACGAAACAATTTTTCCTGGTATATGAGCATAAGATCAAGCAATAAAACTACTCAATAACTAACAAAACCAATTGGTCCAGATCCAATCTAACCTGTAAGTACTGTTTCAGCAGTTAATTAGTAATGAGACAATAAGGCACTTACAGACATTCAGATCAAGATAAAAAAAGTCCCAACTACGTGCTCATGTACAATAAACAATAACACACATTAAATAATCATGACTTACCTTCAATATTTCCCCACGTTTAAAACTCAGCTCATCATCTGCAGTTGCTTTGAAATCATACTTGGCAATGGCCTCCATGATACAGCCTGATGGACACCTATGTGGTCAGGTTCAAAGCAGTGGAAGATGCCTCCTGATGCAGTTTATATCCCTGCTGTGGACCAGAGCACCAGACAATGAGATCTCAATAGCGACGATGAGCACAGATCCAAGAAGACACAATGATCTCCACCTGCCTCTCTCTCTCTCTGTATGTCAGCCCCGCGTCTCTCCTCCCGTCGCGATCCTCACATAAAGACCACGGCGAGAAACCTGCGAACAAAGTAAAGTCTTTCAGAAAATCCGATAGTGTTGATCTAGTGTTCTAGATTGTTCAATGGGCCGCGCCCCACGATACAACTGGCATTAAAAAGCAAACGCTCCCCATAAAGAGGAAGGAAACCCGTCTGCTTGACGTCTCAAGCGGCCAATTACGCCCCGCGGCCAGAGCGGACCGTCCAATCAGATTAGCGCGTCGAGACGGCGGCAGCCAATCAAAGCCATAGAAGGGGCGTCAACACCCAATTGGCTTCGCTCTGTCTGTTGCTCGACCAATAAACGGTGAGAATTTCACAGCGTTCGCGAACGCAAGGCTCGATAACGTCATAGCGCTATAGAACGTGCACAGAATAATATTAGTTTGAGCAAATATCAAGAACTGCGCAGACATAAGTCAACGTAAACGAGCTGTAATCTATTAACGATATCAGATTTTTAGCAGAGAAAATTGCGCAAATGACACCAGAGGTGCTTTAGATGTTATTTAAAGCATATATCGTACATTTTAATCATATTGATATCTAATTTAACAGGCAGAATTTAACAACGACGGATTAGTTACTGTCTAACGCTACTTGAATCTCCAAACAACATGATTTAAGTTACCATCACATAATGTTCATAAACATCCATATAAATAAATATTAATCTTAAACGCAAAAGTGACATTGTTTACCATTATATATGCAGTAACGCTGCATAAAACTCACTTTCAAAGTCTAAATGTTATATGAAAGTTTTTAAAGCATTTATATGCACGCTGTATCTTTTAAATAATAATAAAAAATAAACATAACTAATTCCAATACAGTTCCGAAGGTTCTAGTTTAAAACTCTCGTGATATAACTTTAAAAAAAAAAACACGAGACTGAGTTTCCTCTGTCAACATGTCTCCAAGCATCACTTCCATGGTTTCGTTATCATAAATAATAGCGAACAGCGGTAATGTATAGAAAAGCACAAAGGCCTTATGTCCTTTACTGATGTTAACGTGGAAAAAAACACTGACGCTGGCAGTCAGAGAAAAGCTGTAGTTTCATATAACGTTACTCACTCTTGAAAACAACTGTGAGGGCCAACACTCGCTCTCTCGTTTTAAAGAACCTAGAATCCACTCTAATGCTCTCTAATCGTTGATGAGGTTGAGCTCTTGTACCTCGCCCGACTTGAAATGGTGAAAATTGCTGTGTTTTTCTGTTTATTTCCGTTTCCTCTTTGATACAGCGACGTCCGCACGTTCAGCTCCCGCCTGCCCCTAGTGGACGAGTTCAGTCATTACACAATTTCATAACTAATTCCAATGATGTTCAATAGGCTGCAGCATAGTGCCATCTTCTGGTCAAACAACAAGAGTGTGTTAATATTACTGGAAATAAACATCTTTGAGAGTGTTTGACACACTGCCTTGATTGTTGAAGCTCAGAACATTGCTTGCAACTGAATCATCTTAGACTCAATATCAGAACCAAATGCTATAGGCCTGGTTTCACAGACAGGGTTTAGACTAAGCCAGGATTAGGCCATAGTCCAATTAAGAGTTTTAAGTAATTTTTATAAACATGCTTAGAAAAAAAACATTACTGGTGTGCATCTTAAGACAAAACAAAGGCACTGATATATTTTAAGATCAGTCAGTGCAAGTTTATTTCAGTTGAAACAGCTAAGACTTACATTTAGGCTTAAGCCTTGTCTGTACACTATTGCATTATATATGATGTTGTGACAGTAAAAGTGAATGGATTTTAATTCGATTTTTATAAACAAGCAATAGACCTTAGCCTATGTAGCATATTTTAATTGGGATGAGTGAAAACGAGACTGAATGACAGAAGTACAGATTTATTTGACTGTACTGTTGTTTAATAACATAGCCTAAAACCACTGCGTGCGGTCCACCTGCAAAATTATCCCTCAGCCTTAGTCTTTACAAAGATGCTCAATACTTAAGAGTATCAATTATTAAGGGTTTAAAAATAACAAATGAATGCACTTTGCAACATAGCCCCCTTTAGCGCATAAGGATTTATTATATTTTAATTATTATGTATAGTATATGCACATATTTTTTTGATTTATTTTTGATAACTGCTGTAGGTATATAATAATAGGCCTAACCAGAATTACCTTCGGACATATAATAAATAAATAAATAAATAAAATTCACCATAACACTTTCACTCTAAAAAATGCTGGGTTGTTTTAACCCAATTTTGGGTCAAATATGGACTAACTCAAATTTTGGGTTAAAAATTTAATGTAAAAATTTAACCCAACAGCTGGGTTAGTCCATATTTGACCCAGAGTTGGGTTAAAACAACCCAGTATTTTTAGAGTGTTATTTTAAGATGTCCTTGTTACACAAGTTAAATGTAATTACTATTATAATAACAATAAATGATGCATAATTACATGCAAGTAATCCTAAACCAAACCCTAATCCTAACCCCTAGTAAGTAGGCTACATGTAGTTAATTAATATTACCTAGTTATAGCTATAATTACACAGTAACGAGGACATCTTAAAATAAATTGTAACTCATTTACCTACAGTGGATATGAAGAGTTCAGATGTAAAAGTCTCTAAGTGCCGCCTGGAATTTTCTTCTAAAATGAGCATTTTTATCAGGCTACTATATTTAAGTTCAGTTATCTCACTTTAATTGCATAGAAAAGGACATTGCCATTAGAGTAAAATGACTGAACCTAAACATAGGAGCCTGATAAAAATGCTCATTTTAGAAGAAAATTCCACACGGCACTTAAAGGCTTTTGTATCTGAATTCTTCATGTTCAGAAAAAGATGTTCACAAAACTCAAAGTTATGATTAATTATATTAATATTAATGGCATCAAGTTAATGCTTGTGCATGCCACTTGACAGTAACTTGACTGAAATATCTTTGTAAATATGCAAACATGACATATTCATCACTTTCATGCAGGCTAAATAGACTATTAACGAAAATATACTATCATAACCTATATTGCAGTTCATTTTGGCATAGATTATTCATTATGTGCGCTTCACGCGTAGACTGCTCAATCCCCTCCAGGTCTTATGAAGCAAAACAACATTTCTGTGCAGTTTCTCGTTTCTTTAAACCGTGCTGTAGTCGAAAGTGCCCAGATGGATGATATCCGTCACATCAGCAGGATCATAACCATCAGGCAGCAAATCAGACGCTACATCGAGCTCTTCAGGATCACACATAACTCCTTTTCCAGCAAGCCTCACAGATGTTCTGTGAATTGGGAAGGAACGAGAGCGTTAACCTCGCTGGAGAGACATTTTAATTAGACCATGAAGCGTTCAAGTGTGCATTAGCGCACATATTGGCGATGTTGGAGATCATGGTTCGTGTAGAGCGCGTTTGAGGAGCTGTCAACTAGTGGCATGCGTTTCAGAGGACAAATTCAAGGCAAAGAGAGACCTCTGTAACTGCAGTGTTCTTCAAACCACTGGAGACAATCAGATTAAGGTAGGCTCATGAAAAAATAAATAAATAAATAAAATAAAAAAGACATTTGATGTTTTACTCTAACAAAAAGTATACCAAAAAGTGTGCATGTCGTTATTTCATCATATGAGCATTTCAAATAATATATATATATAATTGTTGAAGTACTATGTTGTTTATTGTATTTTTTATTTTTATTTTGTAAGGGTATAAATGATGGCATAGCAGTTAAAAGGCAAGGCAGTATTAAATTTAGATGTACAAACACCCATTTATACTATCTGAGAATTTGATTTTCCATAACGTTTTAATTGCACTAAAGGCAAAATAGATTATTAAATTATCCTGAGAAATTGTATTTTGTTTGTTGACCAGTGTATCTTTTTTTCTATTCAGTATAATATGTATAAATTGTCCTTATTTTTATTGTTAAAAATAATTCTGATTTCATGATTCTCATGATAAAAACTGAGATTATTTTATTTGGTAAATAAAATTAAATTCGGTAAATTTATTGAAAAATCACCGCATTAAACATTTTAATTCATAATTTACCATTTTAACTCGGACGCCTTATAAAATCTTTGTATGTTTTTCCTCTTTAATTGTCTGTGGACACACAGCACCTCCTTGTGGCCCACTAGGAGTCCCCAGTTTGAAAATCTAGGGAAAATATAATAAATGAAGATGTCAAAATACTGTTGTCGATAAAACAAACAGACAGTTTATAATCCTGAAAAACACCAGTTATATAATCCTGAAAAGCCTGAAAGGTTTGGATAAATTTATGAGATAACTTGCTCGGTTTAGTCTTTTTTCAGTGTCCAGATTTGACTGTTTACAAAGACCTCAGTAAGTGTTGAATATAACTTTAAGTGTGTAAGATTGTATAGAATTAGCCAAGCTTAGTCAGATGCTGTGAAAAATATATTTATTTTACTTAATATTAATAATTTTTCTCAATATGTCACTTAAAATATTTTGAAACGTAACCATATCTCATATGACAGATAGGAGCCTGCTGTTAATAGCATCTGTGTATTGTGTTTTATGGTCAAGTTTGTGATGGATTTCAACGTGACTCCCGCTGAGAATTCCAGTGATGAGTTTAATTCATCGCAACATTTAAATGCAGGTAAATACACTGTATATATAATATTTTTGCATGGCAACCTGAATGCGCGTCATGTTGCAAAATAACAGGCTTTATAAATGACTAATTAGATTAGACCAACAAAGACATTTTAAGGGTCAAACAGCACTTATATTTTATAGCATCATTTTCATAATTAGATTAATTTGCGGTTCGCTGCTTGTGTCTAGCTCTTGACTCACAGGCTTTGTGGTTGGGATAATGTTCAGTCATTATCACAAATAAACTCAGACAGGATGATCAGGACCCTGAGACTGAGAGGACATGAATCATTCTGACAGGATTTATTGTGTGATAATATCCTGCTTATTATATGGCTAACACATACCACATACCACATAAATTAGTGCCTAGAGATATTGTTAAAAATAGTTTTTTATGTGAAAATAATGAGACCACAGCACAAAAGACATATTAATATTTTTTTTTAATTCACATTTATGCATTTAAAAAAATCGAGTACCAGGGACAACAGTCAAATACATCATTTAGTGGTTAAATATTTACACTACTGCTCAAAAGTTTGGGTTGGTAGGTTTTTTTTTTTTTTATGTTTTTGAAAGAAAGGTTGTATTTATTTGATAAAGAATACAGTAAAAACAGTAATACTGTGAAGTAGTATTATATTTTCAAATAACTGTTTTCTATTTGAATATATTGTAAAATATAATAAGCTTAATTTTCAGCATCATTATTCCAGTCTTCAGTGTCACATGATCCTTCAGAAATCACTTTAATATGCAGAATTGCTGCTCATTTCTTATAATTACCAATGTTGAAAACAGTTATACTGCTCAATATTTGTGTGGAAACTGTGATAAATTTTTCCAGGATTCTTTGATAAATATACAGTTCAAAAGAACAGCATTTATTTGAAATGGAAATCTTTTGTAATATTATAAATGTCTTTATTTTCACTTTTGGTCAATTTAATGCATTCTTACTGAATAAAATGAATTATTTCTTTTGAAATGTACGGACCCTAAATGTTTGATCAGTAGTGTGTGTGTATATATATATATATATATAGATATATATAGATATATATAGATATATAGATATATATATATATATATGTACTGTATATATAGGCTCAAAAAGCTTGTTTGAACTCTAAAATTAAATATAAAAACGAAGATTATAATGAAAATGTATTTTTTAGAGTTGCACTACGATTAATCACGATTAATCACATCCAAAATAAACATTTTTGTGTACATAATATATGTTTATATATTTAATATATAAACATTACATGTTTTTCTTAGATATGTGCATGTGTGTATTTATATATGCATAATAAATATACACAGTACACACACATATATTATATAAACAAAAAAATATTAATTTCGGATGCAATTAATCGCGATTAATCGTTGCCCAGCACTAATTTTTTAAAATGTATTTTGATACTTATAAAAATACTCTTTATTTTTCATGCAGACACTGATGAACAGTATCACAATGTCCTCATGCCAAGCATTTATGGAGTCATTTGCTTCGTCGGCACAATAGGCAACTGCATCGTCATTTACACCATCGTCAAAAAAAATAAATTCAGAGCACAACAGACGGTGCCTGACATCTTCATCTTCAGCCTCTCCATCGCAGATCTTCTGTTTCTCCTAGGCATGCCGTTCCTCATCCACCAACTGGTGGGCAACGGTTCCTGGTGTTTCGGGGCCACCATGTGCACCGTTATCACAGCGTTGGACTCCAACAGCCAGATCGTGAGCACTTACATTTTAACAGTCATGACTTTGGATCGATACTTGGCCACGGTTCATCCCATCCGCTTCAACCACATACGCACTCCATGTGTAGCTGTGGCGGTCGTGGGCCTGGTGTGGATCCTCTCGCTGCTGTCCATCACACCAGTCTGGATGTACGCCGGCCTCATGCCCCTGCGGGATGGATCGGTGGGATGCGCTTTGCTGCTTCCCAATCCAGCCACAGACACATACTGGTTCACTCTCTATCAGTTTGTGCTGGCGTTCGCTCTCCCTTTGGTGATCATTTGTGTGGTGTTTTTCAAGATCCTCCAGAACATGGCTGCCACAGTGGCCCCAATTCCCCAACACAGCCTTCGCGTGCGCACTAGAAAGGTCACTCGAATGGCCATCGCAATATGCCTGGCATTCTTCATTTGCTGGGCGCCTCATTACATCTTGCAACTGGCACATCTGAGCGTGCAGCGGCCCAGTTATGCCTTTCTGTATGCCTATAACGTCGCCATTAGCATGGGCTACGCCAACAGCTGCATCAACCCACTGCTCTACATCATGCTGAGCGAAACCTTCAAAAGACAATTCATCGTAGCCATCCGTCCAGCACACAAAGACTTCCGGGTCGATCCGGCCGAGGGGAGTGTCAGTCTCCGTCTGGCCCCTGACGGAGCACAGCAGTCTCAGTCCTCCCGTGAGCTTCTGCCAGTTACCGTGGCTGTGCACTGAAATGGCACTGACTCATGCTGAACTCCTTTTTTTGTGTCTATAATGAGCATGCAGCTGAAAAGGTGTCTATAAAGAGTCTTGGAGAATTGCTCATTAACAGTTTGTGGTTTGAAATGGATCTGTAGTGATGCACATTTTCCTTCTGTGTGGTGAAAGAGGTATGAAGTACACACCACCTAATTAAAGCAACGCTTTTACATTGCAGTGATTCAATACCTTGCAGTAGCATTAACAGCCATTTGTTTTCTGTAAAATAGGGCTACTTATAAGTCTCTTTGGCTTATCAAGGATGCATTAATTTGATTTATTAGTCAATTTAAAGGGTTAGGTTACCCAAAAATGAAAGTTCTAATATATTCTTAATTACTCACCCTCATGTCGTTCCAAACCCGTAAGACCTTCGTTCATCTTCAGAACACAAATTAAGATATTTTTGATGAAATCCAAGAGCTTTCTGACCTTCCATAGTCAGTAACGCAACTGACAAATTCAAGGCCGTAGTAAGGACATTGTTAAAATAGTCCATGTGACATCAGTGGTTCAACTGTAATTTTACGAAGCTACGAGAATACTTTTTGTGCACAAAGAAAACAAAAATAACGACTTAACTCAACATTCCTCTGCTTGCAAACAAGGTCCAGCGCATGCGTGTTCTGCATCTATATTTGTTCTGTATTTGTTTTCTTTTATTCTCGTAACTTCATAAAATTAAGGTTGAGCCACTGATGTTACATGGACTATTTTAACAATGTCCTTACTACCTTTCTGGGTCTTGAACGTCGTAGTTGTGTTGCTGTCTATGCAGGGTCAGAAAGCTCTCGGATTTAATCAAAAATATCTTAATTTGTGGTCCAAAGATGAACGAAGGTCTTACAGACATGAGGGTGAGTAATTAATGACAGAATTTTCATTTTTGGGTGAACTATCCCTTTAAAATAACTGTTTTCTAGTGTAATATATTTTGAAATGTATTTACTCTTGTGGTACAAAGCTGAGTTTTCTTCAGTAAGTCTTCAGTGTCACAAGATCCTTCAGAAATCATTCTAACATGCTGATTTAAAAAAAAAAAAATTGTGGAAACTGAGATACATTTTTTTCAGGATTTTTTGATGAATAGAATATTCAAAAGACCAGCATTTATTTGAAATAGAAATCTTATTATGAATGTCACTTTTGCTGTGTCCTTGATGAATAAAAGAATTAATTTCCTTTGCAGCTAAATTTTTTTATCTGCTCACATAGAGGCATTTAAATATGACAGGTCTATTTTATCCTTTTTATGTCAATAAATGTGTCACATTTTCTACCTCAAAAGAGACTTGCTGGTTTTACATTATTTGAAAAAAAAAAAAAAAAAAAAAGTAAAAAAAAAAGTATTGTAAAATCATTGAAAATGGTTCTTCTTATGTTTGTACTAGATCACTGCTTTTTGTTGGAAACACAACTATTGTTTTTGATGTTGGTGTAAATGTGTGTGATGGTACTCGTTTTTGATATTATATGTATTGTTATGTTGTCCACTTTGAACATATTGATGTATTAAATATTTTTAAATGGACTGTATATGTAAATATCACCCCAAAATGTCCTTTACTGTAACTCAGTATTGGTATGAAAATACAGTAGGCTATGGCAAAATTGTGTGTGTGTGCAAAATAACAATAGGCCATATAGTTTTCACAATGCCAGCCATAGTTCTTCTGAAAAGAGAACATAATTTGGATGGAAATATGCTTTTTCTCCATTATATTGGCATATTCTGTTACTGAAATAAAGTATATTCTCATCAAAACAGTTCAAAGCGCTCCATTTCCTCACATGATTGCAGTGGAAAAACAGGACAAAACAAGTTTTTGCTCAGAAACTGCCTTAATGCAGTTTCATAACATACCTTCGGTGTAATACACGCCTGCAGAATTCTCTCTGAATTTATGATTCAATTTCATATGCTTGTTAATGAGGGCTCATTATAATGGCAACACCTATATACAATAAACTTCCTCTGGCTGTATAATGACGCCTCCATCGAGAGGAAGTAATTATTTTAACATATGTCAAACATATAAAAGAGCTCATGTGAAGAATCCTAATGAATGTGTAAACTGTGTTACCACAGGACACAAGCCTGAGTTGGGTTTTGTCTCTAGGAAACGCTGTGAACTCCTGTCGCGTTTGTTTCCCGCGGCGCTCAGAGACTGTGGAGAATGTTAGGCCTGTGATGAATAAAGTGTCCTGGTGTTTTATTAATTAAAGCTTGCACGTGAATACACGATGCAATAACGCTGAGTGCTTGAAACGGTGTTATAGAAATGAGCTGAACTTTCATGACGATTGTGTCTATATCCAGAAGAGTTTCAAGCCTTTCATCAGTACTGGGGCACAAGCTCCCATTGTTACCATACTTTAATACTTCTTCTTGCCTCATGTACTGTATATAAAACGTATTTACCTCTAGTACAGTATGTTGCTTGTTCACACGCTGCTTCATCGCTGAAACACGAAAGAAGATATATAATTTTACGCCTTGTTTCAGTGCATTGCAGGTAGGCTAAATATTACTTCATCAAGCGCTATTTTTGTTTACTGTCTTCTAAAGTACCCTGTTTAGGTGTGAGAAACTGCTGAAACAAATTTTGGGACATTGGGGGTAGCTTCCCCCTCGGTAGAATCGCGGTATGTATGTATTTAAAAGCACCATCATCTAATTAAGTATGTAAATGTACACTCTTAAAAGTAAAAGTGCTTCACGATGCCATAGAAGAACCTTTTTCCATAAAGAAGGTTCCAAAAAGGTTCCATAAAGAACCTTTAACATCTGAAGAACCTTTCCCTGTTGAAAAAAAAACTGCATATGCTAATTAGGTAGTTTAGTTTTGCTGGTTTATGCTGGGCCTTTGCTGGTTTATGCTGGTCCTTTGCTGGTCTTAAGCTGGTCGGACCAGCTTAGCACCAGCACATGACCAGCTAAGGACCAGTATAAACCAGCAAAGGACCAGCATAAACCAGCATCCCAGCTTCAAAACATACCTAACCAGCACATGCTGTTTTTTTCAACAGGGTTCTGTTTCACAAAAGGTTCTTTGTGGCGAATAAGCTTCTTCAGATTATAAAAAGGTAAGCAAGAGATGGTTCTTTAAAGAACCTTTGACTGAATGGTTCTTTGTGGAACCAAAAATGGTTCTTCTGTGGCATCGCTTGAAGAACCTTTTGAAGCACCTTTGTTTTTAAGAGTGTAAGGTGTAAATACAGGTACCCAGGGAATAAGGAATGTTTTCTGAACTTTGTTTCAGAATGAACAAACATTCTTTTAACATTATCCACCTTATTTTTCCCATAAGAGTCGGCGCTGCCGTTTGTAAATGAAATTTGTCTAGCTTCTGGTGTAATCTGCTGCCAGCTATTTTTAGCTGTAAAAAACAGCTAATTTTGCTGCTTGATATTGCAAACTGGTGTATCATACCATATTACTTTAATGTATTATCTTAATTATAGTGCAAATAGTTTTATTGTTTACTGCACTCCCAGATAGCAAAAGCACATTTGGGCAGATTCCAGCTGAAATGTAGCACTGTCGGCTCAATCATGGCATCGGTGAAAAAGATAATGGGCCAGAGCCGTGCCAACTCTACAAAACACTTCTGGCTGACAAATGGCTTTTTCTCTATAGGCTGTTGTACGTGCAGCAGGTCCACACTCGGTGTAGTTGTGTGTATTAACCTTTGGCCTGAGTTTGTTTTGTCACAGGGGGGCCATTGCTAGAATGAAATCAGCCGCCTGAGAAAAAGTTTTGGCGGTTAAATCCTGCGGAGCATCTGGAGGGCACGGTTTTCAAGAGGAGTACTTTCAGCTGCAAAAAGTTAAGTAATTTAATTTATTTAATGTTCAATCTAGTGTTGTTTGATGTTTTAAATGTCACAAAGAATATAGATTTTAGATGGTTTCTATTAGAAGGTTTGCGTTGATAACATAACCTCAGAAAATCCGTTCCCGTGTTGATGAGTATGGTCTCTTTAGAATATTTTATTTAGAAAAACTGATGAGCTGTATCCAACTATATCCACTGCACGCTAATGTTAGCTAATGACGTTATATTGAGTTATATTCCATTTTGTTTGCTAAAATTCATCCTTTTCAACGAGTGATTGCTATTGAATCATAGAAGTTGGACTGGGCTGGTGGTGCCATAGATTTCTTTATGGGTGGCTCTGTATAATTTGTTCCCCTTTCAGTCGGTCACTCCGAGTCACGTCGGATGACCGACGAAATTGGGATCTCGCCAGGGAGACCAATCCACTTCGAGTGTAACTAAACGAGCCAATGGACATTGGCATGCGATTATTGCATCCAGCTGCCGCTGATCACAGCGTGAGCATAAGAGGCAGCTGATGCACCGCATCAATTATCCTTTCGCTTCGGAGCCGAGCGGTAGTGAAGCTACTGCTCCCTTTCCCGAGAAGAGTGTTCTGTGAACGAATGCGGGCGTTACGGTGCAGCAGCGGTGGTCACGGTGTCCGGGAGAGCTGAATCATCTTCCCGCTGGCAGCCACACTCGGAGTGTGCGGTGGCCAAGCTCCCCTGCGTGCTTCAGCACCTCAAAAAAAAAAAGAGCATTCTAAGAGCAAATTTCTCTAAGAGAGTACACGGGTGATCGCGTCTTTTTAAAGATGTCTTATCACCCGTGCGTTTCTGGCTGTGGTCGCTTCCTGGCGCCTCAGGACGGTCACGATTGCTGCCTCACGTGTCTGGGCATTCAGCACGCTGAGGAGGCTTTCGTGGATGGCTCATGTTCTTCTTGTGGGGACATGACCATCTCGGAGTTGCGTCTTAGACTCCGCTATGTCAAACATGGCGGAGTCCCTCTGCCTCTGCCGCGGTCCAGCGTGCGCGCCGCTGGGTCCGGTGGGGGCAGAGGTGATCTGAGGATTACGGTGAGGGCTTCCCCAAGTGGAGCTCCTCGCCCCTCAAGCACTCCGCAGCCGGTGGTGCTGCCGAAGGAGCGTGCTGGGCCCTCTGCTCGGGGTGCACCAGGCGTCTCCTTCGGTGGTCCCCCTGACGACCAGATGTCGATCACTGCATCGGAGGGCGGGCCCTCTCTCTCCGGGGATGACGACTCGGCTGCGCTGCCCCCTTCGGGTGTGGTAGCGTTGTCCGAGCCAGACCCAGAGATGACGGCCATGCTTTCCCGGGCCGCCGAGAATGTCGGGCTCGTGTGGAATCCACCACCGCGTCCCGATCCTTCGAGGCTGGACGAGTGGTTTCTCGGTGGGGGTCGCGCTGGTTCTCAGCGCCCCCCTCCGGTGCCATTCTTCCCGGAAGTGCACGAGGAGCTGACAAGATCGTGGAGGGCACCTTTCACTGCCCGAAACAAATCTTGTAGTTCTTCCGCTCTCACCACCCTCGATGGTGGAGCCGCTTTGGGGTATGCGGGCATCCCCTCGGTGGAGCGGTCTGTGGCCATGCAACTATGTCCAACAGCCGCTTCCACCCTGCGGGGTGATCCGTGTCTCCCCTCACGGGCCTCTAAGTATTCGTCAGGCCTAACTGGCAGTGCTTATAGAGCCTGTGGGGAGGCGGCTTCCGCCCTCCACGCTATGGCGTTGCTGCAGGTCCACCAGGCCAAAGCACTGAAAGACCTGCACGAGGGTGGTCACGACCTGACGGTTCTACATGAGCTGCGCGCTGCGACGGACCTCGCGCTACGAGCGACGAAGGTGACCGCACAGTCTCTGGGTCGTGCGATGTCCACGTTAGTGGTCCAGGAGCGCCATCTCTGGCTGTGTCTTGCTGACATGAGAGAGCTGGAGAAGGCACAGTTCCTGAATGCTCCCGTGTCACAGACCGGCCTTTTCGGCGACGCTGTCGAGAGCTTTGCCCAGCAGTTCTCGGCAGCCCAGAAGCAGACTGAGGCGATCAAACACATCATGCGCCGGAGGAAACCTGCTGCTTCCACTCCGGCTGCAGCCCCTCAGCCTGCTCGTCGCCGTGGGCGCCCCCCTGCGGCCGCCCCCGCTCCCGCGCGGCCGCAGCAGCCTTCCACCAGGCCGCGTCGTGGAGCCGGTCGCAGGCAGGACGCCCAGCCCGTCCAGGCCCCCGCCAAACCTGGCGGTAAGCGCAAGTGCAAGAGGCCCTGAGACGGGCGACCCAGAGATGGAGGAGACTGCTCTCCGGGAGATGGTGACCGCACCACTCCCTCCCCCGGTGGAGGGCCGGGTGGAGAATCCTGTGTTTCAGTTTGTTTTTGTTCCGCCGCTGGCCCAGCAGCCAGCGGTACCCAAAACATCAGTAAAAGAGCGGTTTCCTCAGTCTCTGGGTCTCAAGAGGAGGAGAGGGGTGATCCGTGCATCACAGGAGCGCTTCCCTCCTCCTCTCTCGCCAGCAGGCAGCGGGTGGTTGCCCAAGAGCACCCCTCCTGCCCATTCGTGGAACCAGGTAAGGGTAGTAGCACTCCATTCCCCGCTTCAAGTCGTCAAACGCCGGGCTGTCACAAGCCTCAAGCCGGGTTCCTGTGTCTCCTCCCATGCCAGGGGAAATCAGGTGAGTGCTACACTACACACCCAGACCCTGCCCCCTGCCGTCACAGGCCAGGCCGTCACAGGCCCTGGGGCCGGTCCCTGTGTTCCACCTCGCTGCCCCACCGCGGGCGCGTCGGTGGCCCCGTTGGTCCCACTGGTGCGGTCTCTCGGAGCCTGGTTAGCGCTCCCCAGCCCGTCCCGGTGGCTCCTGCGGACCATCAGACTCGGCTATGCGATTCAGTTCGCCCGGCGTCCCCCCAAGTTCAGGGGCATCCGGTTCACTTCAGTCAAAGCCGTCGATGCCCCTGTCTTGCGCGCGGAGATTGCAGTCCTACTGGCGAAGGGTGCAATAGAGCCGGTCCCTCCAGCCGATATGAGGTCGGGGTTTTACAGCCCTTACTTCATTGTGCCCAAGAAAAGCGGTGGGTTACGACCGATCTTGGATCTGCGAGTTTTGAACCGTGCACTTCACAAGATGCCGTTCAAGATGTTGACGCAGAAACGCATTTTTGGATGCGTCCGTCCCCTAGATTGGTTTGCAGCGATCGACCTGAAGGACGCGTACTTTCATGTTTCGATTCTTCCGCGGCACAGGCCATTCCTGCGATTCGCGTTCGAAGGTCGGGCATTTCAGTACAAGGTCCTGCCCTTCGGGCTGTCCCTCTCGCCTCGTGTCTTCACCAAAGTCGCAGAGGCGGCCCTTGTTCCCCTGAGAGAACAGGGTGTGCGCATTCTCAACTACCTCGACGACTGGCTCATACTTGCACAGTCTCGAGAGCTGTTGTGCGCACACAGGGACCTGGTGCTCAGGCACCTCAGCCAGTTGGGCCTTCGGGTCAATTGGGAAAAGAGCAAACTCGTGCCAACGCAGAGGATCTCTTTTCTCGGCATGGAGTTGGATTCGGTCAACCAGACAGCACGCCTCACCCAGGAACGTGCTCAGTCGGTGCTGAACTGCCTCAAGACTTTATCAGGCAGGACAGCGGTCCCACTGAAACTCTTTCAGAGGCTCCTGGGGCATATGGCTGCAGCTGCGGCCATAGTTCCGCTCGGTCTGCTCCATATGAGACCGCTTCAGCACTGGCTCCATGGCCGAATCCCGAGGTGGGCGTGGAAACGCGGTACTCACCGGGTTCAGATTACACCGGCCTGCCGCAAGACCTTCAGCCCGTGGTCAGATCCTTCGTTCCTTCGGGCAGGAGTGCCCCTGGAGCAGGTATCCAGGCATGCTGTGGTATTCACGGATGCCTCGGCCACCGGCTGGGGTGCCACGTACAACGGGCACGCAGTATCAGGGGTTTGGACGGGCCCCCTTCTGCGTTGGCATATCAATTGCCTCGAGTTGCTGGCAGTACACCTTGCCCTGTGCCGCCTCAGAGGGCGCCTTCGGGGCAGGGACGTTCTGGTCCGTACGGACAACACTGCGACCGTTGCCTATATCAACCGGCAAGGCGGTTTGCGCTCCCGTCGCATGTCGCAACTCGCCCGCCACCTCCTCCTCTGGAGTCAGAAGCATCTGAGGTCCCTTCGTGCCATCCACATCCCAGGAGTGCTCAATCAGGTGGCCGACGAGCTGTCTCGAGCGGCACTTCCTGGGGAGTGGAGACTCCATCCCCAGGCGGTCCAGCTGATTTGGAGTCGGTTCGGAGTTGCTCAGGTAGACCTGTTTGCATCTCCAGAAACCACCCACTGCCAGTGGTTCTACTCCCTGTCCGAGGCAACGCTCGGCACGGATGCACTGGCACACAGCTGGCCCCAGGGCTTGCGCAAGTATGCGTTTCCCCCAGTGAGCCTGCTAGCACAGACATTGTGCAAGATCAGGGAGGACGAGGAGCAGGTCCTGTTAGTGGCTCCATATTGGCCCAACAAGACCTGGTTCCCGGAACTCATGCTCCTCGCGACAGCCCCTCCCTGGCCGATTCCTCTGAGGAAGGATCTGCTTTCTCAGAGACGGGGCACCCTCTGGCACCCGCGTCCAGACTTGTGGAAACTTCATGTGTGGTCCCTGGACGGGACGCGGAGGTTCTAGGTGACCTGCCCCAGGAGGTAGCGTTCACTATCGCTTCAGCACGAGCACCGTCCACAAGACGGGCCTATGCGCTGAAGTGGAACCTGTTTGTCGAATGGTGTTCCTCTTACCAGGAGGACCCCCGGAGATGTTCGATCAGAGTCGTGCTTTCCTTTTTGCAACAAGGGTTGGAGCGTAGGCTGTCCCCCTCCACCCTTAAGGTATATGTTGCTGCTATTTCTGCCCACCACGACCCCATAGAGGGGAGATCGGTGGGGAAGCACGATCTGGTCGTCAGGTTTCTTAGGGGGGCCAGGAGGTTAAATCCTCCGAGGCCTCCCTCCCTTCCCTCTTGGGATTTGGCTTTGGTGCTAAGAGCCCTACAAACTGCCCCCTTTGAGCCATTGCGGTCAGTCGAGTTGAAGTTTCTTTCTATGAAAACCCTACTCCTGACTGCATTGGCCTCAATCAAGAGGGTGGGGGACCTGCAGGCATTTTCGGTCGACGAATCGTGCCTTGAGTTTGGGCCGGCTGACTCCAGTGCAACACTGAGGCCCCGGCCCGGCTATGTGCCCAAGGTTCCTACCACGCCCTTCAGGGACCAGGTAGTGAGCCTGCAAGCGCTGCCCCTGGAGGAGGCAGACCCAGCCCTAGCTTTGCTCTGTCCTGTACGCGCACTGCGTCAGTACGTGGATAGAACTCAGAGCTTCAGGACCTCAGAACAGCTCTTTGTCTGTTACGGAGGACAGCAGAAGGGGAAGGCTGTCTCCAAGCAGAGGATGGCCCACTGGATAGTGGATGCCATCACCTTGGCCTACGAAGCACAAGGTGTGCCCTGCCCGCTCAGGTTGCGTGCTCACTCCACTAGGGGTGTCGCATCGTCCTGGGCGCTGGCTCGTGGTGCCTCGCTAGCAGACATCTGTAGAGCTGCGGGTTGGGCGACTCCCAACACGTTCGCTAGGTTTTATAGCCTACGTGTCGAACCGGTTTCCTCCTGTGTTCTCACCTCAAACGGGTAGTGGCACTGAGAGGGCCGGCTCAGAGTCGGCTTGCGGCGTCCTTACGCCTAATTCTCCAGAGAGTTCCTTAACCAGGCAAACCCTGTTGAGTCCTCCAGCACTCCGGCGTCCGGACACGGCGGAACGTCCGGCGCCAGGCCTTCAGCCAATGAATTCTTGAAAACTGGTGCGAGGCTAGTGCCCATATGAGAGACCCTGTCGGGATCCCATATGTGTATTCCACGGTATTCTTATTAGAGCCGTGTTTCCCCTGGCGGACCACGTTCTGCCATCTCTAAAGATGCAGCCTGAGCCATCTCAGAGACTTCCATGTGCAAAAGGGCCCTCTGGGTTACTTCACATGTTTGAATGTCACTTAAACCCCCTTTGGGAGGAGGTGACTCCGCAGTGTGCCTCTTCCAAATGGAAGGGCACGCTTCCCAGTGTTATCCTAGTCCTACTGTTTGGGTTGCTCAAGGAACACCAGTAGTTGACCTTCTCTGTGTAGAGCCCGGTCCTATCGTCTGCCTTATAGGAAGGGTCAGGAGCCCTACACAGGGCACTGGAAGGGGCAGCTCCTGTGGCGCTTTGGTAGGGATCCCAATTTCGTCGGTCATCCGACGTGACTCGGAGTGACCGACTGAAAGGGGAACGTCTCGGTTACGTATGTAACCCTCGTTCCCTGAAGGAGGGAACGGAGACGTCACGTCCCGTCGCCACAGTCGCTGTACCACCGCTGAGCTGCCGGGTCGCCGGCTCGGCTCCTCAGCGAAAACATAATTGATGCGGTGCATCAGCTGCCTCTTATGCTCACGCTGTGATCAGCGGCAGCTGGATGCAATAATCGCATGCCAATGTCCATTGGCTCGTTTAGTTACACTCGAAGTGGATTGGTCTCCCTGGCGAGATCCCAATTTCGTCGGTCATCCGACGTGACGTCTCCGTTCCCTCCTTCAGGGAACGAGGGTTACATACGTAACCGAGACGATTCACTTAATCTTTTAAATGATTCATTTGTTTGTGAGTCAAACTACACTGAGCACACTGTTGTAGCATTACACCTGCAAAGACAACTCAATAGTAATAGGCCTATGTGCAATCTCAATTTAGAAATATTTATTTTGTTGTAACACTGCCGTGGGGTGCTCCTTAAGTTTTGGAATCTGACTCCCAAACTTTTTACAGAAATTCTCAACAGCTGCATGAACTCTATATAAGGTGCTGATTCTCGGTCTGGTCCTAACGATTATAAAAAACTGTAAATTTGCTTAAGATTTAATAATTACCTTACAACATATATTTATACACATATTCCTATATTTCAAGGCTGCAATTCAGAAAAACCTCTAGGAAGAGGTGGCTCCAACTGGCAGATCAAGAGGGCGGACACAAGAAAGGTGTTCCTAGCGTTGTTCAGGAGGCAGACACACTCTGTGAATTTAAATCTAGTTTAAAGTCCCATCTCTTTAACCTGGCGTACATATAACACACCATTACATTTCTATAAATCAAATCCCTTAAAGGATTTTTATGCTACAGCAATCAGAGTAAGCAGAACTGAAATTAAAGTGTGAAAATTAAAATGACACACAGTGTTAAAATCTAACAACCTCTTCCCTACACCATGACACAAAATCCTCCACTAAACTCTTGTACTCCCCCTCCTGACAATTCCTAATATACCCCACAACTGCAGTGTCATCAGAAAACTTCTGCAAATGGCAGTACTCAGAATTGTATTTACGGTCTGAGGTAGAGGGTGAAAAAAAGGGGGGATAACACAGTCCCCTGTGGTGCACCAGTGCTGCTGATCACCATATCAGAGGAACAGTCATTTAGCCTGACATACTGAGGTCTCCCAGTGAGGGAGTCTTTTATCTATTTTGCCAAGAGTTGTTCCACCCCCAAACCAGCGCCGTTCCCTTTATCCAGATAAGATCTATGTAGCAGATAAAGAATGGCATCCTTCACTCCTACCTTCTCCTGATAAGCAAACAGTAGGTGGTCGAGAGAATGATGAACCTGAGGCTTTAACAAATGGAGCAGCAGCCGTTCTATAGACTCTTCTTTGTATGTGGTTGACATCATGTATCATACTAGTTCCAGCGTTGGGACTTTCTCCACCCGCAGGCTCAGGTTAAAAACATACTGAAGGGGCACTGCCAGTTCAGCTGCACAGGCCTTCAACATTTTCAGACACACTCTATCTGGTCTGAACGAAGTCTCCTCAATTCTCTACTAATCTGATCAGAAGTGAAGGTGGGAGGAGGGCACTTTTTGATGTAAAAGCAGTCTGAAAGAAGAGTCCAGTCATCGCCGGTTAAAGAAGTTAAAGAATTTGAGGAAGCAAGTGTGAGGGTGCTGTCTGCAGTTGATGGTGAATACGTGGGCAAACTAGTTGGGCAACTTGTAGTAGCAGGATCAGGGCAGTCAAACTTGTTAAAAAACTGATTAATCTGGCTTGAAGCTTCTGCTCCACCTTACTTCTGTTTGACTCTTTAGCTTCTCTGAGACAGATCTTAAGTTCCCCTTGAATGCGCTTCAGATACTTTATCTCTTACTCTGAACGCCCTCTTATTCAGAAGATCCTTAACATCACTGGTGAGCCCTTCGCAATGTAATTAAAGCTGCGACAGTTGAGTGCATGAAGTTTCCAACATTCCACACTTCGTTTTTTTTTTTTTTTTTCGGTTAAGTGCATCATCCAGGTATATAAAGTGCACTTTTTCTTTTTGGAATTTTCACACTATTCGCACTATTTATACTACAAAACTGAACAGTGCATAAGTATGCAATTTGGGACGCAAGTAATGTTTGTTCAAAGTTATCTGGTCTCAACATCCTTAAAGCGTTAACGCAAAAACATTATTTATTGCATGTTCACGCTTTTCTGAAACATTTAACTGGATGTTCGTCTATTTTTAAACATCATGTTTCAGATAGTTCAGAGAACATTCAAAAGGAATTTTACAATAATGTTTACAAAATGATAAATAATATTCCCTCTAATGTTATCATAGAGAGAGAGAGAGAGAGAGAGAGAGAGAGAGAGAGAGAGAGAGAGAGAAACGTTTTTAAACTTTTAAAAATCTGGCTTTCAGTGAACATTCAGAAATAACATTTAACGGAAACATATTTTTGTTAGCTGGGTATGTTTTTAGTTTTAGAATTGAATGTTCTTGGTGTTACTTTCTCATATGTCAGCTTAATATGCAGAAACATTCTTAGGCTGATTCTATCGAAAACTGTAAACTCGGTGTTACTGTGGCAATATGGAAATTCCAGTTTGTTTTGAGCAACAAGTCTAGTTCTACATGACAACAATGGCTCGACCAATGGCGTGAATCTGTTTGCTCAATCAATGGCTAACGGAGACATTTAAACAATGAAATTTGTCGATTTCTGTTGCTTTACATTTCAGTAGACCAAATATATTGAAGACTCATCATGCGCTGATGCCAATCAAATGCTACCAACAGTGTGCACTTCTCTGTACATGCTATGCAAGGGAATATTTGTTTACATATAGTTCATTTGACAAAATTTGATGCCAATCATGGCCACCACACGTGTTATGCAAATGATGGTTTTGGGTGTGAATATATTGTCTGATTTAACATCTGATTTAACTGTATTCAGATGTTCAGTATTCAAATAAATTAATAGTAAATTTGAACAAAAAAAAATTATTTTAAAATTCCTCAATGGAATTTGTCATAAATCATACATTTGTTTTACCAAAAGATACACTGCTATATTTAGAAAAAAAATTAAAGCAGAACACTGTGAGAGTTGAAAAATTGAAAACCGTGTGAACATTGAACATTAAACATGATAAGAATAATAAATAAGTTTTACAAAAGTAAGAGCAGTGTTCTTGTTCATGATGAGTGATTATGCAGTAGATTCGGTCCTGACTTTAAATACTGCAATACGTTTCACCCTCTGTATAGTAGACTATATGACATTCCATCTCGCTATGTTTTTGACAGCTTCTTTTTGACAGCTTCAGTGGCAGAGATTGCTGTGGTCTGCTTCTGCAACAATACATAATGATGGTCTGGTTTTCTAAGAAGCACACTGAGTGTGATTTCTGGGAGTACTCATTGGATGTAGCCTTAGGCTGTATAGAGCAGTTCTTCAGGTGATGGAAACAACAGCCACCATCATTTAACATAATAGAAGCTTTTAAAAAACAGACTGTTATTGATTCATTCATTCACTCTTTTTTTTGTTTAACCATGTAAAGGGGAAAAATCCTTACTGTGATTTCTAAAGAAACAGGCAAACATCATTCCCTCCTGTTCTTCACTTATGGACACTTTCACTTTCAGGTGATGAAGGGAACTCATGTTCAGTGCTACTGAGCATAAATGCATAATAAAAACATATTACAAATTGATACAAAGAATGCAACACAAATTGGTTCACAATAAAATGTTTTATCTGGTAACCTTAAAAATGTGCTTCATGCAGATATTAAATAGACCGTCTATTGTACATTTTCAATTTTCAATGTTTGATTCAATGTTCCTGCATAAAACAGGCCTAATTAGTACAATAAAAACACATTTCTCTTTGGTATATGGCCTTGAGGCAAAACTGTGCAGCAATGGAAAGAAATTAATTAACATTGAGTTAATTCCAAGCCACAACAAGGTGAACGTTTTATTTATATCTTACTAAATACAATGCTACATTTTACTAAACAATTAATAATGAAACACTGAAATGATAGATTTATATAATGGACATAAACAAGTATATACCAAAATATACAGTGCCTTACGAAAGTATCCATGCCCCTTCATTTTTTTTTTTCCACGTTTTGTTATGTTGCTGGCTTATGTTAAACTGCTTTTAAATGACTATTTTTCCACATCAGTCTATACTCCATACACCATAATGGTAAAGCCGTAACACAAGCTGTAATTTGCGCTCTAGTAGTTTTATTCATTTTTGCATACCCAAAGTCCGTACCTCCTTTGGTCGTCGTTCTTTTAAATTTTCTGCTGCATATGATTGGAATCACCTGCAGCGGACTCTAAAGCTTAGCTCATTTATTTCGCTTTCTTCCTTTAAAAATTCAATTCAGTTAATAGTACAAGATCACTGTACTTGTTTTTAGTTATTTGTTTGTTATTGTTTATATTTATGTTATTTGTAATTTTGTGTTTTACTGTATTGCACTTGCTTTTATGCTGCCTCTTGGCCAGGTCGTCATTGTAAATGAGAATTGGTTCTCAACTGACTTACCTGGTTAAATAAAGGTTAATTAAAAGCAAAAAAAAACAGGTTTTTAACATCTTTGCAAATTTATTAAAAATGAAAAACTTAAATGATTCCATTGCGAAAGTATTCATACCCTTATCTGGGACAGTTGGAATTTAGTTCAGGAGCATTCATATTGCTTGTGGATGTTACTACAGAGAGTGAAGTTAACCTGTGGCAAATTCAATTGAATGGGTATGATTTGGAAAGGCACATGTCTTAATAAAAGGTCTAAGAGCTGATAATGCATATCAGAGCAAAAACCAAGCCCTGAGGTCCAAACAACTGCCTGTAGAGCTCAGAAACAGGGTTGTGTCAAGCCACACATCTGGGGAAGAGTTGAGAAAAAAAATTGGGCTTCATTGAAGGTTCACAGAAGCATGTAGTCTCTGTTACCCTTAATGGAAGACGTTTGAAACAACCAGGGCTCTTCCTAGAGCTGGGCTCCTGGCCAAACTGACCAATTGATAGAGAAGGGCTTTGGTTGGTGTGGTGACCAAGAACCTGATGGTCACTCTAGTTGAGTTCCATGATCATATGTGGAGACAGGAGAAACCTACAGAAGGACAAACATCACTGCAACACTCCACCGATCTGGGCTTTATGCCGGTGTGGCAAGACTCAATACTCTCCTCAGTGTAGACACATGAAAACACACTTAGAATTTGCAAAAAAGCACCTAAAGGACCCTCAGACTCTGAGAAACAAGATTCTCTGGTTTGATGAACCTCAATTCCAAGCATCATGTTTGAAGCAAACCAGCTCTGCTCATCACCTGGAGAGCACCATCCCAAAAGTAAAGTGTGCTGGTAGAAGCCTCATGCTGTGGGGGTGTTTTTTCAGTGGCAGGGACAAAGGGACTCGTCAGAGTAGAAGAAAAGCTCAATGCACCATTTAATAAATTTACGAAGTTGTGACAATTCTGTTTTTGCTTTGTCAATATGATGTACGAAGTGTAGATTGATGTGGGGAAAAAAGTAATTTAAAGGAGTTTAACATAAGGCAGCAACGTAAAAAAAAAAAACATGAAAAAAATTAAGGGGTATGAATACTTTCGCAAGGTATTGTATATACTATTCTCTTGCTGCATTCATAGCCATTTCATTATCAGAGTTGCTTCTTGGCACATTTAACCAATTCCTCATACTACACAAATAATTTATAAAACTCTTCTGTGCTTAAATGAGGTCTGCTTACTAACAAATATGAATTATATTTATGGATGGGAGAAAAAAAGTTTTTCTGAGGGCAGTTCTTTAGAGTGAAAAAATTACATCCTCCACATGCTGTATCTTGCCAGAAAAAGATTTTTTTGAAATGACCCCAGGCTTTTTGCTTATTTTATCCTAGGTCATCCCTTCATTTCTAACCATTTTATGTGCTTGCAAAGTAAATAAAGGCTGTGTTACTCGTGCAACATCATGCATTTGATAAGTGTGTGTATTTATATATGACCTAAAATATATTCCATTCTTTGTTATTAACATCATGAAACACATTCTGAGATGATGAAAAGTTGGAAGACTTTATGAAAGCTGTAGAATTTTAGAAAGGAAAAAAGGTAGACTTAGTACGAATCAAATAATGAATAATTTACTGCCATTGTATGAATAATATGTAATCATGTAATCTATACAAAAAGTAACTCTAATCTGAGCATTTTAAAATGTATTATACTATGGGTGTCACGAATCCTGTCCGTGGCCTTCCGTCCACTTACCACCAGAGGTCGCCCTCCGATTACATTGACTCTTGCACCACACTAACTGTTGCACTTCACCCCGGACTACAGTTCCCATCATCCATTGCACTGATGACACACACACAGCTGAATGCACTGATTACCACAGCTGATTCCCATCAGACATGCTACTTAAACCATGGACTTCCTCTTTCTCTCTGCCGAGTATTGTTTAGCGTTTATCGCAGTCATAGCTGATAGCTACTTTACGGAGCCACTCCTAGTTTCATAGTCTTAAGCTGCGTTCACACTAGCAGCAACTTTGTCGCTGCATGTTGCCAGGGGCTGGCCATGAGGTTGCTAGTGGGCGTTATCACTACTGGTTGCCTTGACAGCGAATCAGGTTACTTGCCCCTAAATACAAGCATTTTGGAGGCAAAAGACTAAATATAATATAAATATAAATTAAATCCGTACATATGAACAAAAATTAATGAGAAACAGAGCCTAATTTTTTCCCATTGCGTATGTTTATCTACGGCTGAGAGGAGAATGATCACATGAGCTCTACCGTCTTCTTTCCTATTGGCTGTCGCTCCCGAAAGTCGCTCTTCATTTGCATAAAGTTGAGGGATTCTGAACTTTATCGCGTCGCTGGACACTCCCCATCCGGTCGCCAACGGTTGCTGCCAGAGATTGTCGATCTTGTCGCCGGAAATCGCCAGCTCTCCATTGAAATGAATGGGATCGTGTCGCTTTGTTGCTGCGTGTCGCTTGTAGTGTGAATGGGGCTTAACCGTGCGTTCACACCGCCGGCGTCGAGAAAGGTGTGCAATTATTTTCAGTGAAATGCATCGCTAGTCATCCGTTGGAACACCACTCTCTCGTGAACGCATGTACAACAGTTAGCAGAAGCTAGAGATTACGGTTTATAAAGTTTTAAATATGGATATTTTTCTTACAAAAACACATCAATTCACTTCAGGAGGCCTTTATTAACCCCCCCAGAACCGTATGGAGCACTTTTTATGATGGATGGATGCACTTTATTGGACTTCTATTGGACTATTGAATATCAACAGCCATTCACTGCCGTTATAAAGCATGGAAGAGCAAGGCCATTTTTTAAATATAACTCTCATTGTTTTCGTCTGAAAGAAGAAAGTCACATACATTTAGAATGGCTTGAGGGTGAGTAAATTATGGGGCAATTTTCATTTTTGGGTGAACAACATTTTCTAATATTTCAACGGCCTGTCGTGAATTATTCCTTACATATAATCTGATTAAAATCTATCTTTTCTATCTATTAATTGTAATAATCCAGTGAGATTTTTGCTTGCACAAGGAGTCTGACAACAACCAGTGCTCCACACAGAGATTTGATCTGATCATCATCCAGTCCGTCTGGAATGACATGAAGAAACAGAACAACCTGAGACAGACTAAATCCAGAAGAACTGTGGCAACGTCTCCAAGATGCTTCAAGAAACCTACCTGCAAAGCTACAGTACTGTTAAAAGTTTTAGGCACTTGTGTAAAAATGCTGTAAAATGAGGATGCTGTCAAAAATAATGCGATTGTCTTTATCAATTTACTTCTATTAACTAAATTAAATCAACGTTTGGTGTGACCATCCTTTGCTTTTAAAGCAGCTTTTGCCCTAGGTGCACTTGCACACACTCACTTATGTGCATATATTATATATGTAAGGAATAATTGACAACAGACCACTGAATAATCGAGAAAAAAAAAGCACACTCAAGATGGTACTTCTGCTACTGAAGTTAACAACTGCACTGTTTGACTTTTTTCATAGCATCAAATTAGTTCCAACTTTATGACCTGCACAGACAGGTCTATGGTTGCATGTGTCAGCTGTACATCTAATTACATGTCACGAATGAATAATCTTTTGAAATGGGATGACTACTTGCAGTCCATTAATTATCCCCACATCAATAATTTATCAATTTCCACATGAATAAATCATGCCATCTACACTCATGCCACAACAAGTGATGACCATCAGTGGATGGTATTGATTTTATGATTCTGGAAAACTACTTTTTAATGTATAGGCCTGATCAGCCCGTAAGCAAGTGAAGGATCTCAACACCTACTTATAGATCCTGAGAACAATTTAAATGCCTCTCTGGCTGCTTCACTCTGATGCCTTCTGAATGGGATCATGTAAAATGAGGATGGGAATCATGTCAGTATGACTCTCAATGCATCTTTATTGATTATCTGTCACAAACCGAGTCTGTAAAATGAATGAGAATGAGTTTTACCTTTGCCTCAGGTAACACTGCTCTTTCTGACGAATGTGGATGAACATTTTCATGAATAATTCTTCTGCGGTTTGGAAAGTCACCAGCGCTAGGAGGCAAAGGGTGCCAGTGGCAAATCTCTTGCTGATTTTTTGAGAGTACCAGTGCACCTGTCTTTCTTCCCTTCTTCGATTCATGAGCACAGTACCCAGGAGAAGCACTGAGTTTCTTATTTGATCATGATTGCTGCACTGCAAGCAATTTCCAGTCAATTGTCTTGGAGATTTACAGACGCCCATTCCCACCACCACAACAAACAACACTCTGAAATGCTTTGCCATACTGACTGGTACAAACTGGAGGTTTTAGCTGTGGAAGTAACCTCGGTTTTTATGTGTGGCGGAGTTTCCATTTCAGGTCTGGAGATGACAGTTGACAGTCTCACCATCTTGAAACAGATGGGTGCATAACAATAGCACTCCATTACAAAATGAGGCCACGGAGATGGAGGAGATCTATAAATCACAGAGAGAGAAAGAACACGCATGAGAGGAATACTTTCAGAAACGATTAAATCAGATGTGAGAATTTTAAAGCACTGGGTAATTGGAAACCTACATCATCCTTGTTGTCCTTGGCTAAAAGTTTAATTAATCCACAGCCAGTAATGTATGCCAGGAGGAACGCAGCCAAGGATGTTTTTTGGAAGAAGAAAGACAAACAGTTTAACTACACATTCACAGCACATTGCATTTCCTTCGCACACTCTTTTAGGGTTTCATTAGTTGTGACGGCAGTCACTCTCTCTCTCTCACCCCTTTCTCTCTCTCTAGCTCTTTCTCTTTTCTCTCCTAACATTTCTTGACTTGAAGAGAGAAAGATTTCTAGAGCAATGAATTGCCATTGAGTTTGACGAACAAGAACAGAATGGCTGTGAGAAGACACCTGGCTGAGGTACACTATTTGTGAATACCCTGTAGTTATACCCTCTATCTACTGTATGTCATCCACCAGTGATCTAGAAGGGCCCTCCCAAAGACTTACAAATCGAAGGAAATGGGTTCATGTTTTATCTCGCAAATTTTCACCATTGTCAGCCTGAAACAACACAATCTCTCTCAATCATCCTCCCCTTTTCTTTCTCTGTCTTCTCTCTATGCCTCTCTCTCTAGATCTTTCTGTCTCTCCTAAAGATCCCTTCTAAATTTTCAGTTGTTCCCCCTTTCCCTGTCTTTGTATTCATCTATTAGATTCTTTTTTTTCTTCTTCTTCTGTTTCTTGGTTATATTTGTGGTATTCTAAAGATGGTGATGAGGACAATAAGAATAGAAACAGAATTAACCATTTACTATATTTTAAACTTTAAACATACTTAAACGACAAATATATATATTTTTCTTCATTCTCATATCTTATTTCCTCTTTTTTCTTTCTTTAAAGTTAAATTTATTGTTAACCTTTCTTATGCTTCCCTTTTATACCCTCTAACTCAATCTACTGAAAATACCATATTATAAACAATCAAGGTCAAAAGAAAGAAAAAATCATTTATATAAAAAAAAACACGGTTCATTATACTGGTGCATCTTAATGAAACAACCTGAACCTACCTGAAATAACAGATGATTAGGGTTTTCATGACAACTATACCTTTCCCACAAAAAAAAAAAAAGAATAAAAAAAAAAAAAGTTATCATAATTATCTTCCTGTTTGTCTCTTTGAAGCTGCTTTGACAATCTGTTGAATAAAGCACTTTAGAAATAAAGGTGACTGGAAAAGTAAAATATAGAAAACTTGGAAAGAGATACAACAGGAACATTATTTTCGAAATAAGAATTCAAAAAATTATTTTTTTAAGGGACCAAGTTATACACTGCAAAAACAGACAGATGTGTCAAAAAACAACACGCATGTGTTGATGGCATTTTGACGTGTAGATTTTTAACACACAATGTGTGTAAAAATGCGTAACTCTGGATAGAATAGCACAGTACATGCGTCATCTCCTGGGTGGAGGGCAGTTTGTGTTTATGGAACAAAAGTTTGTGTTTATTCACGTGCCTGCACTCTCAAAAAGGATGTGCTAAATCTTAACACATTTTTGTTAAAAACAAAAAAGAAAAAATACAATAGGGTGTCTAACACAATATGTGTTAAATATCATCCAGTCACATTGCAGCTTGTGTCACTCCACACTCAGCATTACTAACCAGACTGACTTTATTTCTGTCAGACGTCTACAGAAGCTCTCATTGAGAATTAACAGAGGTTTAGATGTTGATGTTTTATTGAATGTTTCATTTGAAGTGACCAGAATCATGATTAGAGGCACCTTTATTTGGGCTCTTGACTCTTTAACACTACTTTTTCTCTGATTGCTGAAACTATGCTTATTTTGTATGATCAGATGATGATGTTATCTTTGTGTAATAGTATCACCATGTAGTTTTGATAACCTCAGCAAGTGTTTAATATCTGATTCTACAGGTGACTTTTTAAAAAGGTTTTTATTACTGTGTTTCTACAGCACAAGCAATGCTGTTATAATCTGTAGAATTAACAGTGCGCACAAGATGTTATGGTCTACGGTATGAAACAGACACACACAGACATCAAGAATCAGCACATGAATCTCAACAATGGAGACAAGCTTCATTCCACATTGCATGCTAGGTGCTACCATAGTACACAACTCATCCATGACTCCCAGCACGCATTGTGGTATGAATAAATTATGCAGCTGAATATTCCTATTCTGACTATTTGCTTTTATTTTTCACTCGTAAAGCTGTTTTTGTTGTTTACATTTACATTTAATTTAATCATTTAGAAGATGCTTTTATCCAAAACGACAAATGAGGACAATAGAAGCAATCAAAACCAACAAAAGAGCAATAATATGTAAGTGCTGTGACAAGTCTTGGTACGCAGTACACATAGCAAGGCTTTTTTTTTTTAATAAACAAAAAGAAAACAAGTAGGATAGAAAAAGAATAGAGAATGCTAGTGTTAGAGGGTCATTTTTTGTAATAAATAAAAAAGTCATCTAATCCTCCATTGCTGAGATCTTCAGAGATTAACTGTCTTTTTTTCATCACTTGATTTTTTTTACAGTGTGCCATTTATTCCAACCAAATGACGTTATTTGAGTTAAAGGTAACACAAAATGTGTGACCTGTGTTAATAAAGGACACAGGTTTTGTTGTTTTCAACACTCACCATCATGGTGCATTGTATGCATTGTTTGCTATATACTCAAACAGATAGGCCTATAAAAGTTATTAATATACAAGATGTTGTCGGTTGCTACATTTAAATTTAAATCAATGTGCAGACTTGATTAACTGCTAACTCTTCACAAAAGCAGCATTGTCAATTAGGGGTTCAAGCGTGAATAACTGAATAATCTACAGTACAGTGAGTCTGTTTGAAACATTTTTTTTTTTTTTTTTGCACTTTGTGTGCATTTGCATTCTGTTTGACTATTAAAAATTTGACTATTGATTAAATGGCTAATGTTTTTACATCTGTTTAAAATGACACATTTGAATATTTAATTACCTGACACAATTTCTGTTCAAATGACTTACACATCTAAAAAAAAAAAAAAAAAAAAAAAAAAGTCTGCACAACGTGTCATTTTTAACACATCTCTTTTTGAAGTGTACCTGTTTTAGAGACACTACAACTGAACAGTGTAAACAAAATATAATATTACTATGAAATATGAGGTTCTATTAAGTTTTGACGTTAAAAACGAAATGTTATAAGGTTGGGGTCACTCATTATTATTTAAATTTTTTTTGCACACATTTCTATTTTTAAATAAATACTGGTCTTTAGAACTTTCTATTAATCAAGGAATCTTAAAAAAAGAGATGATTTCCACAAAAATCAGATCAGAAAATAAAATCATCAAGCATCAAATCAGCATATTAGAATGATTTCTGAAGAATCATAATGATGCTAAAAATGAATCTTTCCTGAAAAGTTTACACTTTTACACTTTTTTATTTTTGATCAAATAAATGCATCTTAGACTAAGAGACATCTTTCAAAAACATTTTAAAAATCTTGCCGACCCAAAATGTTTCATTGCTAATATTGTATACAAAAGAATCTCCAAGAAGTTCCGAAAGGTTTTTTTTTTTTTTTTGCTTCCAAGCAGGATATAAATGTATATGCAGAGGTGAAATAGGGTTTCCTATTACAATTAGGAAAGAATGTGCATTATACAGCTCACTTCTGTCACAGTTATTTTTACCTATAATGTTTGTATTTTGGTCACAGTTTAGTAATGAGTTTTTTCAATCCTCAGTGGACTAAACACAGCAGCTGGGTGCACAGAACCGATAGTTCAATCTTCAAAATGTTCCGCAAGATTTGCACTCAGTGGCTTTGAGTTGCATAATTCATTTCTTTCATTGTACTTTCTACCACTGGGAGCTTAAAATAATCTGATTTTAAACAATTTTGAGATCCCTGTGGAATAAAGCAAGAGTGGAGGAACAGTTTGAAGTACTGAAGGGAGCTTTGAAAAACGATGATTGTCCTAGGGACAGATGTGATAGAAATTTCATAGAGCGATGTGCAGGAGGGTTGGTGGTCATGTTCCCATGTGTTATAAAGATTACTACAGACCTGCAAGAACATAGAGTCATTCCATGAAAGAAGCACAGTCTGCATTCATCAAGTACAAAAAGCACAAAGCTTTTCAAAGCATATTAAAATGATTAAAATCTCACATCTCACATTCACACTGGCATTGTTATCTGGCAAAAACTCATTAAATGCTGGCATGACTCATGTCTGCAAACGCCTCTGTAGACTGTGTTCAGCTTGACCGCTTCTCTTCCTCTGAGGAATCAATAAGTGTTTTTCATGTTGAGTCGCACTCGATCATGAGGCCATGTGATGTCAACATTCAGGATCGATAGCGCTTTTGGTCATCCTGGTTACACAAGCTGTAGGTCTTGATCTTGAAAAGAGTCAAAAACAATGATTTAGTGGCCATACTTAAGGTAGCATTCTATTTTTCTTAGGGCTGTTTTAATAAGTCCTTATTGGAGCAGATGTGCTTGAATAAGGAGTGGCAGAAATTTTAAAAAATGTTTGCCATTCAATGTCAAATCATCTATCTGACAACAATGGGATGAAAAATGTTCTTGACAGGTTTGTGATTTTCAGACAGGTTCAGCTAATCCAAATGTGCATTCAGGATTGGAAAACAACAGTTCCCCTTTCAAATTGGGATCTCGCCAGAGAGACCAATCCACTTTGAGTGTAACTAAACGAGCCAATGGACATTGGCATGCGATTATTGCATCCAGCTGCCGCTGATCACAGCGTGAGTATAAGAGGCAGCAGGTGCACCGCATTAATTCATCCTTTCGCTTCGGAGCCGAGCGGTGGTGCATCACTACTGCTCTCTACTTCGGTGTTGCAGAGAGAACGAGCGAGTGCGGGCGTTACGGCAACAGCAGCAGTGGTCACGGTCTCGCGGCTTCAACAAAGATCATACAGACAGCCACAGCAGGAGTGTGCGGTGACCAGCTCCCCTGCGTGCACTAAAAGAGCAATTTCTCTAAAAGAGCAACATGGGTGATCGCGTCTTTTTAAAGATGTTTTATCACCCGTGCGTTTCTGGGTGTGGTTGTTTCCTGGCGCCTCAGGACGGTCACGATCGCTGCCTCGCGTGTCTGGGCATTCAGCACGCTGAGGATGCTTTCGTGGATGGTTCATGTTCTTCTTGTGGGGACATGACCATCTTGGAGTTGCATAAAAGACTCCGCAATGTCAAACATGGCGGAGTTCCTCCACCTCTGCCGTGATCCAGCGTTCGTCCCGGCACTGCGCAGTCTCTGGGTCGTGCGATGTCCACACTAGTGGTCCAGGAGCGCAATCTCTGGCTGTGTCTGGCTGACATGAAGGAGCAGGAGAAGGTACAGTTCCTGAATGCTCCCGTGTCGCAGACCGGCCTTTTCAGGCGACGCTGTCGAGAGCTTTGCCCAGCATTCTTCGGCAGCACAGAAGCAGACTGAGGCGATCAAACACATCATGCGCCAGAGGAAACCTGCTGCTTCCACCCCAGTTGCAGCCCCTCAGCCTGCTCATCGCTGTGGGCGCCCCCCTGTGGCTGCCCCTGCTCCCATGGAGCCGGTCGCAGGCAGGACGCCCAGCCCGTCCAGGCCCCCGCTAAACTTGGCAGCAAGCGCAAGTGCAAGAGGTCCTGAGATGGGCGACCCAGAGATGGAGGAGACTGCTCATCGGGAGATGATGACTGCACCACTCCCTCCCCCGGAGGAGGGCCGGGTGGAGAATCTTTTGTTTCATTTTGTTTTTGTTCCACCACTGGCCCAGCAGCCAGCGGTACCCAAAACATCAATAAAAGAGCGGTTTCCTCAATCTCTGGGTCTCAAGAGGAGGAGAGTGGTGAACCGTGCATCACGGGATCGCTTGCCTCCTCCTCTCTCGCCAGCAGGCAGCGGGTGGTTGCCCAAGAGCACCCCTCCTGCCCATTCATGGAACCAGGTAAGGGCGGTAGCACTCGAGTCCCCGCTTCAAGTCGTAAACACGCCGTGCTGTCACAAGCCTCAAGCCGGGTTCCTGTGTTTCCTCCCACGCGAGGAGGAATCAGGTGAGTGTTACACTGCACACCCAGACCCTGCCCCCTGCTGTCACAGGCCAGGCCGTCACAGGCCCCGGGTCGGGTCCCTGTGTTCCACCTCACTGCCCCACCACGGTTACGTCGGTGGCCCCGCTGGTCCCGCTGGCATGGTCTCTCGGAGTCTGGCTAGCGCTTCCCGGTCCGTCACGGTGGCTCCTGCGGACCATCAGACTTGGCTGCGTGATTCAGTTCGCCCGGCGTCCCCCAAGTTCAGGGGCATCCGGTTCACTTCAGTCAAGGCCGTCGATGCCCGTCTTGCGTGCGGAGATTGCAGTCCTGCTGGCGAAGGATGCGATAGAAACGGTCCCTCCAGCCGATATGAGGTCGGGGTTTTATAGGCCTTACTTCATTGTCCCCAAGAAAAGCGGTGGGTTACGACCGATCTTGGATCTGCGAGTTTTGAACCGTGCACTTCACAAGATGCTGTTCAAGATGTTGACGCAGAAACGCAATTTTGGGTGCGTCCGTCCCCTAGATTGGTTTGCAGCGATCGGCCTGAAAGACGCGTACTTTCATATCTCGATCCTCCCGCGACACAGGCCATTCCTGTGATTCGCATACGAGGGTCGGGCATATCAGTACAAAGGCCCAGCCCTTCAGGCTGTCCCATTCGCTTTGCGTCTTCACCAAAGTCGCGGAGGCGGCCCTTGTCCCACTGAGAGAATGGGGTGTGTGCATCCTCAACTTCCTCAACGACTGGCTCATACTTGCACAGTCTCGAGAGCAGTTGTGCGCACACAGGGACCTGGTGCTCGGGCACCTCAGCCAGTTGGGTCTTCTGGTCAACTGGGAAAAGAGCAAACTCGTGCCAACGCAGAGGATCTTTTTTCTCGGCATGGAGTTGGATTCGGTCAACCAGACAGCACGCCTCACCCAGGAACGTGCTCAGTCGTTGCTGAATTGCCTCAAGACTTCATCAGGCAGGACGGCGGTCCCACTGAAACTCTTTCAGAGGCTCCTGGGGCATATGGCTGCAGCTGCTGCGATAGTTCTGCTCGGTCTGCTCCATATGAGACCGCTTCAGCACTGGCTCCATGGCCGAATCCCGAGGTGGGCGTGGAAACGCGGTACTCACCGGGTTCAGATTACACCAGCCTGCCGCAAGACCTTCAGCCCTTGGACAGATCCCTCATTCCTTCGGGCAGGAGTGCCCCTGGAGCAGGTATCCAGGCATGCTGTGATATTCACGGATGCCTCGGCCACCGGCTGGGGAGCCACATACAACGGACACGCAGTGTCAGGGGTATGGACGGGTCCCCAACTGCGTTGGCATATCAATTGCCTCGAGTTGCTGGCAAAATGTCTTGCCTTGAGCCGCCTCAGAGGGCGCCTTCGGGACAAGGACGTTCTGGTCCATACGGACAACACTGCGACTGTTGCGTATATCAACAGGCAAGGCGGTTTATGCTCCCGTCGCATGTCGCAACTCGCCCGCCACCTCCTCCTCTGGAGTCAGAAGCATCTGAGGTCCCTTCGTGCAATCCACATCCCAGGAGTGTTCAATCAGGCGACCGACGAGCTGTCTCGAGCGGCACTTCCTGGGGAGTGGAGACTCCATCCCCAGGTGGTCCAGCTGATTTGGAGTCCGTTCGGAGTTGCTCAGGTAGACCTGTTTGCATCTCCGGAAACCACCCACTGCCAGTGGTTCTACTCCCTATCCGAGGCAACGCTCAACACGGATGCACTGGCACACAGCTGGCCCCAGGGCCTGCGCAAATACTCGTTCCCCGCAGTGAGCCTGCTAGCACAGACACTGTGCAAGATCAGGGAGGATGAGGAGCAGGTCCAGTTAGTGGCTCCATATTGGCCCAACAGGACCTGGTTCCCAGAACTCATGCTCCTCGCGACAGCCCATCCCAGGCTGATTCCTCTGAGGAAGGATCTGCTTTCTCAGAGATGGGGCATCCTCTGGCACCTGCATCCAGACTTGTGGAAACTTCATGTGTGGTCCCTGGACGGGACCCAGAGGTTCTAAGTGACCTGCCCCATGAAGTAGCTCTCACTATCGCTTCAGCACGAGCACCGTCCACAAGACGGGCCTATGCGCTGAAGTGGAACCTGTTCGTCGAATGGTGTTCCTCTCACCATGAGGACCCCCGGAGATGTTCGATCAGAGCTGTGCTTTCCTTTTTGCAACAAGGGTTGGAGCGTAGGCTGTCCCTCTCCACCCTTAAGGTGTACGTTGCTGCTATTTTCGCCCACCACGACCCCATAGAGGGGAGGTTGGTAGGGAAGCACGATCTCGTCGTCAAGTTTCTTAGGGGGGCCAGAAGGTTAAATCCTCCTAGGCCTACCTCCCTACCCTCTTGGGATTTGGCATTGGTGCTAAGAGCCCTAAAAACTGCCCCCTTTGAGCCGTTGCAGTCAGTCGATACAATACACTGATTCCAAAATTAACCTTACGAAGTATATAATCAATGTGAGGGTTAAAAGGAAGTTCAGGATCCAGCCATAAACCCAAATATTTAATTTGATCCACTCTGTAGAGGTATGTACCATCATTACACATTATTTTTAAATTATTAGATTTTAATTTAAGCATACGCTTAGTACCAAAGATCATGGTATGAGATTTACCTTTGTTCAAAAGTAAATTATTAGAATAGAGCCACTCTTGTAAAACATTAAAATCTGATTGAAGCATATTTTGAATTTGAGTTAAGTGAGGATTTGAAATATAAATAACAGTGTCGTCTGCATACAAATGAACAGAACAATGTGTAAGAATTAGGGGAAGATCATTAATAAAAATAGAAAAAAGAAGAGGACCCAATATTGAGCCCTGTGGTACCCCTCTTTCTTGAATAAATAAATCAGGCTATGTGCCCAAGGTTCCTACCACTCTCTTCAGGGACCAGGTAGTGAACCTGCAAGCGCTGCCCCTGGAGGAGGCAGACCCAGCCCTAGCTTTGCTCTGTCCTGTACGCGCACTGCGACAGTACGTGGATAGAACTCAGAGCTTCAGGACCTCAGAACAGGTTACGGAGGTCAGCAGAAGCAGAAGGCTGTCTCCAAGCAGAGGATGGCCTACTGGATAGTGGATGCCGTCACCTTGGCCTACGAAGCCCAAGGTGTGCCCTGCCTGCTCAGATTGCGTGCTCACTCCACTAGGGGTGTCGCATCGTCCGCCTTGCTAGCAGACATCTGTAGAGATGCAGTTGGGCGACTCCCAACACGTTCGCTAGGTTTTATAGCCTATGTGTCGAACCGGTTTCCTCCTGTGTTCTCACCTCAAACAGGTAGTGGCACTGAGAGGCCCGGCTCAGAGTCGGCTTGCGGCGTTGTTGACCTTCTCTGTGTAGGGCCCGGTCCTATCGTCTGTCTTATAGGAAGGATCAGGAGGCCTACACAGGGCACTGGAAGGGGCAGCTCCTGTGGCGCTTTGGTAGGGATCCCAATTTCGTCGGTCATCCGACGTGACTCTGAGTGACCGACTGAAAGGGGAACGTCTCGGTTACGTATGTAACCCTCGTTCCTTGAAGGAGGGAACGGAGACGTCACATCCCATCGCCACAGTCGCTGTATCACCGCTGAGCTGCCGGGTCACCAGCTCGGCTCCTCAGCGAAAGCATGAATTAATGCGGTGCAACTGCTGCCTCTTATACTCACGCTGTGATCAGCGGCAGCTGGATGCAATAATCGCATGCCAATGTCCATTGGCTCGTTTAGTTACACTCGAAGTGGATTGGTCTCTCTGGCGAGATCCCCATTTCGTCGGTCATCCGACATGACGTCTCCGTTCCCTCCTTCAGGGAACGTCTCGGTTACGTATGTAACCCTCGTTCCCTGAAGGAGGGAAATGAGCGCAAACCCCCTTGCCGGTTGATATACGCAATGGTCGCAGTGTTGTCCGTACGGACCAGAACGTCCCTGCCCCGAAGGCGCCCTCTGAGGCGGCACAGGGCAAGGTGTACTGCCAGCAACTCGAGGCAATTGATATGCCAACGCAGAAGGGGGCCCGTCCAAACCCCTGATACTGCGTGCCCGTTGTACGTGGCACCCCAGCCGGTGGCCGAGGCATCCGTGAATACCACAGCATGCCTGGATACCTGCTCCATGGGCACTCCTGCCCGAAGGAACGAAGGATCTGACCACGGGCTGAAGGTCTTGCGGTAGGCCGGTGTAATCTGAACCCGGTGAGTACCGCGTTTCCACGCCCACCTCGGGATTCGGCCATGGAGCCAGTGCTGAAGCGGTCTCATATGGAGCAGACCGAGCAGAACTATGGCCGCAGCTGCAGCCATATGCCCCAGGAGCCTCTGAAAGAGTTTCAGTGGGACCGCTGTCCTGCCTGATAAAGTCTTGAGGCAATTCAGCACCGATTGAGCACGTTCCTGGGTGAGGCGTGCTGTCTGGTTGACCGAATCCAACTCCATGCCGAGAAAAGAGATCCTCTGCGTTGGCACGAGTTTGCTCTTTTCCCAATTGACCCGAAGGCCCAACTGGCTGAGGTGCCTGAGCACCAGGTCCCTGTGTGCGCACAACAGCTCTCGAGACTGTGCAAGTATGAGCCAGTCGTAGAGGTAGTTGAGAATGCGCACACCCCGTTCTCTCAGGGGAACAAGGGCCGCCTCTGCGACTTTGGTGAAGACACGAGGCGAAAAGGGACAGCCTGAAGGGCAGGACCTTGTACTGATATGCCTGACCGTCGAACGCGAATCGCAGGAATGGCCTGTGTCGCGGGAGAATCGAAACATGAAAGTACGCGTCCTTCAGGTCGATTGCTGCAAACCAATCTAGGGGACGGACGCATCCAAAAATGCGTTTCTGCGTCAACATCTTGAACGGCATCTTGTGAAGTGCACGGTTCAAAACTCGCAGATCCAAGATCGGTCGTAACCCACCGCTTTTCTTGGGCACAATGAAGTAAGGGCTGTAAAACCCCGACCTCATATTGGCTGGAGGGACCGGCTCTATTGCATCCTTCGCCAGTAGGACTGCAATCTCCGCGAGCAAGACAGGGGCATCGACGGCTTTGACTGAAGTGAACCGGATGCCCCTGAACTTGGGGGGATGCCGGGCGAACTGAATCGCATAGCCGAGTCTGATGGTCCGCAGGAGCCACCGGGACGGACTGGGGAGCACTAACCAGGCTCCGAGAGACCGCACCAGCGGGGCCAACGGGCCCACCGACATGCCCGCGGTGGGGCAGCGAGGTGGAGCACAGGGACCGGCCCCAGGGCCTGTGACGGCAGGGGGCGGGGTCTGGGTGTGTAGTGTAGCACTCACCTGATTTCTCCTCGCGTGGGAGGAGACACAGGAACCCGGCTTGAGGCTTGTGACAGCCCAGCGTTTGACGACTTGAAGCGGGGACTGGAGTGCTACTGCCCTTACCTGGTTCCACGAATGGGCAGGAGGGGTGCTCTTGGGCAACCACCCGCTGCCTGCTGGCAAGAGAGGAGGAGGGAAGCGATCCTGTGATGCACAGATCACCACTCTCCTCCTCTTGAGACCCAGAGATTGAGGAGACCGCTCTTTACTGATGTTTTGGGTATCGCTGGCTGCTGGGCCAGCGGCGGAACAAAATGAACAAAAGATACTCCACCCGGCCCTCCTTCGGGGGAGGGAGTGGTGCAGTCACCATCTCCCGATGAGCAGTGTCCTCCATCTCTGGGTCGACCGTCCCAGGGCCTCTTGCACTTGCGCTTGCCGCCAGGTTTGGCGGGGGCCTGGACGGGCTGGGCGTCCTGCCTGCGACCGGCTCCACGACGCTGCCTGGTGAAAGGCTGCTGCGGCTGCGTGGGAGCGGGGGCGGCCGCAGGGGGCGCCCACGGCGACGAGCAGGCTGAGTGGCTGCAGCCGGAGTGGAAGCAGCAGGTTTCCTCCGGCGCATGATGTGTTTGCCTCAGTCTGCTTCTGGGCTGCCGAGAACATCTGGGCAAAGCTCTCGACAGCGTCGCCGAAAGGGCCGGTCTGTGACATGGGAGCATTCAGGAACTGTACCTTCTCCTGCTCCTTCATGTCAGCGAGACACAGCCAGAGATGGTGCTCCTGGACGTCGCACGACCCAGAGACTGTGCGGTCACCTTCGTCGCTCGAAGCGCGAGGTCCGTCGCAGCACGCAGCTCATGTAGAACCGCCAGGTCGTGACCACCCTCGTGCAGGTCTTTCAGGTCTTTGGCCTGGTGGACCTGCAGTAACGCCATGGCGTGGAGGGCAGAAGCCGCCTCCCCACAGGCTCTATAAGCACTGCCAGTTAGACCTGACGAATACTTACAGGCCCGTGAAGGGAGACACGGGTCACCCCGCAGGGTGGAATCGGCTGTTGGACACAGTTGCATGGCCACAGACGCTCCACCGAGGGGATGCCGCATACCCCAAAGCGGCCCCACCATCGAGGGTGGTGAGAGCGGAGGAACCACAAGATTTGTTTCGGGCAGTGAAAGGTGCCTTCCACGACCTTGTAAGCTCCTCATGCACTTCCGGAAAGAATGGCACCGGAGGGGGGCGCTGAGAACCAGCGCGACCCCCACCAAGAAACCACTCGTCCAGCCTCAAAGGATCGGGACACGGTGGCTTTTTAGGATTCCACACGAGCCCGACATTCTCAGCGGCCCGGGAAAGCATAGCCGTCATCTCTGGGTCTGGCACGGACAACGCTACCACACCCGAAGGGGGCAACGCAGCCGGGTCATCATCCCCGGAGAGAGAGGGCCCGCCCTCCGATGCAGTGATCGGCGTCTGGTCATCAGAGGGGGCACCGAAGGAAACGCGTGGCCAGCGCGCTCCTTCGGCAGCTCCACCGGCTGCGGAATGCTTGAGGGGTGAGGAGCTCCACTTGGGGAAGCCCTCACCGTAATCCTCAAATCACCTCTGACTCCACCGGATCCAGTGTGCACACCGGATCGCGGCAGGCAGAGGGACTCCGCCATGTTTGACATAGCGGAGTCGCACTCCAAGATGGTCATGTCCCCATAAGAAGAACATGAACCATCCACGAAAGCCACCTCAGCGTGCTGAATGCCCAGGCATGTGAGGCAGCGATCGTGACCGTCCTGAGGTGCCAGGAAACGACCACACCCAGAAACGCACGGGTGAAAAGACATCTTTAAAAAGACGCGATCACCCGTGTTGCTCTTTTAGAGAAATTGCTCTTTCAGAGAAATGCTCTTTTAGTGCTGAAGCACGCAGGGGAACTGGCCACCGCACACTCCCAGTGTGGCTGTCAGCAGGAAGACGATCTTTCTCTTCCGGACACCGTGACCACCGCTGCTGCGCCGTAACGCCCGCACTTGCTCGCAGAACACTCTCTTGGAAGGGAGAGCAGTAGCTTCAACCACTACCGCTCAGCTCCGAAGCGAAAGGATGATTGATGCGGTGCATCAGCTGCCTCTTATGCTCACGCTGTGATCAGCGGCAGCTGGATGCAATAATCGCATGCCAATGTCCATTGGCTCATTTAGTTACACTCGAAGTGGATTGGTCTCTCTGGCGAGATCCCAATTTCGTCGGTCATCCGACGTGACTCGGAGTGACCGACTGAAAGGGGAACGAGGGTTACATACGTAACCGAGATGATCTTTACCAGTAAAGCAGCTGTCTTCTTTAACAAGTAATGGAAGGAATGGAAACACATCTTTTGATCAATTTAATCTGTCCTTGCTGAATAAAAGTATCAATTTCTTTAGCAATTTAGCAAATCGTTCTCCAATTTAGATCCAGTTCTGAGTTTTTTTTTTTTTTATTTCAGTCTGTTTACAAGTTGACCATAGACAGCATTAAATCTCAACACTTTTGATAAACACCTGTTATTTTATTAGAAATGAAATATCAAAACAGTTTTGAGGTTAATGGATCCAATTTTATGTCTCTGGAAAGCAGTGATGTGTGACAATGTATGTTGAATATCAAAGTTTGTATTTATTTATTTCTGCGTATGTGTCTGTGTATTTGTTAATGAGGAATTTGTGGACACATTCATGTCTTTAGATTTCTGTAAATATAGCAATTTTTTATTTATTTATTTATTTAGTTAATTTTTTTTTTTTTTTTAACTAAAAAGACACAGTTAGATCCTTGGGCTAAAATGAGCCCATCAGGATTGTTCAAAGAAAGCCCCAGGTTGCGCGTTGTTATAGTGTTAATATTTTTAACATGGTAATTAACTGGGTTATTAATAAGATTTTCCATGAATCAGATGTACATATGAGACATCTTTGCTTTTTATTCAGGCTAACTAAAATCATTTAATTTGAATTCATAGTGATGCTATTATGACACATCTTCAATTAAATATGTGAATATTCATACGCCTGTATATAAGTCATAGAATGAATGTCCCTTTCAGATCAATCTTTTACTGGGATTCTTCGTCTGTCATTGGTTCTTCAATTATTCAGCTAAACTGTCAAAACAGTTTTAAACAGCAGTTGATTTAGTTTTTTTTTTTTTTTTTTTTACATTAATGGCACTTTAAAAATGTAAGTCATATATTCTGTTGGAGTTTAGTCAGGGGAAGATACCTTCTGAATAATTTTACACTGGCTGATGCATCATCATCATGCACTTAAATATAAATATGTTACAGTTTAAAAGCAAACGCACAACATTCTTAAGGCATCTTCCTCATTTTTCCCTATATGATATGTTTTTCATCAGAATTCTTAGATAAATAAGAACTCTATTGTTAAAATGCAAAAGTCTCTACTTCCACTTTTGATTAATTTAGTGCACGCTTGCTGAAAAGCATTAATTTCTTAAGCAATTCTGATTCCATTTTTTAATTTTAAGTCTTTTTGATTTCAATCCATATAAAAGTAGAGCGTCTCCTCCACGTACACTCCCTGCAACCAAATATTCATCCTTCCCTGCTACAAACCAGTATGATAAATGAATAAGAAGTCCGAATCTGGGCTAGTAATGATACAGTCAGCGATGATAAAGAACGCCTGGATGAATTACTGCATTTGCTAAGATCGTGAAGCGATTTATTTATACTACTGGATTTAAAGGGGTTTGCACAATCACGCAATCAGAAACCTAATCAGTCTCCAGATGATACTAAACAGTCACTAAGGTCATATTTCGGATTCTCTATTCTGTTCCCATTTTACCCTTGAGCGATATTCAGTGGATTCCTCCTGGAATTTATCCATTGGAAAACTGGAAAAATCAACTCATTAAACACCTAGAAGGAGAAGGTCAACTGAGAATTAATAAGAGATATATAATTTTATATGGCGTTTTTATATAATGACTCACTGTGCAGCTTCTCTTTGGGTCCTGCTGTGCTCACCAGCTGTCTTGTGCTGTGAAACACTGCTTTTCATTTTTTTACGACGAGTTTGTCCTGAGCTCTTTACAACTCCTGTCAATCACCCACACATTCAATAATATTGCAGCTCATTTATAGCAGAAGGGCTGTACAGATCCTGTAGCATGTTGAATCTTCTTTGAATGCTGTTTGTATACTCCATATAATTTATTCATCTCCAAAGTGTGGTTATTTATACATATAGCAGCACTAAAATGACTTAAAAATGTTTGAGTGATATATTTGATCAATACCTAATAGCCAATGAAATAAAAAAACATCTTTTACATACATGATTAAATACAGTTTATTCTAAAAATATATACAAAACACATTTTCGAGCTAAAAAAGAAATCACAAAAAGAGACTTATGTTATGTTGAATGATAAAAAAAAAGTGATATACACACTTCCATTCAAATGTTTGGGGACAGTGAGATTTTTAATGTTTTTGCGTCTCATGCTCACCAAGACTGCATGTATTTGATTAAAAACCTAAACGAATAAATATGCATAAACCTGTTTATGCATGAACCAAAGATCCAACGATATGGATAATAAATTTAATATCTCTGTTACTTACTTATTGAAGAAGAGGAGAGAAGTATCCTCAAATGAACAGAGCTGCTAAAAAGAGAAAAAGACAGGATTAGTAAGAAGTTAAAAACATTAAAAATGTATAAACATTGTAGTATAATATCAAAGAAATGCAACTACCCTGCCTATTTCTTTATTTATTTTAGATGCTTTTACACATTTTTGGATGATATAATGCATTGCTTATAATGTGTTATTTATTTTTGTTTCCAAGAAATACCTTAGAATGTATGGGCAGAGGTTAACTGATAGTTATGCATGTGTGTGCTACCCATGAGAAGGAGGGGCCGACAACTGCCAGTAAACACAAGTATGTACGTTTACAGTGGTGGCCAAAATTATTAGAACACTAGTATTTTCACCAGCTAAAAAAAATGTTTTTAAGTCAGTTATTTCTATCTTTTGCTGTAGTGTGTCAGTAGGAAATACCAGTTTACATTTCCAAACATTCATTTTGCCATTAATTGTAATAATCCAGTGAGATAATAATCTGATCTGATCATCATCCAATCTGTCTGGAATGACATGAAGAAACAGAACAAACTGAGACAGACTAAATCTAGAAGAACTGTGGAGAACAACGTCTCCAAGATGCTTCAAGAAAGCTACCTGCAAAGCGACAGTAACATTAAAAGTTTTAGGCACTTGTGTAAAAATGCTGTAAAATGAGGATGCTGTCATAAATAGATATTCTTTATCGATTAACTTCAAGATTAAAGTACACACTGCAAATCATTTACCTATTGAGAGTGTGTTGACAGTCTGTGTAGCTGGATGGTTGAGCTCCAGATAATCAGTAATGAGGTTGCTTTGACAGTTGCAGATCTAAAAATAAAGAATAAAGAACTCTAAACTCTAAAACAAATAACCATTTCGGGGGGAAAATGGTTCTTGGGGCTAATTTGGTTCTAAATAGTACTATTACTACATGTAAAGAATGTAAAGGAGGTTAAGGAGCTGGCTGTCTGGTGCAGTCTTAACAACCTGGAGCTCAACACGCTCAAAACAGTGGAGATGATCATGGACTTTAGGAGAAATCCCCCTGCACTCTCCCTACTCACCTTCATGGACAGCACTGTGGAGACATTCAAGTTCCTGGGATCCATCATCTCCCAGGACCTGAAATGGGACACTCATATCGAAGTTATCCCCTTGTTGAACTTTTGCCATCTGTCCGGCACTACAGAGCCCCAAATACCAGGACAGCCAGGCACAAGAACAGTTTCTTCTACAATTTATTTATTTTTCAATTTTTGTCTGTTTATATTTACCTATGCGTATTTTTTATTCTCATCTTATTTTTATTGTCTGTGTGTTGTTGTTGTCTCTGTGTACTGGAAGCATATGACACTAAAACAAATTCCTTGTATGCACAAGCATACTTGGCAATAAAGCTCTTTACAATTCTGATTCTGATTAAAGAACCATCTTTTTTGTGTGGATACAACGTTTTTAGATTTGTGGAATAAAAAGTATAGTTTTTAATTATAACTAAAACGATCTAATTATTTGCATTTGATTACAAATTCAGAAAAAAACTGTAATATTGTAAAATATTATTACAATTTAAAATAAATGATTTCTATTTGAATATATTCATGCACAGCTGAATTTTCAGCATCATTACTTCAGTCTTCAGTGTCATATGATCCTTCAGAAGCAGTTGTGCTGCTTCATATTCTTGAGGAAAATACTTTTTTTGATGAAAGTTCAAAAGAAAAGCATTTATTTTAAACAGAAATATTTTAAAACATTATAAATGTATTTAATGTCACTTTTGACCATTTTAATGCATCCTTGCTAAAAAAAAAAAAGAAAGAAAAAAGTATTGCTTTAAAAAAAGAGAGAGAGGAAAAAAAACTTTTAAATTCTGGTCATTAAGATTAGTTGGTTAAAAGTCATTACTAAAACAGTTAATAAAAAGTAACGTTAGCTCAGCTGTTTGCAGATACCACCTATTTTGATATTTTGTGATCTGATGAAATAAAATGCAATATAATTCAGATATATTTACATGTCCAAATACTTTATGTGAATACTTGTTCTGAGTGTATAAGTATGTAAGGGAGAAAGACAGTAATTGGAACAGTTCTCTGACCTGTCACGGATGAAATCAATTCCCTGGAACAAATGCCCTGAGCGCTGGGAATATTTCCTACTATATTATACAACAACACAACAATTTCATGTTCTCATATGCACAATCCACACAGAAATTTGGTTCCTAACATGAAATGTATGCCCTCTATCATCCCTTTTCCGTTGTTTCTCTTATGCTTTGTTAGTGTGATAAACGTGTTCATCTTTCCACAAAGACATTGCTCTGTAAACCTGGATGCAGCATGAAAAACTCAAACAGATTCTACTGGAGGGCTTTACAAGAAAGGAGGATTATAATAATCTCTTATGGAATAGTTCCTTCTTTCAAAAACAGCTGTGGATGTCTTTGGAATATTTTCAATACACTTCAGTGGTTTGGTCAAATAGCTTGAAAACAAATCTCGCCATAACTTATGTTGGGGTCATGCTGAGCATTATGCTCTTAAATAATGCAAGATGAAAATTACAACACGGTACAACAGAGATAATGAAAGGTCCCATGTCCTGTTCTACCATAATGCCACTTTAATTGCTTTGATTTGCACTTTGATTTGAAAATTAATGGTTGTAGTCACAATGGGGTCTGTACCTCTCCCTTTTGCAATTACAGTGGAATACTAAATACTCATTTTATCAAAGGAATTCATAAGGCCATGTAATACTGAACAACTTTGGAAAAGCTAGTAAGCTGTTTTTCAATCGATGCTTGTCTGTTTTGGAGCTCTGGTGCAAAACAGGCTTAAGGTGAAACATGGCTGCTTTTATCTCTGTCATAAGTTTAATTAAACAATAGATCAAAGACCAAATGAAAGGTTCACCTGAAAATGTGTTTTCTGGTGCATGGTGCTACAGCTAATGAACATAAACCATACAAACTCAGTATCAACAATGAGTAATTTATCTAACCTGATTATTTCTATGAAGCACTATTCATCACATTTGCCAGAGTGTAAAATTAGCTTGGGTACATAAAAATGAATATTTATGAAGGTCTATGTATCAGTAGTGAATGATGCAAACGGTGCTAATGAAGAGATCTGTTTGTCAGGAGAACATGAGGGAAGTAATGAACAGAAGTGCCAATTTAGCCTAGATGATTCATTCAAGAAGGATTTTATAGTTATTGTGAATGATTCAGCCAGTGGCACTCACAAAACAATAACACTTAAAAGTAATATTAGGCTGGGAAGGTTACTTTGGAAATGTAATAGGTTACAGATTACAAGTTACCCTATCTAAAATGTAATAACTAGTGTAACTGTTTCAATTACTTTACTGAAGTTACATTTGATTAGGCTACTTTTTGATTACTTTTCTAAATTTCTAATGTTTTCAACTGTCAATCATTTTCAAACATGTAAACCAGGCAGCATTAACCTTACAGTATTCAACACTGACTACTGTCAAACTTTCGAAATCCTTCATCACTTGAATTAAGATTATAATAAATTTTAAAGCACAGTAACCACAAAATCAGACTTACTTTGAGATCATTCTGAGGTTAAATACATATTTAAAACCATAAGAAATAGTTTAGTAGCTGTTTTTGAAATCAAATCTTCGCATAGTTACGACAGGAAACACTGGCATCTAACAACGCCTTGAAAAAAAAAACAGTTAATCTTAAGAAATAAAGCATATACAAACTCAAATAGGAAATAAAAGTGTTAAATTCCTGAAGCATTGGTGTCTCATATTTTAGAGCAGTCACTGCAATTTATGAAATAAATCAATTAAATATGTGGGTGTGTGTGTAAAAAAAATTAGAAGTAACTCCCTTTGTAATCGTTAACATTTTCATAAGTAACTGTAATTTAATTACACATTTTTTCTCAGTAACTGTAACTGATAACAATTACATTTATTTTGTAATTAAATTACGTAATTTAGTCACATGTAACTAGCTACTCGCCAACACTGATTTAGATGTTTTAATGTCAATTACAGTCATTTACCATTAATGAAAGCGTTCGGCGCATGCTCTTCTGTTTCAAAGCTTGTGTTGTACAAAATGTGGATAGCCTACCTGGAGAGTTGCCGCGTAAATCCATTTTTATTTTTTCCAGCTCTTGTTTTTTTAGTAGCGTTTTCCATCTTCTTCGACAAGCTCCGACTCTGTTGTTGCCAAGCGGACCTACGACTTTGCGCACATGCGCAGATGATGCGCAAAAATGTGAGTGCGATGAGAAAGTTTCGGGCTACATTCCTACAGTCCGTGCAAACCTTACTAATTATGGATCTGATTAATAATGGCTAACCGAAGCTTCGATGCTTTCGTCTCAAATGTGTCGCAAAATGGTTCATTAGGCTACTTGAAGCTTTTCAATATGGTGTACGGTGTGTCCATCTAGTGATCGTAACAACGTATAGAGACAGAGCGCAACGCGTCATAATCTGAAAACCACGCCCACCGGGACTACGTTTTTATAAGCTGTCGACCCAAAAAACGAGCGTTTAGGACACAAACTAGAGCGCAACGTGTCATATTACTCGGAGAACTACGCCCACTGGCAGGAAACGTTCAACCAAAGACTATAGAAATACAAAGATGGTTCACTCCTATACTTATGAATGGGATAAACTGCAATGCGCAATATGGCGGGATAGTCCCGCCTTCTAAATGAAAGAGCCAATCGCTGATTGGTAAATTCATTGCGTCACTACAGCGGCCGTTAGAAGCTCCGGTTCCCATAGAAACCTGAGGCTAGAGCAGCCGATGCGCATGCGCACATTGCACAGTCATAAGCGCCTTGGAACTACGCATGCGTATTGGCTGGTCTAGCCTGAAAAATAAGCTTTTTAAACGGTATTTGAGCATAAGAAACAACATTCATGGGGCAGTCCATTTCAGATTTTGTTGCTGATTTGAAATATGTAATTTAATCGCGAGTTCAGCAAGCAGTTTTTGAGATTTCAGGATTCCCCCATTCATTTAGATAGGACTTGGTCTTGTTTGAGCTGCCCGGAGGCGTTGCAAATATGGCAGCCGAGTGAACGGACTTTCCTTAAAAGGGACTTTGGTTCAACCCACTGGTTTTACTTTTGGTTCTGCAACTGATTTATTTTATTCTATTTTATTTCCTATTATTATTATTAAAAGAAATAATAGACATCGTCAAAGGGACTTATTTTTGTACCAGTCCACTGACACAAATGAAATGAAACATAGATTAAATCTGTGTCTGTATAATATTTTGGAGTAAGGAAAACCGCCAGTCACGTGGTTTTCAGGCGAACGAAGGAGCTTCAGATGTCATAGATTTCTTATTTAAAAATGAATCAAGCTCGATACAGTGCTTTAATATGAAATGTGTTATTTTTTGGCACACGCTTCGGAGCTTTAGTGTCGAGCGTAACATTACTAGATTAGTTTATTTCAAATGGAACTTTTAAGCACACTTCCGGCTTTATCAAATCACGTACGCATTAAAGTGCCCCTATTATGGATAATGAAAGGTTCCTATTTTGGTTTTGGGAGTCCCCAACAACAAGTTGACATGCATGCAAGGTCAAAAAACACTTTCATTGTCTTATAATATGCATTTATTTTTACCTTACTTGCTCAACGACTCCCAAACGATTCGCTTTTTCATTTTTTCATTTTTGCAAACCCCTCCTTTGCGGGACGCTAAACGGTGATTGGTCGATTTCATTTAAAGCAGTGAGCGCAGTGCTGCTTTGTGTACAGCCGTTACCGGGAAACAGCTATTTTTACCGCTCCAAAAGCGGCACCTAGTGGCAAAGAATGAATTTGCATTTTCATTCAGTCAACGCCAAAAAGACCAACAAGTGGGCGGGCAATATGCTAATATTTCATTTTGACGTCAACATGAAACGGCATGGGATTCGTTTTAAAAACGACTCGTTTCAATGATTCAGAGTCGACTCTTTCTTTTGAGAGACAATTTTATACAAGGTGCACTTTCAGATTTAAAACTTTGCAGGATGTTTTCATTGACAGAGCTGTGTTACACACTGAAAGGTAATTTTCAAAAATCCATAATAGGGGCACTTTAATTTGAGGCCTGATTATTCAGAATGTACATGCTGAGCTGTGGCACCATAGGCTACCTCTGTCTCTCTTCACAGTGTTTTGTTCTATAGCCTATTGCACTATTCAATGAAAAATTACAATTTTAAAACAGAAAAGGCCAGAACAATAAATATTATAATTTAAAACTGAAACATGCAGTCATGTTTAAAACAGAACAATCAGTCTGAATAGCAGAACTGAATAGCAGTTTTGTTGGGTAACCATAAGCTATTAGTAGTGTGAGTTAAGTGCTTTTTCAACAGTGGGACATAATCTGTTCATTATGCAGGAGGTCTTTTGAAGAGAACAACATTTGTTTGCTTCCAGTGTGGAGAGGCTGGAGAAGCTGATGAGCTGCTGGGATACATCGGATATGATTCTGACTCTCCTGACTCCTGAGTGAAATCATACCCAGCACTGTAGGGAGACTACATCCTTATGATGTGGTCTTATGATGCTCTGTTTACTATCCCGTCATGATAAATTTCATGCATTATTAATGCATCAGACCTAGTTCCATAGAGTCATAAACAACAGCATGAAATCAACGGTTTGGGAATGAGACCACAATACTGCTTTGAGTTAAAAACAATTCAAAACAGTAATCAGATCAAGGAATCAAGTGCTTCAGTAATGCTGTTTTTTGTAGGCCAACCCAGAAGTTTGCATCACCCTGGTTCCCTCGACAAAAACACAATAGGATTTTTCAATTGGCTTTTGGAATATTGCAGAAAATAAGCTCTGTGACCAAACAAAATGAATGATTCTTACACGTTTTGTTCATCATTCTTCACAACAACTTTTATGAACACTGAACTCTGAGTTTTTGTTTAAATGCCTGAAACAAGGTCTGCTAAAAAATGCACATTTCTGGGTTTTGGTCTACAAAAATACATCTTCCCTGCAGCTCTCTGGTCTATTCTAAAATGGTTAACCTATTATGTTATCCTCTCAAATGATGTACTGGTGACTGCAGGACATTAAGCATCATTCGTTCATGTGTGAGTAATTTTCACTGACCTCAGACCCGATGCAACGTCTAACAGCTCCATATTTCATTTGAGAGCTTCAGTGGAGGGAAGAGGATACAGTGCATTGGCTGCATGTTGTATAATCATATGCAATATGCAATACCAAGGAAACATCTATGAAACATCTCAAGCAAGCTCATAATCAGCTATCAAATGATGGGAGGAGGAATTAAATGGGACACATTTAAATAAAATGGTCTAAAAGCTGGGTTCTAATCCTGTGTCAGGGCTAAATGACTCATACTGAGAGGAGGAGGAAACGTCTGAATCAATATCTTATTATAAAAGCCCCAAAACATCAGATTATATGAACATGCATTTTTGAGAGCACACCTTTAATTCACCTCTGAGGAACTGCTCAATTTCTCAGAACCATCAAGACAATTGGTATCATTAAAAATAAAAGAAAAAATACAGAAAAGAAAGAAGTAGGTCTATGTTAATTTCCATGATTGGAGAAGAGGAATTTAAGGAGATTAAACTCATTTATTCCACTCAGTCATGCAATTCAATAGGACAATAGTGAATAATTAAATCCAAATCACACTGTCCTTACATTTCTCTGCTCTTTAATTCTGAAACAGCTCTTGTCTCATCTTATCATCATGTAAGTGTTTGCAGTCTCTAGTGATGGTTTTCTTGTTATTAAGTGGAAAAAAGGTGAAACATTTATTATTAGCACATTGTTATGTACAAAATGAAATTCAATAGAACTTTTTTCTCATGGTGGATAATAAAATGTTTTATATCATATATGTGTGTTATATTTACTGTGTTATATTAAAATTTTCGACCCACGAAACACTACAACAAGGTTAATTTTTTGCACATTAGTTAACCTTGTTATTTAACATGAACTATGAACAAAACTTCTACAGCATTTATTAAAGTTAATTTCAACATTTACTAATGCATTTTTAAATTAAACGTTGCATTTGTAAACATTAATGCACTGTGAACTAACATGAACCAACAATATTAACTAACATTGACAAAGATTATTAAATGTTGTAAAAATATTGCTGTTAGTTAGTTAATACAATAGAGGAATAGTTCACCCAAAAATGAAAATTTACTAAAAATGTGCTCACCCTCAGGGTATTCAAGATACTGATGAGTTTGTTTCTTCTTCACAACAGATTTGGAGAAATGTAGCATTACATCACTTACTCAACTATGGATGAGTGAATGGGTGCCGTCATAATGAGGGTCCAAATAGCTGATAAAAACATCACAATAATCCACAAGTAATCCACACCACTCCTGTCCAACAACTGATGTCCTATGGAGCTAAAAGCTGTGTGTTTGTAAGAAACAAATCCTTCAAGATGTTTTTAACTTAAAACCGATATTTCCAGCTAAAACACGTGTCCATAATCCATAATATTGCTTTCTCCAGTGAAAGTTGTGTTGTCTGAATCAAGAGAGAAATATCCACAGATCACCATTTACAAGCAAAAAAAAAAAAAAAAGTTGTACACAAATATATTGGATGAACCTTTTTGCGTTATTATGGATTATGGACTGGAATTTTGGTCAGAAGCAATGGTTTAAAGTTAAAACATTAATGATGGATTTGTTTCTGATGGCACCCATTCACTGCAGAAGATTTATTGGTGAGCAATGAATGTAATGTTAAATTTATCCAAATCTGTTCTAATGAAGAAACAAACTCATCTACATCTTAGATGACCTGAGAGTGAGTACATTTTCAGCAAATTTTCATTTTTGGGTGAACTATTCCTTTAACTAATGTTAACACATGGAACCTTTTAGTAAAGCGTTAACCAAAAAAAAAGAAAAGAAAAGAAAAAAGGGAATTTAAGTATGCCTCATCTGTGTGTTATTGCAGTAGCACAAATGTGACACAAAGAGCCATAACTAGAAAATGCTGTCAAGACAAACTTAGAGAAAACAGCAGAGGAGAAAACAGCCTCTCCGAGTTTTGCAATCATCTAAAGCACAATAATGCTGCTCACAATAGCACCTACATAGGCCACAATGCTTTATTTGCATCTGCAATATAGCTGCCATCTCTGAAACAACAAGAATCAATCAATGTCATATTCACAGTATACAGTGGTATTGACATTTAGACTATATTGCATCATATCAAAGCAATGACATAAGAAATGACAACCTCAGAGGCAGTGAAAAGACTTATTGATTGAGGTGCAAATGCAATTGTTTTAAAGCGGAACAAACAACACATTAAAAACGTGTTTAGAAAAGCTGTGTAAGAATAAAACCAGTTGCAATGTGTTAACACAAAGTTTTGAAGTCTGTAATGACTTGCTTGATCTCTTGCTACCTAACAAGCATCTCAGCATACATTTAATTACGCATAATGCATCCACATAAAAATGTTCGGTACAAAAACTTGACATAAAAAAACTGAAATCTCTCAGGAGCAGATGAGAATAAATGTCCTCAGTAATGATTACATCCAACAACATTAATCTTAATAAATTGCTTTTTAAGTATTACATAAGCACGGCTCTTCAGGTTTAGTGCGCATTAGCGATAACACGGGGAGTCTAATTTCAGGCGAACGGTTCACATAAAGCATTATCATATTCAGATTGGCAGTGATATGAAAGCACATCACTCCAGAGATCAGGAAAGTGCATTGGGATTATAATTTAATGAATTGTTTAACGTGTGAGTGGCGTAACAGAGTTAAGTAATATTATACATGTCTTGCTTGCCAGTTAGTCTCTCTGTCACATGGCAGTGACTTCTGTTACAGTGACTGAGTGATATTCATATTTAAACTAATTACAAAAAATTAAACAAAAGCATCATATTCTTCATCATATACCTGAATGATGGTTAATATCTAAGAAAAAGGTTGCATCTGTGGCCATCTCATATTGCTGTGGCTAAAATGCACTGTCAAGATGATTGCTAGGGGTTTTATGCAGTTGCCAAGGTGGTTTCTTACTGGCCCAGGTCAAAAGCCTAACCTTAAAGTCTTTAATATTTTGGGCTGTAGATATGGCCTTCAATGGAAGCCTGTGGGATTTATTTGCCAGTTTTATCAAATTTCGATCCAGCTGCTTAAAAAGTCAACCAGGGTTGCGTTTCGCAAGAGCATCATTAGCCAAATATGGTTGCAAGTTGAGTTGTTACCAACATAGTTCAATGTTTTGGTGTTTCCTGAAACCATAATTCAAAGGAACATTCGCAAACAGCATCACAGACTTATGTGCTTGGATTACAGCTTCTGACCTGTGGTTAGATAACAAAAATATGTTCTAAGAATGGTTCACTAATGTTTTCGTTAAATTATAAAAACTTTATTTCTGATTTTTTTTTTTTTTTATCTGAATGATCACATTTTTTTTTTTTTTTTTAACTTTTTTTTTTCTTCTTTCAGATGAATACAATCGGAGTTATATTAAAAAATGTCCTGGTTGTTCCAAGCTTTATTACAGCAGTGAATGGCTGTTGATATTCAAAAGTCCAATAAAAGTCCAAGAAAGTGCATCCATCCATCATAAAAAGTGCTCCACACGGCTCCGGGGGTTAATAAAGGCCTTCTGAAGAGAATCGATGCATTTGTGCAAGAAAACTATCCATAATTAAATCTTTATAAAGTGACGAATGCGGAAGTGCAGAGGAGAGAGCAAAACAAAACACTGGTCATGAATTAGAAGTACAAACCGAGGATTTGTAAAGGAAAATGTCGGAGGATTTCGAAATAAGCCAAGAGGAGACTGGTTTTCCTTTGCTTTAAGCAAAACTTGGTTCTTGTGATACATATTCTCTCTGGAGCTTACACTACGCCTACGTCCTACGTCATCCACTGGATGCCACTCTCTCCTGAATGTGCGTACGACAGTTAGCAGAAACTAGAGATTATGGTTTATTAAGTTTTTAAATATGGCTTTTTTCTTACACAAATGCATCGCTTTACTTCAGAAGGCCTTTATTAAACCACTGGAGCCATATGGAGCACTTTTTTATGATGGATGGATGCACTTTAATGGACTTAAAATTCTCAGCACCCATTCACTACCATAGAGCTTATATTTTAAAAATATAACTCTGATTGTATTTGTCTGAAAAAAGAAAATCATATACACCTATGATGGTTTGAGGGTGAGTAAATCATGGGGTAATTTTAATTTTTGGATGAACTATCTCTTTAAGGAGAATGTTCAATTTTATTATTTTGCAAACATTTTGAGACTGTCTTAGATGAATGTCCAACTAAAATGTTTCAGAAAAATGTTCCATAAACACTATATAAATAATGTTTTTAAGCTAATGTTTTGACTACATTAAAGACCAGATAACTTTGAATGAACATTCTGTTAACGTTACTGGAAGAATTTTTGCTCATAATGTTGAGAGTGCCTTGCCAGAACGTTAGCCAAAGTTTTGAGAATATTCCGTTAGCTGGGTAGAAGCATAGTTTCTTGTTAGTATATCATAATAAGCAAGCTAACATGCTGTACATTGCTGTTCATAGTACAGACATGTTCACTTCCTCTGACGTGGAATTATGAGCTTCTATAGCATCAATATCTAAATAGAGGCCTAAATCAATCTGCAGCATACAGTGGTCACATATTCAAGTCATAGATTCGTAGCTCTCAGAAAATCCCAGTTTGCAAGTTGTAATTAGAAGTTTTACGAGGACTTGAATGCATTTTACAAGTTAGAATCTCATTATTATGGTAATTCCAACACACCACCTGTGCGTGACATCAATAAAGTCAGTACTATATTTTCAACCAATGTATTTCAAACGACGTTTGAAGGTGTGAGCAAATTACTACGGTTTTGGGAAACAGTTGGAACTAGCTGGTTAGTTTCTCCAATGATGCATCATACTATGGTAGTTAATCAACGAGTTACGTCGTTGTATAGAAAACGCAGCCCAGATTAACAAGCCGCACATATTTTTTTTTTACCATTTTTATTTGATTTTGCTAAAAGATACTGCCCCTTTGCCTCAGTTTACCTTCCCTTTACAATTTCATTGAAAAATGTTGAAGATATTGCTACTTTTCCGACATCAGCACCTTGATCCTTGAAGATACATCTTGAAGATATTGCTACTTTTCGATATCAGCATCTTGATCCTTTTTGCAATTATATGCTTGATTTCCAGCAGATGCTTAAACACGCTCATAAACCTTGGCATATCTGATTGTACTCACATAGTCTGTTCCTGTCAAACAAGTGAATCTAGCAGTGAACAAGGTGCACACTAATTTGAAAAAATTAAGTGTCGTTTGGGATATTGTGGGAGTGAGATGAATAAATGTTTGTGCCGTCTGTGGATTTATTTCATCTGTGGTGAGGTGTGCGCATGTATATTTATAAGTAAAAAAAAACAAAAAAAACAATCTGTTCCAACGACCGCCGCTCTCCTGAGATCAATACAAAAAGGCACTTGCATAAATATACATGACAGTTCACTAAACGCCTAAATCAGATCTCAATTCTGACATTTAAGCAGATCCTACTGTATCATTACTGCTAATTCCAGCCACTAGCATGTGATGCTACATATCTGCAGGTATAAATGGAGATTTAAGAACAGGCTTTGAGCAAGTTAAATATTATTTATAGCAACAATATAAAGTTATGATACAGAAAGTCAGATATGAGAGGGGAAACACTAGCTCTGATCCAAAACCTAGTGAGCTGCCTACACCCTAGGTAGCTACCTTCTAAGGCAGCATCGTAACTGAATTACAATGTCATAAAATATATAGATATAGATAAAATATATAGATCTATAGATGCTCATACATGCAGAAGTTGTCATACAAATAGCAAACTCCACAATCATCAACAAATAGTAAATTCATAATCATTTTTAAAATGACACAAGAGGAACTTCAATACTATATTTAAGTGTTTCTTCAGCTTCAGCACTTTTGTGTCCCAGGGGTTGATTTTCAACTTATAGCTGTCAACTTTTTTTATTATATATTTTTTTTGTTATATGACATTCTCATTAAAACTGACTTGGAAGCAATTTACTTCATTTTTGCAACTGTGCAAATGTCTTTTAAAGTATGTCTATAGTTATTGTGTAAAAATAGATCAGTTTTTCAGACTGTCCCACAGTTGTTGTGTCACTTCCACCATATCAATTTTGCCCCTAAAATTTTTTTATTAGCGTACTCTTTACTAAGGAGACAACAGTGTCAATGAAGAGCTTGAGGTGAAATGCGACGTGTTACAAAATAAAGGGGAAAAAAGCAAGGTAAACATCACTCGCGAGCAGAATAATTTTGTTTTTGTGCCCAATTTCCCAATCAAGCTGTAATTTTGTCAAATTATCCAAAAGGTGTGAATTATTTCATTGTGTTTATCTCTGATACATAAAATGCCAGCTACAAATTTAAGCTTAGCAAAACAAAAGAGTCTCTCATTTTATTCCAAATGTCAAAATGTCCTTCCCATCCCAGAATGTCATTAAACATAATACATAATTTGAGATGTGCTGGAAATGACATTCTGGTGGAAACTTATTTCATTTTTCAGAAAAAAAGAGACCATGTAAATGGACTAATTAAGAGTTACTTAAAGTCCACAGGGTCAAAAGTGCACACAGTTAAAGAAACATTCAATACCATTCAAATGTTTGGGGTAAGTAAGATTTTTTGTTTTTGACAGAATGCTTTTATTCAGCAAGGATGCATTCAATCGAAAAGTGACGGTAAACACATTTATAATGTTGTGGGTTAATGTTGTTCAGAGTTCTTCTAGTCAAAGAACCCTGAAATAATGGTTTCCACATGAATATTAAGCAGCTCAACTGTATGTATGTATGTATATATATATATATATATATATATATATATATATATATATATATATATATATATATATATTATATTTTTTTTTTTTTTTTTTTTTACTAGTGAGTGCAGGACACTATAGTTCATTTATGTAAGTGACGATAACAAAATAAAGTAAACGGTGACATATTATACCCAAAAATTCTTCATACAGTGGACTAGCAGAAAAATTTATAAAAATATGGGACCAACAATTTGATTTGACACTTTGACCTGACCATGTTTTTATTACATGCCTTTCTATCAAAGTTATCTGACATTATCAAGATGAATTTGTTCCGACACAGTTTAACTCTTGAGTTCTTGTCATATTTTATTACCATTTTCTAAACTATAGCAAATAAACTGTGATAATGTGAGAAATGTTGAAGGTGTCAGAATATTTTTTATTTATTTTTACTGTATTTATAATCAACATTTTCTCTCGTTTCACTTGTCGCCTTGGATTTGTTCAATGAATTGGTTGCAAAGATTTATAGAACTGCAATCTCTTTAGTCTACCTGCTGCCTTTGGTGAAAAAGAGGCGTTTTAAGCCTTTTCAACCAGGCTTTGTGTTTGAAATGTGCCTAAAATGCTTTTCAGTGCTCACTAGGTTTTGGAAAAAAGCAACATTATGCAATATTTAAATGTTGTCATATGCATAAAACATATATACAAACACTATTTCCCACAGTGAAGATGAAACCTGTCAGAAGCAGGACTCGGGCACAGGTCTCTGTCTGCCAAGCGAAGTGCTGCTGTATCTGATTTTCTGTAGTGTTGCATAGGAGGATTTATCTACCGCAAGTCCTTTATGGGGGGCCGGCACTAATGGACCGTTTCTTTGGAGAGACAACGTCCTTTTCAAAGTCATATCTAGCCTGCTCTGAATATTGGATGAGCTGTGGGCACGTTTTATATCAGCTGTGCTCGAACAAACCTGGTTTTCTCTGCTGTTAACTGCATTACTGGTGCTCTTGTGAGCGGTGCCGCTTTTCCTCACCTCAATCCCCTTTCCATTTAGAATCCCGTTGGATTGAGATAGTTTGGTCAGGCTCTTGCTGGAAAGTGTTTTCCCATGAACCACCTCCTTATCCTGCGATTGGGTGGTGCTGATGACGGTGCGGTCTTTACTCCTGCTTTCCCCTGCAGCTGTCTGCATCTGGCTGGGATGAGTCCTGCTAGTCGCAGCCGTCTGGTTTCGTAGCCGTTTTAACGTGGAGTCTCTGGAATGAGATGCACTGTTGCTAGTACCATTGGAAAGTGCACTAGGGGAACCTTGAAGCGACTTACTGGCTTGGGTCCTTTCATGCCCCTGCCTGGTTTTTGAACTGCTTTTGGCCAATGAGCTGTCAGATGTGACGCCATTGAGGTCTGCCGCTGGTCTGCTCTGGCCTTCTGGCAGTCTGGGGGAATCTGGACCTTGATAGCTACATCGCTCCACACTACTGCTGCAGCTCGGGGAACTCAGAGAATCGTCTTCGCGAAGCTGGGCTTTGGCTTGTGAAGGACTAGCCACAATACTTACTATGGGCTCCTTGGTGCATCGAGGCCGCCGGCCGGACTCAAGGTACTCCATCAGATCGTCGTTTCCGGTTTGTGGAGCGACGCTGGAGGGCTTTCTGCGGTCCTTGTTAGCAAATGACCAGCGCAGTGGAAGAACTTTGCTTGGGCCCGTCTTGGATTTGGAGTAGTAGCGCATACTCATACTGTGGCCCCGGACGCTTCGTACAAATGGCTTCGGCTCAACTATATCTAAAAGTAGAAAATGGAGGACTTAACGAAGATTAAGAAATAGTGTAACAAATGTACTGTTTATTGTTATTTAATGTTAGTTAAGGCATTCACTAAAGTTAACTAACAAGACCTTATTGTACAAATGTTACCAGAAAATTAAATGCTTTTTTAATACATATATTTGACAATATACAGTGAAGATCAAAATTAGAGAACAACCTTCAATTTCCTAAATTTCAAGCTCACTGCTTAGTCCTATTTGATGTTATTCTAACAGGAGTAGAAGGGCAGTTTTAAGCATGTTTCATAAATTAATTGTATTTAATGCACAGTATAAAAAACTTAAATTAGATATTTGAAAAAGACCTCTGATCAAAATTAGAGAACACTTACAGATACCTACAAGTTATTGGTGTTAATCTAGCACCTGGTACTAATTTCCTTAAAGGGATAGTTCACCCAAAAATGAAAATTCTGTTATTAATTACTCACCCTCATGTCGTTTCAAACCCATAAGACCTCCGTTCATCTTCAGAAAACAAATTAAGATATTTTTGATGGAATCTGAGAGCTCTCAGACCCTCACATAGACAGCAAGGGTCCTTACACGATCAAGGTCCAGAAAAGTACCAAGATGTACATGACACAAGCACGTGGTGGCGCAAGCACTGATCCAGATCCAGCGTGATGACATTGAACACATGCCTTGTGTTCAACGTCATCACGCCGTGTGTTCAGAGTCATCACGCTGGATCTGGATCCACAAGAGAAACGCGTCCACAAGAGAAACAGTAGAGATGAAAATGTGGAATAAAATCGTTATTTTTGTTTTCTTTGTGCAAAAAGTATTCTCGTGGCTTCGTAAAATTACAGTTGACAGACTGATGTCACATGGACTACTTTGTCGATCATCTTGGTACTTTTCTGGACCTTGACCGTGTAAGGACCCTTGCTGTCTATGGGAGGGTCATATCTTAATTTGTGTTCTGAAGATGAACGGAGGTCTTACGGGTTTGAAACGATATGAGGATGAGTAATTAATGACAGAATTTTCATTTTTGGGTGAACTATCCCTTTAATTATCTGACAAACCCTATTTAACTGGAAGCATTCCTCTAATTTTCACTGAGATTGCAAGATTTTTATTTATTTCAAATTTTATTGCTAAACAATAAATGTTGTTTTGTTGTAAATATTGTTAAATCGTAAATATATTGTTAAATATATGTACTATTTTATACATAAGTTACATTTTCTGGTAACACTTATACAATAAGGTCCCATTAGTTAACTTTAGTTAATGCATTAACTAACATTAAATGAAACAATGAACAATTCATTTGTTACAGTATTTCTTAATCTTTGTTAATGTGAGTTAATAAAAATACAATTGATCATTGTTAGTTCAAGTTAGATGAGGTCAATTATTTAATATTAACTGATACATTTTTTAAAAAATAATGTATTAGTAAATGTTGAAATTACCATTAACTGAGATTAATAAATACTTCAGAAGCATTTTTCATTATAGTACATCTTAACTAATGTAGTTAATAACCAGTGTTAATAAATGAAACCTTATTTTAAAGTGTTACCAGTTTCCCTCAACCTGTTAATGATTATGTAATGTATATTTGAACAAAACTCCTAAAAAAAAAAAAAAAAAACTGAAAAAAATTTGCACTCAAAAACAAGTTACAACAGTCACTTTTTTATTTATTTTATTGTTATTTTATCTTAAAACATAATTATATCATTAGAAAGGCAGAGACTTTTCTTTTTCCATTCAGTGCAAAAAACAACTCGATTCAAAATGATTTAAAATCATGGAGCAGGTCACATGACTTCCATCAATTGTAAACAACTAATTGAGTTCTGCAGCCGTGACGTTAAAACCGTGCAAATGGCTCCCTCAAGATTTTCCTATAGGATTTTTAATAGGGGTTTTCAATTAATGAGTAAAGTAAAGCCTGTGGTAAATATAAAATCATGATACTTGGATATTTGTCTTAAGGGAGTCTTGAGGGAACCCCTGATGAATTGGTCTTCTAGGTTTTGACGTCAAGACTACAGCACTCAATAAAAAAAATAATTAGTTTCTGTTCTACAATTGATGGAAGTCGTAGAAGTAGTAATAGCTATACAGCAAGAACATACTGACCATTGTCTTCATTTTGAGGCTCATGGACGATAGGAACATGTGGTGTTTGGGGCTCAGGTGCTGAAGATGAATTGGACAACTTGCTGATTGAATGTAAAATTCGGTTGTCTGCGTTCAGTCGGATGAGCCAGTGGTCTGATGTAGAGGAGCTGGAGGAACCTGTGGGTCAAAAGTAGCTTGCTTAGTCAACTTTGCTCCACTCATGCAAGTTAAAACGCTGTTGGGTTTTTCTGATAAAAGACTGAAATGCACATGTAGCTGAATGCTAGCTGTTTGGAAATAAAAACAGACTTATTTCATGCTTTATGGTGAAGCATTTTGCGCGAAAGTGCATGAAAATGCAGGGACCTGTTTTCACTTTGCTCTAGCCTTTGTATCTGGAGGCTCGTCTCCATTAAACACTCATGAAGATGAGATGGAATGGATCCAAATAAGTACTACGGTGTGCATACAAATGATCGCAAGATGCTGGCGGACAGCTGGTGCAACAACCTTACAGAACAGACCTGAGTTACAAACCCTGGGAAAATCGCAGCATATGAAAATGTCTCAAAAGGGTTGAAAGAAGAAGCGATGCATTGAGACATGAACTTTCAGAGATGTATTTTTTAATCTAACACTAATACTTTTAATCTAATGTGACAGGCACATGTTTTGAGATGGGATAAATGTGTGTTGTTTTTTTTTTTTGTAAGTTTCTTATGCTCATCAAGGCTGCATTCATTTAATCACAAATATAGTAAAATAGTATTACATTTAATATTAACATTAATATTACATTTTACACAAATTATTAATATTACGCAAATTGTTTTCTAATGTTTAATGTTTTTAATTTTCAGCATCATTACTCCAGTCTTCAGTATCACATGATCCTTCAGAAATCATTCTAATATGCTGATTTGCTGCTCAAGAAACTTTGCAATCTTTTGTTACATGTAATGTCTTTACTGTCACTTTAATGCATCCTTGAATTAAAAGTATTCATTAAAAAAAAAAAAAAATACTCAAAAAAGGACAATTCTGTCATCATGTGTTCACACTCATGTCATTCAAACCTGTATGACTTTCTTTTGTGGAACACAAAAAGAAGATATTTTGAAGTGTCTCAATCCATACAAAGAAAGTCAGTGGGGTCCAGTGTTGTTTCGACCCCAACCTTCTTTAAAATATCTTGTTTTGTGTCCTGCAGAAAGTCTTTTTTGAAATGACATGACAGAGTTTTCATTTTCTTGGGCAAACTAACCCCCTAAAGTCAGCCATGGTAAAGGGAATAGCGTGTTCTCTGGATCAGACTCAGACATTCAAAAAACAACAGCTCTCATATATATGTGTGGGTTAAGCTGAAAAGCTTGATATTATATATAAGGATTGACAAAGGATTGAGAAATCACAATGGAATGAAAATAAGTCGAAGCACATAACCAGCTTCAAACAGATATATATAGAAATTTTTGAAGGTTCATGCATAATTGCTCTGCGGGATTGCTCTGGAGGTGAATTATGTGACTTTACTCTAATCACAACGGCGAACACTGGAGGTGATCGCTTATCTGAACTGTCTGGGTTCACGTTTTATTTTACTTGAAGCTGCTCACAACATTTCAAAGAGTTCAACTCAGCTCAAATCAGTTTAACTTAGATTCACAGATCTATCGTGTGTCAACGGGAGCTACTGATAACAGATCCATTTTAATTACTACCACAATGGAGAAACATAAGGATTATGCTGCATGACATTTCATGGTTAATTACAGAACCTCTGATAATATCAAAATGTATTATAATGAAAGCTTCATATACAGTCATATATCATTAAAAAAAACAACTCATTGCATTTTAACAGTAAAATGCACAACTTCAAACATTAAAAAATTACCATGTACAAAAAGTAATTTATTGTGCCTTGCTTCACTGTGGAATATATTTATATATATATATATATATATATATATATATATATATATATATATATATATATTAGTGCTGTCAATCGATTAAAAAATTTAATCGCGTTAATCACAGTCCTGGACTGTGATTAATCACGATTAATCGCAAATTTAAAATACTAGGATTTACCTGTAAATGTGTTGAAATAAAGAAATGCATGACAAACTAGTTTAAGGAAACAGAACCTTTCACACTTCTGCCAGGTATGAGACAGAATCCTTATTATTCTTTTATCATTATTCTTTTGTTTTTATTCAGCCATTATCAGCCTTTATACTGGCAATAAAACGTTTACCAAGCCACATCGCTTCAATCCCAGTATACATTTACTCAACTATTATCAAAAGTATTTCTAAACAAATACAACAAAACATTTTCTTGCAACCTTACGTTAAGTATTATGACAAAATGCATTATGAAGAATTGGACCTGTTCTGCAGGTGCATTAGAGCTAATATTAGCATCATGCTTCATAAGAGGATTTATGAGATTAATAGTACACTTTTACTCAGAACTCACTTTAAACCACCATCGAGTGTTTGTAATAACTTCCTTTTGCGATCACATGTGGAATTTGGTCGTTTACTGTTGTTAAAATATGCTATTTATAGCCTTTTATATCGCTGCACAAATTAGCATTTCAGATGTACACATTCATCTAAAAAAAAATCACATACAAACCATATCCTATCGTAATCGTGTGTTTATTATCTTATATAATCTATAGTGGCTGTTGTCATGTTTATTTCTGCAGTGTAAAAGCCTTAACATGTGCTCTGCTGAAACTCACGTTGTTTGTGATGTTTACAGCCGCCTCTCTGTTCTTAAGTGGCCAGGGATACATTCCAAGTATAATACACATTAGTGAAAGGATCTATTTTAATTTTTATTTGTCTATATACACTTTGGGCGGCCGCGGTACATTATAAAAGTAGCCCAAAAAACCGCAACCCGCGGCTCTGTAATTTTTCCCGCGACTGTATTTTCAAAATAACCTACTTGTGCCGCTGCCCTGGCAACACTGGCTCACTGTACCCTCATCACACAATGATAGATAACCTTCCGCGCTGCGATGACGGGAAGAAGTGAGGGTCAAACCTTATCAAATGATTAATTTGCGTTAAAAAAATATTAACGCGTTAAAATTTTTAGATTAATCGCATGCGTTAACGCGTTAACGTTGACACCCCTAATATATATATATATATATATATATATATATATATATATACACACACACACACACACACACATATATATATATATCTACACATACATACATACATGCATACAGGTGCATCTCAATGAATTAGAATGTCGTGGAAAAGTTCATTTATTTCACTAACTCAACTCAAAATGTGAAACTTGTGTATTAAATAAATTCAATGCACACAGACTGAAGTAGTTTAAGTCTTTGGTTCTTTTTATCGTGATGATTTTGGCTCACATTTAACAAAACCCACCAATTCACTATCTCAACAAATTAGAATATGCAAAGGTTTCCTGAACCTTCAAAATGGTTACACAATAGCCTATACAATCATGGGGAAGACTGCTGATCTGACAGTTGTCCAGAAGACAATCACTGACACCCTCCACAAAGAGGGTAAGTCACAGAAGGTCATTACTGAATGGTTGGCTGTTCACAGAGTGCTGTATCAAAGCATATTAAGTGAAAAGTTGACTGGAAGGAAGAAATGGGGTAGGAAAAGGTGCACGAGCAACAGGGATGACCACAAGCTTGAGAATACTGTCAAACAAAGCTGATTCAAACACTTGGGAGAGCTTCACAAGGAGTGGACTGAAGCTGGAGTCAGTGATCAAGAGTCACCACGCTCAGACGTCTTCAGGAAAAGGGCTACCAAGCCACTTCTGAAACAGAAACAATGTCAGAAGCATCTTACCTGGGCTAAGGAGAAAAAAACTGGACTGTTGCTCAGTGGTCCAAAGTCCTCTTTTCAGATAAAAGTAAATTTTGCATTTCATTTGGAAATCAAGGTCCCAGAGTCTGGAGGAAGACTGGAGAGGCACGGAATCCAAGCTGCTTGAAGCCCAGTGTGAAGTTTCCACAGTCAGTAATGAATTGGGCTGCCATTTCATCTGCTGGTGTTGGTCCATTGTGTTTTCTGAAGTCCACAGTCAACGCAGCCATCTACCAAGACATTTTAGAGCACTTCATGCTTCATTCTGCTAACAAGCTTTATGGAGATGCTGATTTCATTTTCCAGCAGGACTTGGCACCTGCCCACACTGCCAAAAACACCAAAAGTTGGTTAAATGACCATGGTGTTGGTGTGCTTGACTGGCCAGCAAACCAGACCTGAACCTCAAAGAGAATCTGTGGGGTATTGTCAAGAGGAAGATGAGAGACACCAGACTCAACAATGCAGATGAGCTGAAAGCCACTGTCAAAGAAACCTGGGCTTCCATACCACCTCAGCAGTGCCACAGACTGATCACCTCCATGCCACGCCAAATTGAGGCAGTAATTAAAGCAAAAGGAGCCCCTATCAAGTATTGAGTACATATACAATAAATGAACATACTTTCCAGAAGGCCAACAATTCACTAAAAATGTTTTTTTTTTTATTGGTCTTATGAAGTATTCTAATTTGTTGAGATAGTGAATTGGTGGGTTTTTGTTAAATGTGAGCCAAAATCATCACAATTAAAAGAACCAAAGACTTAAACTACTTCAGTCTGTGTGCACTGAATTTATTTAATACACGAATTTCACAATTTGAGTTGAATTACTGAAATAAATGAACTTTTCCATGACATTCTAATTTATTGAGATGCACCTGTATATATATATATATATATATATATATATATATATATATAAACACACACACACACTGGCCACTTTATTAGGTACACCTTGCTAGTACCGGGTTAGACCCCCTTTTGCCTTCAGAACTGCCTTAATTCTTCGTGGCATAGATTCAACAAGGTGTTGGAAACATTCCTCAGAGATTTTGGTCCATACTGACATGACAGCATCACGCAGTTGCTGCAGATTTGTCGGCTGCACATCCATGATGCGAATCTCCCGTTCCGCCACATCCCAAAGGTGCTCTATTGGATTGAGATCTGGTGACTGTGGAGGCCATTTGAGTAAAGTGAACTCATTGTCATGTTCAAGAAACCAGTCTGAGATGATTTGAGCTTTGTGACATGGTGCATTATCCTGCTGGAAGTAGCCATCAGAAGATGGGTACACTGTAGTCATAAAGGGATGGACATGGTCAGCAACAATACTCAGGTAGGCTGTGGCGTTTAAACGATGCTCAATTGGTACTAAGAGGCCCAAAGTGTGCCAAGAAAATATCCCCCACACCATTACACCACCACCACCAGCCTGAGCCGTTGAGACAACGCAGGATGGATCCATGCTTTCATGTTCTTTACACCAAATTCTGACCCTACCATCTGAATGTCGCAGCAGAAATCGAGACTCATCAGACCAGACAACGTTTTTCCAATCTTCTATTGTCCAATTTTGGTGAGCCTGTGCGAATTGTAGCCTCCGTTTCCTGTTCTTAGCTGACAGGAGCGCTACCCGGTGTGGTCTTCTGCTGCTGTAGCCCATCTGCTTCAGCGTTCGACGTGTTGTGCTTTCAGAGATGGTATTCTGCATACCTTGGTTGTAACGAGTGGTTATTTGAGTTACTGTTGCCTTTCTATCATCTCTAACCAGTCTGCCCATTCTCCTCTGACATCAACAAGGCATTTTCGTCCACACAACTGCCGCTCATATTTTCTCTTTTTCGGATCATTCAACGTTCAAAGTTACTTAAATCCCCTTTCTTCCCCATTCTGATGCTCGGTTTGAACTTCAGCAAGTCGTCTTCACCACATCTAGATGCCGAAATGCATTGAGTTGCTGCCATGTGATTGGCTGATTAGCAATTTGTGTTACCAAGCAATTGAACAGGTGTACCTAATAAAGTGGCCGGTGAGTGAGTGTGTGTGTGTATATATATATATATATTAAAGATGTACAATTTTTACAACAGTTTAGGAAATTTGGATTTTTTTAAAAGCTGTGGTTAGGCATAAAGTTAATCTAAATATCTCAGTTTACCTGTGAAATTCAGTCCTTCCATCATAACTATATTACTTATTTAATATGCATATCTTTCAACATTAGGAATTGCATTTTAATTGCATTTTAATTGCATTTACCACTTAGTTAAGTGCACTTTCTGCAACCAAAGCTGACACTCTTAACTTACACTACTGTTAAAACATTTAGGGACAGTAAGACCCTTTGAGAAAAAAAAAAAAAAAAAAAAATCTTTCATTCAGCAAGGATGCATTAATTTTTACATTAAATACATTAGTAACGTTATAAAAAAAATTCTACTTCACATAAATGCTGTTCTTTTGAACTTTCTATTCATCAAAGAATCCTGAATAATGCATCACAGTTTCCACAAAAATATTAAAAAATATTTATGTTATCAACATTGATAATAATAGCAAATCATCATATTAGAATGATTTCTGAAGGATCATGTGACACTGGAGACTGGAGTAATGATGCTGAAAACTCAGCTTTGCATCACAGGAATAAATTACTTTTTAAAATACATTCAAATAGAAAACAGTTATTTTAGATTGAAATAATATTTCACAATATTACTGTTTTTACTGTATTTCTGATCAAATAAATGCAGTTTTGTTGACCATCAGAGACCTTTCAAAAACATTAAAAATCTTACTAAACCCATTTTTTGAATGGTAGTGTTTGTGTCCACTGGAGTAGAAGAAAAGATGTGCGTAAAATGTATTCATGTACAAAGCTGCTACGATTGTATCAAACATTTTTAGCCATAACCTAGCTACAGAGAAAGTATGCAAAGTGCATTGAAATCTGATGTAACCTAGTAATATGGAAGAATGACATTTAAGCACAGAATGGACCAGCCCTACAGGCAGATTTTAAAAGGCTTAGACAGACGTCAATGCATTCATCTCACATCTCTTCACTGGCATGCAGCGCTTTTTCCTCTAATTTGCATAAAGTTGAAAATTGCTCGAATTTTTGATGTGTGAGCCTGCCGCTCACCTCACATAGAGAGTGAATTGAAAACGCCCGCTCAGCTTGCTTCAGTGGACATATACAGTCTTCATAATAATTACTTTAGGCTATGTAACTTTAATCTTTTTACTTGTGATATGATTTTGTAGATGTGATTTGTTGAAGTATTACATAATGTAACTTCAGTGGTGTGGAGAGGGAAAAGATATGAGCAGGAAGGCAAACAGCAGCGGAGATGCTGGAGCAGAAAAAGAAAGTGAGAAAACTTTGTCAGATTGTGTGTGTATGTGAAATTGTGTCAAGCAGCTCAAAGCCATGCCTGTACCTAATCAACACTTGTCTTTCATGGAAATGTTTAGTTCTTGTTCTGGCACCAAGGTTATGTTGTGGCTATGCAGTGATCAGGCAGACTTTAGACTAGTGCTGAATACATATCATTTAATTTGTGTCTGAAGATGTGGTTCTCATAGAGAAGGTGAAGAGAGCCGTGTAGAAAAGCTCTTGGAGCCACCCAGAGGTTGAATGTGACTTTGCCATTTAACATTGCTGCATGTACAATAGCATTCAAAGGTATGGGGTTGGTAATATTTTTGTAAATGTTTTTTAAGTTTATTATGCTCATTATTTGATCAAAAATACAGTAAAACATTAATGTGAAATATTAGGTCTAAACTTTGCTGCCACAAAGAGAAAAAAAGCAATATAAAAAAAAAAAAAAGTATTTGCACTTGAAAGGGTGGGTAGATATTCACAGCCTAGAATGTCCTACTTTGTTTGCATAAAATAGATACCCTACTAGCGATTTCTGCGTTCTGAGGAGTGGAATTAAAAAAATATATATAATACAATAATAAAATAAAATAAAATAATAATGAAGTAAAATGTAAAAATAAAAGCAGTCAATATTGCATTTTGATTGACAAACATTCTAACAAAACCAATAGCAGATTTTCAAAATGTAATCATAAATTTCTTAGTATAAGAAATTTAAGTATATTTATTTCCTTCTTAATGCCATTCCAGCATCTAAGGCTATATTCATGGCGAGAACCAGTCAATCTATACACAAGTCGATCCACACACAAGTCCTTGTCTTGAATTTTAAGTATATATATATATATATATATATATATATATATATATATATATATATATATATATATATATATATATATATATATATATATTTATACACACACACACATTATAAGTATATATTGTTAGTGAAAACCATAAAAAGACAGTACACCTACCAGGCTGAAATGATCTACTAAACAAAACTAAATGTAAAAATCTAAAAATGTAAAAAAAAAAAAGAAAAAAAATTACAAAATGTAAAGATGTAAAAGCAGTCAATATTGCATTTTGAATGGAGAACATTCTAATGATGGAAGTCAAACTTTAATCATAATATCTGCAGTATGAAATTTGTGAAAAAGCTACACCTACGAGGCTGAAATGATCTACTAAACAAAACTAAAGTAGCATTTCTGTGTTATGTGGAGTGCAGTTTTTGGAAAATAAATAAATAAATAAATATATATATATATTATATATATATATAAATAATAATAAATAAAATAAATAAATAAATAAATTAGTACTGTCAATCGATTAAAAAACTAATTAATTACACATTTTTTTTTCTGAAATGAATCGCGATTAAGTTGAAGTGTGTCTGAAAAGTCCCCTGTTTGATGTGGTTGTAAAGACGTTCTGCGTCTAAATAAATGCAATTCTTGTCAAGAAAAAAAGAGACAGAAGCAGCAGCTGTGTGGTGACCAACCCTAGCCCCTCCCCTGCATTAATTGCATTAAATATTTTTAAAGCCGTTAAACTGGAAAAATTAATCGTCAGCATTAACACGCTAATTTTGACAGCACTAAAATAAATAATTAAATACATAAATAAAAACAGTCATTTCTGCATTTTGAAGGGCAAACATTGTAACAAAGTCAATAACAGATTTTCAAAATTTAGTCATAAATTTCTAAATATAAAGTGAATATAAAAACCATAAAGATATAGCACACATGACAGCATTTCTGTGTTCTGTGGAGTGGAGTTTTGGAAAATAAAGTAAAAAAAAAAAAAATCTAAAAAATGTAAAAATTTAAAAGCAGTCAATATTGCTTTTTGAATGGCGAACATTCTAATAACTGAAGTCAAACTTTAATCATATTTTTTTTTAGTATAAAGCTTGTGAAAACCATAAAAAGACTACACACCTAACAGTCTGAAATGATCTACTAAACAAAACTACACTAGCAGATTCTTGTATTCTCTTGATAATGCAAACTTCAGTATGTTTTCTGCTTGTTTGCCCTTGGTATTGTGGGTATAGAATTAAGGCAGAGATGCAGAGATGAGCGTTCACCTTGCAGCGAGCAGCTAGCTGACCAGGATGGGATGGCATCTCGTCTCTGATAGAAGAGGATATAAGCACCACGTGTGCACACTTCCCCCTCAGACACCGGATCAACACTGCTGTCATCGTAGGCATACCACTGACCGTCCACTGAGTTCCTGCAGTACGCTGCTCAAAACACAGACTCATTATCTTCACTATGCTCTATACTTCATGCTCAAGAACATACTTACATATTATGACAACACTATTATTTTCATTATTTGTTTTACATTTATGCACGCATACAAAAAGTATTTACACTCCATTTATATATATACATAGACACACACACACACACACAGGGTACATTCAGTAATGAATAATATTGAATAATTGAGAGTTAATTTTATTTTATTTTTTTAAAGGGGTATATGTATTATTTTATGTGTGTATGTTTTTATATTTTGTGAAAAGGCTGCATTTGGGTCAATTGATAATAAAAATAAAAATAAAATAAAATAAAATAAAATAGTTAAATGAACTATTAATTTTTTTTTTATAAATTCAAAACATCTTATTTAATCATTACCATTATTTTTGGCTTGCTTTCCATGAAAATATCTAAACAAGATCAATTTTACATAGCAAATTTGCATAAAATTTATGCTTAAAAACGTCTCGGTTACGTATGTAACCCTCGTTCCCTGAAGGAGGGAACGGAGACGTCACGTCGGATGACCGACGAAATTGGGATCTCGCCAGAGAGACCAATCCACTTCGAGTGTAACTAAACGAGCCAATGGACATTGGCATGCGATTATTGCATCCAGCTGCCGCTGATCACAGCGTGAGCATAAGAGGCAGCTGATGCACCGCATCAATTATGTTTTCGCTGAGGAGCCGAGCCGGCGACCCGGCCGCTCAGCGGTGGTACAGCGACTGTGGCGACGGGACGTGACGTCTCCGTTCCCTCCTTCAGGGAACGAGGGTTACATACGTAACCGAGACGTTCCCCTTTCAGTCGGTCACTCCGAGTCACGTCGGATGACCGACGAAATTGGGATCCCTACCAAAGCGCCACAGGAGCTGCCCCTTCCAGTGCCCTGTGTAGGGCTCCTGACCCTTCCTATAAGGCAGACGATAGGACCGGGCTCTACACAGAGAAGGTCAACTACTGGTGTTCCTTGAGCAACCCAAACAGTAGGACTAGGATAACACTGGGAAGCGTGCCCTTCCACTTGGAAGAGGCACACTGCGGAGTCACCTCCTCCCAAAGGGGGTTTAAGTGACATTCAAACATGTGAAGTAACCCAGAGGGCCCTTTTGCACATGGAAGTCTCTGAGATGGCTCAGGCTGCATCTTTAGAGATGGCAGAACGTGGTCCGCCAGGGGAAACACGGCTCCAATAAGAATACCGTGGAATACACATATGGGATCCCGACAGGGTCTCTCATATGGGCACTAGCCTCGCACCAGATTTCAAGAATTCATTGGCTGAAGGCCTGGCGCCGGACGCTCCGCCGTGTCCGGACGCCGGAGTGCTGGAGGACTCAACAGGGTTTGCCTGGTTAAGGAACTCTCTGGAGAATTTAGGCGTAAGGACGCCGCAAGCCGACTCTGAGCCGGCCCTCTCAGTGCCACTACCCGTTTGAGGTGAGAACACAGGAGGAAACCGGTTCGACACGTAGGCTATAAAACCTAGCGAACGTGTTGGGAGTCGCCCAACCCGCAGCTCTACAGATGTCTGCTAGCGAGGCACCACGAGCCAACGCCCAGGACGATGCGACACCCCTAGTGGAGTGAGCACGCAACCTGAGCGGGCAGGGCACACCTTGTGCTTCATAGGCCAAGGTGATGGCATCCACTATCCAGTGGGCCATCCTCTGCTTGGAGACAGCCTTCCCCTTCTGCTGTCCTCCGAAACAGACAAAGAGCTGTTCTGAGGTCCTGAAGCTCTGAGTTCTATCCACGTACTGACGCAGTGCGCGTACAGGACAGAGCAAAGCTAGGGCTGGGTCTGCCTCCTCCAAGGGCAGCGCTTGCAGGCTCACTACCTGGTCCCTGAAGGGCGTGGTAGGAACCTTGGGCACATAGCCGGGCCGGGGCCTCAGTGTTGCACTGGAGTCAGCCGGCCCAAACTCAAGGCACGACTCGTCGACCGAAAATGCCTGCAGGTCCCCCACCCTCTTGATTGAGGCCAATGCAGTCAGGAGTAGGGTTTTCATAGAAAGAAACTTCAACTCGACTGACTGCAATGGCTCAAAGGGGGCAGTTTGTAGGGCTCTTAGCACCAAAGCCAAATCCCAAGAGGGAAGGGAGGGAGGCCTCGGAGGATTTAACCTCCTGGCCCCCCTAAGAAACCTGACGACCAGATCGTGCTTCCCCACCGACCTCCCCTCTATGGGGTCGTGGTGGGCAGAAATAGCAGCAACATATACCTTAAGGGTGGAGGGGGACAGCCTACGCTCCAACCCTTGTTGCAAAAAGGAAAGCACGGCTCTGATCGAACATCTCCGGGGGTCCTCCTGGTAAGAGGAACACCATTCGACGAACAGGTTCCACTTCAGCGCATAGGCCCGTCTTGTGGACGGTGCTCGTGCTGAAGCGATAGTGAGCGCTACCTCCTGGGGCAGGTCACCTAGAACCTCCGCGTCCCGTCCAGGGACCACACATGAAGTTTCCACAAGTCTGGACGCGGGTGCCAGAGGGTGCCCCGTCTCTGAGAAAGCAGATCCTTCCTCAGAGGAATCGGCCAGGGAGGGGCTGTCGCGAGGAGCATGAGTTCCGGGAACCAGGTCCTGTTGGGCCAATATGGAGCCACTAACAGGACCTGCTCCTCGTCCTCCCTGATCTTGCACAATGTCTGTGCTAGCAGGCTCACTGGGGGAAACGCATACTTGCGCAAGCCCTGGGGCCAGCTGTGTGCCAGTGCATCCGTGCCGAGCGTTGCCTCGGACAGGGAGTAGAACCACTGGCAGTGGGTGGTTTCTGGAGATGCAAACAGGTCTACCTGAGCAACTCCGAACCGACTCCAAATCAGCTGGACCGCCTGGGGATGGAGTCTCCACTCCCCAGGAAGTGCCGCTCGAGACAGCTCGTCGGCCACCTGATTGAACACTCCTGGGATGTGGATGGCACGAAGGGACCTCAGATGCTTCTGACTCCAGAGGAGGAGGTGGCGGGCGAGTTGCGACATGCGACGGGAGCGCAAACCGCCTTGCCGGTTGATATAGGCAACGGTCGCAGTGTTGTCCGTACGGACCAGAACGTCCCTGCCCCGAAGGCGCCCTCTGAGGCGGCACAGGGCAAGGCGTACTGCCAGCAACTCGAGGCAATTGATATGCCAACGCAGAAGGGGGCCCGTCCAAACCCCTGATACTGCGTGCCCGTTGTACGTGGCACCCCAGCCGGTGGCCGAGGCATCCGTGAAAACCACAGCATGCCTGGATACCTGCTCCCGGGGCACTCCTGCCCGAAGGAACGAAGGATCTGACCACGGGCTGAAGGTCTTGCGGCAGGCCGGTGTAATCTGAACCCGGTGAGTACCGCGTTTCCACGCCCACCTCGGGATTCGGCCATGGAGCCAGTGCTGAAGCGGTCTCATATGGAGCAGACCGAGCAGAACTATGGCCGCAGCTGCAGCCATATGCCCCAGGAGCCTCTGAAAGAGTTTCAGTGGGACCGCTGTCCTGCCTGATAAAGTCTTGAGGCAGTTCAGCACCGACTGAGCACGTTCCTGGGTGAGGCGTGCTGTCTGGTTGACCGAATCCAACTCCATGCCGAGAAAAGAGATCCTCTGCGTTGGCACGAGTTTGCTCTTTTCCCAATTGACCCGAAGGCCCAACTGGCTGAGGTGCCTGAGCACCAGGTCCCTGTGTGCGCACAACAGCTCTCGAGACTGTGCAAGTATGAGCCAGTCGTAGAGGTAGTTGAGAATGCGCACACCCCGTTCTCTCAGGGGAACAAGGGGCCGCCTCTGCGACTTTGGTGAAGACACGAGGCGAAAAGGGACAGCCTGAAGGGCAGGACCTTGTACTGATATGCCCGACCGTCGAACGCGAATCGCAGGAATGGCCTGTGTCGCGGGAGAATCGAAACATGAAAGTACGCGTCCTTCAGGTCGATTGCTGCAAACCAATCTAGGGGACGGACGCATCCAAAAATGCGTTTCTGCGTCAACATCTTGAACGGCATCTTGTGAAGTGCACGGTTCAAAACTCGCAGATCCCAGATCGGTCGTAACCCACCGCTTTTCTTGGGCACAATGAAGTAAGGGCTGTAAAACCCCGACCTCATATCGGCTGGAGGGACCGGCTCTATTGCATCCTTCGCCAGTAGGACTGCAATCTCCGCGAGCAAGACAGGGGCATCGACGGTTTTGACTGAAGTGAACCGGATGCCCCTGAACTTGGGGGGACGCCGGGCGAACTGAATCGCATAGCCGAGTCTGATGGTCCGCAGGAGCCACCGGGACGGGCTGGGGAGCGCTAACCAGGCTCCGAGAGACCGCACCAGCGGGGCCAACGGGCCCACCGACATGCCCGCGGTGGGGCAGCGAGGTGGAACACAGGGACCGGCCCCAGGGCCTGTGACGGCCTGGCCTGTGACGGCAGGGGGCGGGGTCTGGGTGTGTAGTGTAGCACTCACCTGATTTCTCCTCGCGTGGGAGGAGACACAGGAACCCGGCTTGAGGCTTGTGACAGCCCGGCGTTTGACGACTTGAAGCGGGGACTGGAGTGCTACTGCCCTTACCTGGTTCCACGAATGGGCAGGAGGGGTGCTCTTGGGCAACCACCCGCTGCCTGCTGGCGAGAGAGGAGGAGGGAAGCGATCCTGTGATGCACGGATCACCACTCTCCTCCTCTTGAGACCCGGAGATTGAGGTGACCGCTCTTTACTGATGTTTTGGGTACCGCTGGCTGCTGGGCCAGCGGCGGAACAAAATGAACAAAAGATACTCCACCCGGCCCTCCTCCGGGGGAGGGAGTGGTGCAGTCACCATCTCCCGATGAGCAGTCTCCTCCATCTCTGGGTCGCCTGTCTCAGGGCCTCTTGCACTTGCGCTTGCCGCCAGGTTTGGCGGGGGCCTGGACGGGGTGGGCGTCCTGCCTGCGACCGGCTCCACGACGCGGCCTGGTGGAAGGCTGCTGCGGCTGCGCGGGGGCGGCCGCAGGGGGGCGCCCACGGCGACGAGCAGGCTGAGTGGCTGCAGCCGGAGTGGAAGCAGCAGGTTTCCTCCGGCGCATGATGTGTTTGCCTCAGTCTGCTTCTGGGCTGCCGAGAACTGCTGGGCAAAGCTCTCGACAGCGTCGCCGAAAGGGCCGGTCTGTGACACGGGAGCATTCAGGAACTGTACCTTCTCCTGCTCCTTCATGTCAGCGAGACACAGCCAGAGGTGGCGCTCCTGGACATCGCACGACCCAGAGACTGTGCGGTCACCTTCGTCGCTCGTAGCGCGAGGTCCGTCGCAGCACGCAGCTCATGTAGAACCGCCAGGTCGTGACCACCCTCGTGCAGGTCTTTCAGTGCTTTGGCCTGGTGGACCTGCAGCAACGCCATAGCGTGGAGGGCGGAAGCCGCCTCCCCACAGGCTCTATAAGCACTGCCAGTTAGACCTGACGAATACTTAGAGGCCCGTGAGGGGAGACACGGATCACCCCGCAGGGTGGAAGCGGCTGTTGGACACAGTTGCATGGCCACAGACCGTTCCACCGAGGGGATGCCCGCATACCCCAAAGCGGCTCCACCATCGAGGGTGGTGAGAGCGGAAGAACTACAAGATGTGTTTCGGGCAGTGAAAGGTGCCCTCCACGATCTTGTCAGCTCCTCATGCACTTCCGGAAAGAATGGCACCGGAGGGGGGCGCTGAGAACCAGCGCCACCCCCACCGAGGAACCACTCGCCCAGCCTCGAAGGATCGGGACACGGTGGCTTTTTAGGATTCCACACGAGCCCGACATTCTCGGCGGCCCGGGAAGCATAGCCGTCATCTCTGGGTCTGGCACGGACAACGCTACCACACCCGAAGGGGGCAACGCAGCCGGGTCGTCATCCCCGGAGAGAGAGGGCCCGCCCTCCGATGCAGTGATCGACATCTGGTCGTCAGAGGGGGCACCGAAGGAAACGCGTGGCCAGCGCGCTCCTTCGGCAGCTCCACCGGCTGCGGAGTGCTTGAGGGGTGAGGAGCTCCACTTGGGGAAGCCCTCACCGTAATCCTCAAATCACCTCTGACTCCACCGGATCCAGTGTGCACGCCGGATCACGGCAGGCAGAGGGACTCTGCCATGTTTGACACAGCAGAGTCGCACTCCGAGATGGTCATGTCCCCGCAAGAAGAACATGAACCATCCACGAAAGCCACCTCAGCGTGCTGAATGCCCAGACACGTGAGGAAGCGATCGTGACCGTCCTGAGGCGCCAGGAAACGACCACACCCAGAAACGCACGGGTGAAAAGACATCTTTAAAAAGACGCGATCACCCGTGTTGCTCTTTTAGAGAAATTGCTCTTTCAGAGAAATGCTCTTTTAGTGCTGAAGCACGCAGGGGAGCTGGCCACCGCACACTCCTAGTGTGGCTGTCAGCAGGAAGACGATCTTTCTCTCCCGGACACCGTGACCACCGCTGCCGCGCCGTAACGCCCGCACTCGCTCGCAGAACACTCTCTTGGAAGGGAGAGCAGTAGCTTTAATCACTACCGCTCGGCTCCGAAGCGAAAGGATAATTGATGCGGTGCATCAGCTGCCTCTTATGCTCACGCTGTGATCAGCGGCAGCTGGATGCAATAATCGCATGCCAATGTCCATTGGCTCGTTTAGTTACACTCGAAGTGGATTGGTCTCTCTGGCGAGATCCCAATTTCGTCGGTCATCCGACGTGACTCGGAGTGACCGACTGAAAGGGGAACTAGAATAGACAGTGCGTCACTGAGGTAAGGAAAATAAACTACTCTCTTATGATGTCTTATGATGTATTTTTCATAGTGATATTAATAATTAAGAAAGAGGGTTTGCAGTGTAATTATTTAGCACGTAATTCTCACATAAAATAGTTGGTATTTCGGCTTGTACTTTGAAGTATGAAGTTAATTCAGCTTCATCAAAGTTTCCTTTCCTGACAGCTGCTATATTTGGTAAATTCTGGCCGTTCTATCCATCATCTTGTGCAGAAACGAGGCTGGAATATTTTTCTCTTTCCTCCTGGGTGAACATCATGATCTGCCTTGTGTCGCTTGGCCACCTTTTTCCCCCATCATCTTTTAACTTTGTGCTTCGGTTGCCACTGGACAGAAGTGACCAGAGCATCGCATTACTCAATCTGATGCAAGCGTCTTGCTTGAAATAGCTGCTGGAGAACTCAGACAAATATTTGGTTATTATTCCACTGAAATATGAATCCACCCTGGATCTAGGAGCGATGGTGTATTTCTGAAGGATTTTCGAGTGTTCTTTCCTCATTATAATCCTATAAATCCAGCCAAGATCCCACCATGTGCAACAACCTCATCATATAGGGTGCATAAGATCTGTGGAGGGGCTCAAAGGGATTTTTTTTAAGGATGCATTATATATCAGTACCATTTCAGAAATCAGTGATATTAGTGATATGAATTTATAAGTATCAGCTGATATTGGATATTTATTGTACGCGCTCATTTTTGCACTTAGATTAATTTTGCAATCCTGCTTGCTTAAATTAGATTTTTAGAAACATTAATAATTTAATAGCACTGCTAAACGTAGTCTTTACCATATCTCAAAATGAATATCTATCCTAAATCACTTTAAGGCAGTTTATTTTAATTGAGACTTTTTAAAAACAATTTTAGTTTTATTATTTATTTATATTTTAGTTTTTTAATCTATTTAGACAGAATAGTACAGACAAAACATGAAAATAATTTTTACTATTTTCTAATACTATTTTTTTTTTTATCAACCAAAATTTAAATATCAGCGCATCCCTAATTTTTTAGAGCTCAGATGTTGTTTTTTAAAACTCTTGATATTTGGTAAGACTTATCATTTATTTTTCACTTAACATATACAGTCAAACCAAAAATTATTCAGAAACCAGATGTAATTTTTGAATTTTTTTTACTAGTGAGTGCAGGACACTATAGTTCATTTATGTAAGTGAGGAAAGCAAAATAAAGTAAACTGTGAGATATTATACCTTTCTATCAAAGTTATCTGACATTATCAAGATGAATTTGTTCTGACAGTTTAACTCTGAGCTCTTGTCATATTTTATTACCATTTTCTAAACTATAGCAAACTGTGATAATGTGAGAAATGTTGAAGGTGTCTGAATAAATTTTGGTTTGACTATGTTTACATTTATATAAGTGACCTCTATTGCATTAAAGGTACACATTTTATCACTTCTTGTTTCCATGGGAATTGAACCCATAACCTTGCGTTGCTAGCAACGTTCCTACTGTTTAATAGGACAGTTCACCCAAAAATGAAACAAATCTGTTAATTACTAAGGATTACAGGTAATAATGTTATAAATAATTCTTGCACAGACCAATCATTTCGCTTCATAAGACCTCAATATATTGCCAGGAGCCATGGGTATTAATTTTGTGTTGCCTGTATGTTTTTTTTAATCTCAAAGTGACAATAGCCATTGCCTAGCATCTTATGAATCGCCAAGGATCATGGTTTCAGCTAAAAATCATCTTTACAGTTCTACTGAAGAAAAAAAGTCACCTATATCTAGTAAATTAACAGCAAATTTTCATTTTTAGGTGAACTATCCCTTTAAGCTACAGAAGGCTGTACATAATTTCTCATTTCTCCTTCGCTCACACACCTGTGTAATGGCCTCCATGCATGCCTCCATGATGGTTGCACACAGCGTACAGGTCGTACAGGAAGTTCAGCGTGTGTCGGCTGGCTTCGGGCCGCTGGTGGGCCTGTTGTTTCCAGTTGGGCGGCAGTCGGCCACAGTTGCTCCTCTTGACCATGTGGCGGCCCATATCGAGGCCAGTGAGGGGGAAGTGGACCAGCGTGGAGAGCTTGTTACGGCGCTCTCTCACCTGTCTGAAGCGCTTGAGGTGAAGGATGAGGATGTCTGGGAGAGTCCACAGGCTCATCTGCACTGTGCCCTGCTGCAGCTGCTTACAGTGAGGACACTTCCATGCATCGTCTGGGGCCAGCTAAGTAAACAAGGATGAAAAATTAGGATGTACAACTCAAGGACATTTTATGTGAGTGCTTTTTGGTCTGAATACATAGTCCAGACAGATTTGAATCAATCACATAGCATTTTTTTTTGAATAACTCGCATTAATTAAATGAAAAGAAATAAACATAAAAGCTTTTTATGTTTTTTTTTTTAAATATAAAAGACATAAATGATGATATTATCCAAATGTCATTTGCATTTAAACTATGATTCAAAAGAAGTCTCACCAAGGCTGCAATTAGTCAAAAATACTGTCATTTATTAAAAAAGTAATACTGTGAAATATTTTTTCAGTTTAAATGAACTGTTTTCTGTTTGTATATATTTTAAAGTGTAATTTATTCCTGTGATGCCTGTGAAGCAGAATTTTCAGCATCATTACTCCAGTCTTCAGTGTCACATGATCCTTCAGAAATCATTCTAATATGCTGATTTGCTGCTCAAGAAACATTTATTATTTATATCAATGTTGAAAACAGTTGTGCTGCTTAATATTTTTGTGGAAAAATAGCAAGAAAATCCTACTGACCCTTAACTTTTGAACAGTAGTGTACATATATTCAAACTTTCCATGTGAAGATGCAACAGGTTTGATGTCAATCACTTGCCAAACAAATGATCAAATAAACTTTGAAAGCAATATTTTCAGTGAATAATGACTTTGATCTGTTTTTCACACTAAGCTATTGTAAGACTATAGAAGGCTTACGATCTAGTACACAATTTCTATGGACCACTTTTATGGTGCTTTTAGGTAGAGTTTTTGTAATTTTGGAGCTTGCCAGCCAGTGGTTACAATATGTTTTAATTGAAGACAACAGGACACATCACTTTCTCTTGTGTAATCTCTCTTCTTAAGTGTTGATTTCATTCCATTGTACTATAAAACAGCATATTTTTCTGCCATTGTTAATCTTTTCCTGTATTTGTCCTCTTTCAAACAGAAACACCTGCTGCACTAGAGCAACTGTTGCAAAATGAAAGGAGAACAATCATCACAATATTGTGTTTCAGAAAATTTCCAGGTCTCAGCTGTTATGCATGTTTATCTGAAATAATGAAAGTTAGTTGAAAAACTTTACACGGTTATGTTTATGAACAAAGTGAGGGAGAACAATGCTTGTATTTTCTTATTTCCAAGAAATCTGACCTTTAAGCAATTTAGTAAAATAAACTTACAAATATGTTAATGGACTAGCTGCTATTTGCCTAGCTCCCCAAGAGTTATTTTCAATTAATTCTAATATTTATTATATTATATAATATTATTAAATAATTAAAATGACTAAAATAATACAAATTATAATATTTTTAATAATAAAATATCATTAATAATAATATAATTAATTATAATAAAAATCTTAAAAACAATACTAGTATCTTATAATTTATGATAACAATAAATCTTATAATTAATTAACAAACATTTCAAAATGTACAAATTACAGAATAAAAAAAAAATTGACATTTCTTATAACTGCACATTTTCACTGGAACGTTTCACTATTTGTTGGTATTTTTTTTTTATTGTATAACATTATATAAAAGCAATATCGCCCACGCACTCATGCTGACTTTAAGCTGGGTTGTGTTTTCCTGTGGAATTCAGCTGCTAATATTCAGCACGATGTGTGTTTTTGTGTGAGTTACTTGTTCTTCTTTGGTGTAGAGCTCAAAGCACTCGTCTAGGGTGCAGCTGTGCTGCTGAACGTGGTGTTGTTGTTGAGCACGAACACTTTCTGAGTCCTTCACCACCTCCTCTTGGATGTTACCGAACAGGCTGCACACAGACACACAGTAACGCCAGGTCATTGGACCGTCACGCTTGTTTTGTTGGCTTGACGTGCTTTAAAACGAAGTGTGAATAGAATGCTCCGTATTTTCACACATACTCAAAAGGAAGTGAAAGATTGTATTACCAGTCTTTGATTCTGTGCTCCCACTCAACAATGAGCTTCACATGCGGTGGTCCACCTGAGCCGCACAGCTTCAGAGCTCTGAGGAGATAAAGACCAAGCCAAAGGGATTGTATTAAAAGAGCTTCTCACACATACACATTTAGAGATTTTTAAAAAACTCTGTATCCAGTATGTTTTCAGTAAAGCACAATCTCAGTACAGGTTACAAAGCCACTGTATGACCATGTTTGAATTATATTTGACTTCATATTTGATAGTTTGTATTCTGTTACAATAAACGGCTGGATGTATATTATCTGTTTATTATCTACTTATTACATGGCTGCAAATAAATAATTAAATAATGTTTTGAGTTAATATATTTAATTAGATCTGTAAACACAAAGCTTCTGCAAACAAAAACAGTTCCTAAGAAACGGTTTTGCATAGATGAAGTTTAGAGAAGACAGACATTTAAGGCAAAATGTACAGTTGTATTACGAATTAAACAACTTCTAACCACAACCCCAAATAAACTCACCTGAAACAGCAAATTAAAGGGATGGTTCACCTAAAAATGAAAATTCTGTCATTAATTACTCACCTTCATGTCGTTCCAAACCCGTAAGACCTTCGTTCATCTTCTGAACACAAATTAAGATATTTTTGATGAAGTCCGAGAGTTTTCTGACCCTCCATAGACAGCAATGTAACTGACGCTTTCAAGGCCCAGAAACGTAGTAAGGACATCATTAAAATAGTCCATGTGACATCAGTGGTTCAACCTTAATTTTATGAAGCTACAAGAATACTTTTTGTATGTTATTTTTGTTTTCTTTGCGCACAAAAAGTATTCTCGTAGCTTCATAAAATTACGGTTGAACCACTGATGTCACATGGACTATTTTAACGATGTCCCATACCTTTCTGGGCCTTGAACGTGGAAGTTGCTTTGCTGTCTATGCAGGGTCAGAAAGCTCTCGGATTTCATCAAAAATATTTTAATTGTGTTCTGAAGATAAACGAAGGTCTTACAGGTTTGAAACATCATGAGGGTGAGAGTAATTAATGAAAAAATTTTTTAATTTTTGGGTGAACTACCCCTTTAATACTGAAGTCCTCCAGTTTCATTTTACAGTAAATACAGTCGATAACTGAGGCACAAGATAGCAGTTGTATTTGAATGAAATGAGAGAAAGCATGGCGATGTGATATGAGAGATGTTAAAGAAGTGTTGTTAATGTTATTGGGGAATAACACATCTTGAAATGTTGCAACTGACCAATCAGAATCGAGTATTCCAGAGAGTCATTTAATGAGTTGCCTTAGGCTACGTTTACACTAGTGCATTTTCGTTCTAAAATGCATAACTTTTGCTAAGGTTACGTCTGTCATTTACACTACTCCAGTGTTTTCAACCCTCGAAAACTCTGGGTTGCGTTTCAGTGTAAACGGATCTAAATGGAGACTTTTGAAAACAATGGTGTGCCTGCCCACATTCGCTCTGCGTATCCTTTACGACCGTGTAAACAATAATATTATGCTCACTGTTGTACAGTACCTGCATGAATGGTCATGTGACGTGTTTTCTGTTGTGTAGTGTGGACAAAGATTGTTTCTGAAATGCAGTGAAAACGCCAGTGTAGACGAGGATCGTTTTTATTTTAAAACACTGTTTTAAAATGAAAACGCACTTGTGTAAACTAAACAGGGCCTTAGCAAACACCACTGTTGTGAGATTATTAAGTACAAACCTACTACTATTGCTACTGAAATTTACAATATGATATCTTACAAAACTTAAGGATAATTCTCTCCAATCCTGATCAGCCTGTAACTGCAGCACATCTAGAATATGAACAAGAGATTCATGAAGAGAATGTCAGCAGGAAGATGTGCAAAAAGACGTTAAGATGATTATGAGATTAGTGTCATCTTTGAAGACACAGCTGACAATATTTGAAGGTTTGGAGGGCTGAGGACATCATTTAACCCTGTGTGATTTAAAACACTCCTCGAGGGCTGTAGAAATTTTATGAGGGTGATAAATGTTGGCGGCAGCTCAGAAGTTTCTTTTGATGTTTAGGATAAAAAAAAAAAAAGATCATAAATTCAGTAGCTTCTCTGATGCCTCTACCTGTAAATACAGCATGCATTATTAAGTGGTGCGTTCTATGAATAATAAATAAATTTAAATTGCATGTTTGTTTAATGTGATATAAAAAGTTGAATAAAAATATGAACTGTTTATTTTAGAGCCACTTTTGTTAGAAAATATCCCCTGAACTGGATTTCCGTTATTGGCACCTCTAAGAAAGATGAAATTTAAATTCTGTTCTGATCCATGTCTTTATGAACACACACACAATATTACCTGTCCACTGCAGGGTGATAAAGCGGCCGTCTGTCTTGAGGATTTAAGTAGCTATAAGCTGCGGATCCCCCAACAACACGAATCTTGAACAACACCCTGAAATTCTAATGAAAAAGATATGAAGAGATTAGTAGAAAAAGGCCAAAGATGCATAAAACATTGAGCAGTTGCTTTTGATTCATGCCATGAAGGTGCAATTACACTAATACTTCAATATTGACACTGTGACATTGTGAACTAGTTATAAACATCAAGGGCTGTCCGTATTTACTAAACAGGACAAATTAGTGTTAGAGCGCAATTCCATAAAAGCGCCGTTGGGAAGGGAAAATTCTGCGTGTGGTTTACTGACAGTGAGCACATTAAAGAACACAGACGATGTGTTCACAAAATAATGGCGCAAAAACCAGTAAATTGCGTTGCGTAATTCATTTTAATTCTCTCCTCCCATAAATTTTGCAACTGAAAGGGAAACTCCTACAAATGCATATTCAAAAAATGCAAAAATAGCTGTGTCCACGCCTTTTTAGCACTAATTCTTCACTGCGTGTCTTTAGTAAATCCTGACAGTACTATTTTAACGCCAAAAGACGGTTTGCGCTGGTGCAAGCTGTTAGTAAATCTGGCCCCTAGACAGAGAAGTGAAGTCAGATTATACGAAAACTGATATATTTAAAACTGACAACACTAAGCAACAAAATAATAATAGTGATACTTACCTTACCAAACACCATTAATAAAGCTAAATAATGGCTATATATAAATGTGTGTTTGTGTGTATACTTTTGTATTTTATTTTTTAAAATGTTTTTGAAGTAAGTCTCTTATGTTCACCAAGAATTTTACTACAAATAAAACAGTAATATTGTGAAATATTTTTACAATTTAAAATACTGGCTTCCATTAGAATATATTTTAAAATGTAATTTATTCCTGTGATGGTAAAGCTGAATTTTCAGCATCATTACTCCAGTCTTGAGTGTCACATGACCCTTCAGAAATCACAAATTTTGGTGCAAAATAAACATTTCGTATAGCCTAATTATCCATGTTGAAAACAGTCATGCTGATTAATATTTTTGTGAAAACCATGATACAGGATTCTTTGATGGTTAAGTTCAAAAGTTCATTTATTTGAAATATTTTGTAACAAAGTAACATCTGAATGAATATCTGTTCGTTAATCCCTGTAGTACCTTCATGGACCCACAGGGGTCCACAGACACCTACTTAAAGACCCTGGATGTGGCCTGATGCCGTTTTATTCTGGTTGGTGTGTCTGAAAACACCCAGCAGGGGGAACCAATCAACTGCGGAAAAGCGACAGGAATGACCACAAGAATGTAAGAGGAAGATGGTTTAGAGGAAGTGATGGAATCTTGTGAGAGCCTTTACTTTGAAACATTAAGATCTTGAATTGTGGTTGGTTTTGGTGGGGTTGGCTGTTGAAAGTTTCACATATTTTGTATTTTCTTGCATCCATAGCTTGTATCTACAGCTCAGATCAGCTAAATGAGTATAGGCAGTTGATCTTACATGTGCCTGAGATCCATTGATCATTAGATAGTAGAGTTTACTGAGGATGCTCTGCTGTAGCTGGTCCCACGACACTGACCTGTCCTCTCTCATCAGAAATGGAGGACCGAATCTGCAGGTAAAAAGAAATCAGATTAGTGAGTGTTTATACAGTCAAACAGATGCAATTAACTTACACAGTGACACACTCATCATCTTCACAAGATATGAATGACAATATTTTAGTTAACATGCACTGGTAGAAACACAGTCTTTAAGTTAGAACATATTTCTTTAGGATGGCTTATTTATTTATTTTTTGCATGATTGTATGTTATTTTATGCATTGTGTTTCAATGTTTATATTATGCACCCTGAGAGGTATTTTTTATAGGCGCTATTTTATATATATATATATATATATATATATATATATATATATATATATATATAAACTTTAATATTATTTAAATACATGTATGTATGTATGTATGTATGTATGTATGTTAATACAGGGGAGACCAGAGCTAGTTGTCACACTTTTTACTTAAGTAAATCTTTTCAGGTTTATTTTTGACAGTCAATTTCTACATAGACATACAAAAAGCTATTAAATATTTCCATTATTGCCTAAGAAAAAAACTATACCATTCATTGAGCACGTTGACCTAAAAATTTAAATATAATTTAATATATATTATTTTAGTATCACTGAGATTCTATTAGTTTTAATCAATATTTTGAAATAGTTTCTATTTTTATATTTTCATTTTCAATTAAAGTTTAAGTAATTTAAGTGAAGTTTTGCCATTTTTATTTGTTTTTTTCTCAAAATATGTCTATACTGTTTTTTTAAACTAACTACAGTTTTAAACTAAACAAATGAGATACGTTGCCTGAAATAAAGTGTTTTTTTTAATTAGTATTTTATTTTGTTTCAGTTAACATTTATTTTATTTCAGTATTGTTGTTTTAGTTGTTGTTTAACAACTATAATAAACTTATACTGAGTTAACCTCAACCAACGTCAAATAAGCCAAAGTTCAGCTAAACGTTTCAATGTCCATCCCACATTAAAACATTAAAATGACATAAAACAGCTTTTCAAAGATAGCATCAAAGTAGGCAGATACATGTTTTGGAACTCATGTCATTATCGACAAAATTGAAAAAAAAAAAAAAACCAATCAGTTTTACATAATACGTAACGGGGGCTCTTGCACAATCTCTCTTTATCTTGGCCTAAAAAGGTTAAAGATACACTACTGCAAAGATTTTAGTCTCTACCTGAAATCACATGAGATTTATATGTAAACATTAGGTCACATTTTGATGTGCATGCTTGTCAGATAAATTACTGCCTGTGTTTGGACACTATGTTCCAGTGTCCTCAGCAAGTGCCCTTGAAATCCACCCCACCCTTTTTTAGTATAGTGTGTTTTTTTGCAGCAGGAGGCTAGTGATTAAGTTTCCATCCAGATTTTTCTGCTATAGGACCCGTACAGCATGAATACAGGAGACAAAACAAACAAAAGTGAGCTGAGGGAAAGCTAGCCTTTCAGAATGTGATAAACACGTAATTGTGTTGGGGTTTCGCCTCAGCCAAAAACAACGATGGAGTTTTCCCTGACAGGAGGCAGAGACAGAACTGAGATCTGAACAAACATGCTTTGATGCTGTTAACGTCATAGCTCGCCCCAGGCAACAACACTGGGAGGTTTTCACCAAATTATAAAGCAATAAACTGTCTTTCTGTTCGTCTATCTAACTATCAGTCCACTATGTGTGACACCACAAAGTTTAAATACGTTCTAAAGATTACAATATAGATAGAAATGATCATAAAACTGCATTTGCAAACAATTTCACTTCAATAAGGTGGTGAGGACAGTTTTGAGAGGTCAAATTCACCCTTGAGAGCAAATGGTCTAAAATGAATGGTTCTTTTTCAAATCTGTCGCTATTTGCTATTATTGCATTAAGGTAATTGTTATTAAATTACTCATGATGAAAACGTACCTTTGGGAATTTTTTCGTAAGACGCGAAATTCATACCAATAAGTACGTATCACTGCAGTTTTCAACAGAAATGAACACTAGAGGCGGTAAAACAGAGTACTTGTAATCGTTTTCATATACAGTTATGATTATAACTCCATATGTTTCGCTTTCCGAATGTAACAAACTTGCTCGTTAGCTCAGTCTGCACAGAATTGGGCTGTGGAATCCTCAGGTACGAATCCCATCAAAAACATGACTCACGATGAAAGAGCTGAAAGATGAGGCATCAAAAACAAGCTAAAACGGCATGCTTGCGATTGTGCTTTTACATCACATTCGTTTTTGTTCATACTATCGGGTAGGTTTAGGTGTAGTGCAGATGGTATGTTATTTTAAATCGTCAAAGAGCATTAGACTTATAGCGCCACTCAATGGACATTTCAAGTCAGAACTGCGGTGACACCTACAAAACCAACGTCACATAAAACCTACCATATGTACGTTCATCTGTTCCGGGGGAAAAAAAAAAAAAGAGCACTCTTTTAGCGCCACCCAGTGGACATTTCACATCAAATATGTCACGAAATGTACATGGCGCTATGTATTTCATTTCTTGCGAAGTTTCCAGAGGTACATTTTCGTCATGAGACCAGGTTGCTCAAAATAATGACTAAATAGCTATTTTGCTCTTGGTGAACATTATTTAACCCCTTTTAGCCTAAGTTGGAAAAGAAAGTACAGGGAGAAAGTTAGTTATCATGTATTGATTAAACCTTACAAAGACAAATGTTTTTTTACATATACTTTGGAATAACATATACACTGAAAAGTCACACACAATAAGACCAGGAAAATGTATTCAATCAATTTAATAAGATAAATTTAGATTTTATGTTGACTTTAAAGATGGACATGCTGAAATTGCTACTATAAGCCTACAGCCACCAACTAGCAACACACAAAATCAATGTGGACACAATTGGGAAACTCTTTGCTGACTTTCTGAACTTTTCGACTATGTTTGATGCTGCACACTCTGAACATCAAAAGAATGTTCTTCTGCAATATACCTGCTCCTGTGATGATCTTAAAATGACAGCAAAGTCCTTTGGGGTAGAAAACACCAAAAATAACCTGCTATTCTTTCTATAATCCTTTTTTAAATTTTTTATTTTATATGAACTCTACAGTGCTTCCTGTCTATACAAGTGCCCAACTGTAAATTGCATTGATTAGAAAATAGTTTATTCAACTTAATGATCTTAATACTTCCAAAAACTTTTTTTTAATTTTAATATTATTTATATACCATTTATTATACCACTTATTCATATTTGAATTAGTTTTAAATTTTTTATATATTATTTTTATTATATAAATATATAATATATTTTCATAATATATTTTATATTTTCAGTTTTCATTTTAAATTTAGTTTTAGTAATGTGCTTTTGCCATTTTTATTTAGGTTTTACTTAATTTAAGTATAACTAACTAGCTAATTAGCATTAACAGAAATATTTCCGGCATGTTAGGCATATGATTAAGAGTGAACGTGCATATTTTAAAATAAAAAAAATATTTGCAAATAGTTCAAATGCATTACAATAAATTGTAGTTCTTTTACTATTTTTATTTATTTAATTTTAATTAATTTAATTTAGTTTTTAAATCTTAAGTTTGTTGCCCCCAATGTGGTTATGGCCTTATGACATCTGCCTAGGCTCAGTGTAAGTTTCTATATTCAAACATTCCCAGTTAATGAACTCATGACTACAGCTGTATGTCAAATCTAGTCCTTTCCACACTCTTAACTCCGCAGTGATGTGAATATGACTTTTATCATTATCTGGAGAAAATCAATCAAAATATCACTGCCTTCAAAATGACATGTACTCACTCTAGCTCATCTGTAAGATATGAATGTATGCTTCACTTTCTCTCCTTCTCTCTATCACTTCCATTAAAGTGAGGGAGAAACTCACGTTACAAAAGGCCATGGAACAAAATTTGATTTCTGGAGGCATTCACACCTAAGAGAGTATTGATCTCTCAGCGACTGTCACTGTCACTGTGTGTCTGAAGGATCGCTCTGACGTGACAAACGTCAATGAATCTTTGAGAAGCTTTTAGAGCAAAAGTGAAAAGGTGAGATAAAGTTGTCATGATTGATATTTGCCAGCTTCATGTGGCATAAAGAGGCATGTTTTTGTCCTCTGAAGTCCACTTATAATGCTAGTTCAGACCATGTTCACCCTGGAATAATGATGCTGAAAATTCAGCTTTGAAATCAGAAATAAATAACATTTTACATATATTCAAATAGAAAACAGTGATTTTACATTGTATTAATATTTTACATTACTGTTTTTACAGAATTTTTGATCAAATACATGCAGCCTTGGAGAACATAAGACATTAAAAAAACATTTAAAAATGGTACTGACACTAAACTTTTGAATGTTATTGTATAAATATAATAATTTTTTTATATTATTTTTTATTTAATTTTATAATACATTATAAATATAATTTATTTATATAAAATATCAATATATTTTCCAATATTTTAAACACTGTGATGAGAAAAAAGAAAAATGCAAGATATTAAACCATGTGTGAATAAGTTTATGAAGTAGAAAATTTTCAAATAATCCAGTCAGTTAATAAAGCCAGCAATAAACCCGCTTAAATGCCAGTAAACTGAACTGTATACACAACATAAACATAATATTACATCTTACAGCAGCACAAAATGACAAAAAAAGCTAAATTACTAAATTATGCCCTAGTCAGAACGAGCTGTGATTCGAGATTTTTTTTCTGTAACAACATACTGAAACGCACACAAATAACTAAATGACTAAAACATAAAGATTTCACAACATTGTATTGCAACAGTTTCACTATAATTTTATTTCTATAGCTGATACAAGTTTAAATTAATAGATAAAAACTTCAAGTATTTGGCTTAATTTTGCATGTTCTTGTCAACTAAAATGTTATTTCTTTTGACAAAAATTACTTGCCATTTTAGTCAGAATAAACTTCACAAATCTGAATGAATTTGACATGGCAAAAGATTGAACAAGTTTAAATGATTTTTCCACCAAAAGACAAAAAAACAGTCTAAAATGAAAAAACTGTGTAAAAGTTAACAACGAGTTCACACAGGGTGGGCCAAACTGCTGAATACTGAACATCATAACTGTGAAGACCCCTAAACGAGGTTCAAACCTACAGCTGTTTGGCTGCCAGTCAAAAAAAGTCATCATTTAGTAGGGTACCTCACTGCCTGCTGTCCTGCTCCAGCTGCATTACACACCAGCAGCAAGAGCTTCACCATCCCATCGGCCTGGTTCAGGAACTCCGAGGACAGCGCTCCGGACGCAGTCAGTCTGTGACCCTCCGGCCCAGACGAGCTGTATGGAGAGGACGGAAGACTGTGGTGGAACCCTGGGATGAGAGAGAGAACCAAGGAGAGCTAGAGGTCACCTCCTAACACGCCTAATCTGCGGGCAGATTTATTGTCTGTGGCTCCATATAGCCGAATAATGTCAAATTTTATTGTATGACAAAACAAGGTGACATACGCATGGATAAAGAGAGGAAGAGAGTGACAGAGAGAGAGAGACAGATGGAGACATGCAAATAGAGCACAGCAGACAGCAGACTGAACACAGTGGGGTGTATGATCTGACGCCAGCCTTCACACACATACACATACACATACATACTAAATGGACGTCAAGCTTTCAGATGTTTTCTTCCAAATAAATTACGAATGGGTAGCAGCCATTAATTAAGCACCCAGAACAAACTACCCCAAAAAAGGCCAAAGACTGGTATATAAATTCTTTTCCAAAAGTCACCCAGTTGAATTTATCAGGGACAGAAGAGTCTCATATCTTCAAGGTGACATCATTAAAAGTGTTATTTCTGCACCTTGGACATCAACAAACACAAATGGACCTTTGAAATGACTTTGAAATGGTTTAAAAGAAGCTCCTCATTGGACAAACCAATAGTCTCGCCTCAGGCTCATGCTATTGGTTGAGCCAATGCTGTTGTGTACTAGATGTGCAAAAAGAGGCATAATGATGATACTTTTCAGGAGAATTTACTTGAAATTTTTTAAGGCATATTAAATTGAGACAGTTTATTAACTTTATTAATTTAGCACTTTAACACTTTATAGCTTTAATAATTTAAACTAAAAGCACTACTAAACCAAAATATTTACAAACAAAAAGACTAAAAGTACCCAAAATTACCATGTATTTGAGTACCATAATGTTGGACATGTACAGTGTCAGTACCATGATACACTATACACTGCTGTTCAAAAGTCTGAGCCAATTTTTAATTTAAATGAAATGAAATGAAATGAATTTAAAATGTCATTTAAAACTTAATTTGAAATTTAATTTAATTTTTTTGAATGAAATTAATACTTTCATTTAGTGAGGATGCATTTAATTGATCAAAAATGACTTATGTAATGTTACAAAACATTTTTATTTCAAATAAATGCTGTTCTTTCGAGCTTTCTTTTCATCAAAGATACTGATAAAATGTACCACAGTTTCTACAGCAATGCAGCACAACTGTTTTCAACATTAATAATGTTTCTTGAGCAGCAAATCAGCATATTAGAATGATTTCTGAAGGATCATGTGACACTGAAGACTGGAGTAATGATGCTGAAAATTCAGCTTGATCATCACAAGAATAAATTACATTTTTAAACATATTCAAATAGAAAACAGTTACTTTAAACTGTAATAATATTTCACAATATTACTGTTTTTACTGTGTTTTTGATCAAATAAATTCAGCCTTGGTGAGCACAAGAAACTTTTTCAAAAACATTTAAAAAAAAAAAAATCATACTCCAGCTCCAAACTTTAAAAACAGTAGTGTATACTCATTAGGGGTGGGAATCGCAGGGTACCTCGCGATACGATATAATCACGATATATGGCTCACGATAACGATAATATCATGATACAGCGATTCTGCGATAATCGATATATTTCTAGAAAATCCTATAATGATATCGCGATATCTGTCTAAACAAAATGCCTGTGAAAAGATTAAGTGCAAGTTTTCTTTCTTTATTCAAGTCCAAACTGTTAGAAAACAGCAAAAAAAGTTCTGTAAATCAATTTTAACATGTTGAGTAAATTTAATAATTTTATTCTTGGACTTATTAAAAGCTTACACTTTTCTTTTTCTCTGTGTGTAAACAAACACATTTAACTGCTTAACTTATATAGCCTCTCTCTCTCTCTCCATGTATATATAAATAAACCTGGTACATTTCAAAATTTACCTGTAGTGTTTTCTCAACCTTTCTACTCCTCTCATCATAAAAACGGAGCCCCGCACGGAAAAATAGCCGTTCACAATCACATCGCGTCTTTTGCGCGCTCAGGTTGGTTATTTCAAATGTAGACGCGCGGCAAGCGCACACTGCACACTTCTGCGCCGCATTACGGCTCTGACAGTGTTTTGTCTCGTCCTCCATGCCATAGGTGCAGATTTATGTTTCTGCTGGTCGGTGCCCACTGTTCACACTGCATAACGCGCACTAGTAATATCTGTGAGAGATGGAGAGCATCCAGTTTTGTTCACATAAAACTGGACGCACCGGCGGCGCTCTCTCTCTCTCATATAGTGAGGGAAATCCACCTGCGATCCGAGCGGAGAGGTTCGGCTACTCATGAACTGAATATGCGCTCTGCAATAATAACGTGATCGGTGCCTATGGTCCACGCTGATAACTGTTCCGGGGCAGTTTTTTAGTTTTCATCTCCATAAACGTGTATATATAGCAGTAGAGCTAATACAGTGTCTGAAAATCTGTTTATCATTCGGTTCCTCGTGCTTCCCCATCTTCATAGAGAACGCGCTTCATAGTTGCTCAGAGTGCTCTTGGAAAGAATGTGGAAATGGCGCGGCCGCGATTTACACGCATTTTTAGATGCTGAGAGCAGGAAAATGTATTTAGAGCACCTTATTGTATTAATTAAAATATCGATATTTGGCGCCAGATATCGATTATCGTATCGCATGGAGAAGGATCACGATATATCGCCATATCGATTTATTGTCCCACCCCTAATACTCATATGTCAATGAATTGAAAAATAGCAAACAAACATTAGTAAAGCATAAATTACACATCATACAAGTAAGCACTTTGAAAACTGGTCCGTTCATTAGTAGCTTATATAATGAGAAAAATAAGCAATTCTCTGGTTCTTAATGTCATAGCTACTATCTGACAAAGCCCATCTCAATCATTCACTCTCATTTGCATAAACACTGGTCTATGATTCTGCTTCATGTTTTATGGCAAATCAGTTTGACGATGGTGATCAGCAAGACCGTTACACGTTATGAACACATTACAACTAGAAGGTCACATGTGCCATTAGGGACAGATGGAGGACTGGCTGGCTTTTTAATCAAGAAGGGACGTTTTTATGGCTGAACATCAGGACAGCTGTGTTTCCCAGCATTCCGTCTCAAGGTCTTTTCATATCCGGTTTTCAAAATGAAGAATGGGATGGTGTGACCTGTGCTTACTTTAAGTGGCTATGCTCATGCAGTCTCTCTTCATTCCTGTCACTCGATGAACCCCACTGAATCCCACTGAATTAGAGGTCATCACTCAAAAGTAACACTGTGAGATTGTTAATTAAACACCTCTCCTCTCCACAGATCTCCACTGCACAGAGCACCTCCACAGAAAACCTGGACCTAACAGAAGAATTATCTAACAAAACTAGACAGAAGCTGGTCTCACACATGCATTTATGGCTGAAATGATTAGTTAAAATATTTTTGTTGCTGGAATAGTCCTTTGATCTTATGTGGCCTAATGTGGGAACTTGCAACAACACGGTACTGATATAATCACAGTGAAGTTCTTTTTTTTCTTCTTTGGTTGAGGGTAAAAAAAAAAAAGTTTCATATACGTTTATTGTTAATGAAACATCCCTACACTGCTGAGAGCTGTGATGCAGCTTAGATTAATGTGTAAATACATGCTGTGTGCTTTGCTATCAATAATGAAATAAACACACAACAAATATAACAGCGGTGAGACAACAGCAGTTCAGAAAGCATCTGATCAGAGTGATGTGGATGTGTTTGTGCAAGTTCTGCAAGTCACGTCACATCACGTTTATTTATATAGCACTTTATTCAATAGACTGTTTTTAAAGCAAGCAGCTTTACAGTATTAAACATGAAAAAACAGTGTCAGTGTCACTTTCAGATAGAATTACACCTTGATTTTTGCTATAAAGCAGCTCTGTATGTATATGAATATCTATAGAATATGTATAACTCAATATTTTAACAAAATGCAAAAGCTGAATAATCGATCAAAGCCTACTGATTAATCTGTGAAATAATCAACGATTAGTCGATTAATCATTATAATAATCATTAGATTAATCGACTATCAAAATAATCATTTGTTGCAGCCCTACATGCATTTATAATTCATATGCCCTGTTGAAGTATTGCTTCATTTAAAGAGCATGTTATCAGAGCTGTAATGCTGACTGTGAACTTCTGGATTGTTGTGCTTCATTCAGAATTAAAGGGATAGTTTACCCAAAAATGAAAATTCTGTCATCATGTTGCTAACCAAACAGTTGACGGTAGCCAATGACTTCCATATTATTGAAAAAAAAAATAATAATAATAAAATCTATGGAAGTCAATGGTTACTTGGACTACATCAACTGTTTGGTTAGTTTTAATTTTTTTTTATCCCTTTAAGGAACTTCAGAATTAAGGAAGCAGTAAGCAGAAATAATTCAAATTTGAATTTTAAGCAGACTTAAAACGGAATAAAATTCAAGGAAATTCATACTGCATGTGTAAATTGTAATAATAATACTTTAGTATCTTTAACACAAACAGATCATAAGATCATATAAATTTGTATTTATTGTATACAGTGGGGCAAAAAAGTATTTAGTCAGCCACCAATTGTGCAAGTTCTCCCACTTAAAAAGATGAGAGAGGCCTGTAATTTTCATCATAGGTATACCTCAACTATGAGAGACAAAATGAGAAAAAAAAAATCCAGAAAATCACATTGTAGGATTTTTAAAGAATTTATTTGCAAATTATGGTGGAAAATAAGTATTTGGTCAATAACAAAATTTCATCTCAATACTTTGTTATATACCCTTTGTTGGCAATGACAGAGGTCAAACGTTTTCTGTAAGTCTTCACAAGGTTTTCACACACTGTTGCTGGTATTTTGGCCTCTAGAGCAGTAATGTTTTGGGGCTGTCGCTGGGCAACACGGACTTTCAACTCCCTCCAAAGATTTTCAATGTGGTTGAGATCTGGAGACTGGCTAGGCCGCTCCAGGACCTTGAAATGCTTCTTACGAAGCCACTCCTTCGTTGCCCGGGAAGTGTGTTTGGGATCATTGTCATGCTGAAAGACCCAGCCACGTTTCATCTTCAATGCCCTTGCTGATGGAAGGAGGTTTTCACTCAAAATCTCATGATACATGGCCCCATTCATTCTTTCGTTTACACGGATCAGTCGTCCTGGTCCCTTTGCAGAAAAACAGCCCCAAAGCATGATGTTTCCACCCCCATGCTTCACAGTAGGTATGGTGTTCTTTGGATGCAACTCAGCATTCTTTCTCCTCCAAACACGACAAGTTGAGTTTTTAACAAAAAGTTCTATTTTGGTTTCATCATTCTCCCAATCCTCTTCTGGATCATCCAAATGCTCTCTAGCAAACTTCAGTCGGGCCCGGACATGTACTGGCTTAAGCAGGGGGACACGTCTGGCACTGCAGGATTTGAGTCCCTGGCGGCGCAGTGTGTTACTGATGGTAGCCTTTGTTACTTTGGTCCCAGCTCTCTGCAGGTCATTCACTAGGTCCCCCCGTGTGGTTCTGGGATTTTTGCTCACAGTTCTTGTTATCATTTTGACCCCACGGGGTGAGATCTTGCGTGGAGCCCCAGATCGAGGGAGATTATCAGTGGTCTTGTATGTCTTCCATTTTCTAATATTTGCTCCCACAGTTGATTTCTTCACACCAAGCTGCTTACCTATTGCAGATTCAGTCTTCCCAGCCTGGTGCAGGTCTACAATTTTGTTTCTGGTGTCCTTTGACAGCTCTTTGGTCTTGGCCATGGTGGAGTTTGGAGTTGGACTGTTTGAGGTTGTGGACAGGTGTCTTTTATATTGATCAAACAGTTCAAACAGATGGCATTAATACAGGTAACGAGTGGAGGACAGAGGAGCCTCTTAAAGAAGTTGTTACAGGTCTGTGAGAGCCAGAAATCTTGCTTGTTTGTAGGTGACCAAATACTTATTTTACCGAGGAATTTACCAATAAATTCTTTAAAAATCCTACAATGTGATTTTCTGGATTTTTTTTTCTCATTTTGTCTCTCATAGTTGAGGTATACCTATGATGAAAATTACAGGCCTCTCTCATCTTTTTAAGTGGGAGAACTTGCACAATTGGTGGCTGACTAAATACTTTTTTGCCCCACTGTATATATTTCATTATATTATATTTAATAAATTTTTTCATTTCCCAAAATGCTCTAATTTAGCCCAAATTGTATGCTTTTGTAATTACAGTATATATGTAAAAAAAAAACAAAAAAAAAAACGTGTTGGGCATTTTATGACGCTACATAGCGAAATTAAAAGTTTTGATGTCGGTGTTGATTGGTTTGAGTTAATAAAAATGTGTTTCATCAGAAATATATTACAATTTGAAAAAAACATTTAGGAGATCTAAATTGTATCATTAGTCATAACTATTTATTTAAATAACTATACCATTTCAATTCACATTGTCATGAACTAAAAGTGTGTGGGTTATGAATTTCGCCCAAACCTGGTGAACATAGACTTGGCCACACTTTACGAATCATGGCTTATGTTCAGGCTGACCATCAGGGCATAATGGACAAAAAACAAAATCACTGAGGAATTTACATTAATTTAATCCATTCTAAATCTATACCCCCAATTTCAATCAGAAACACAACTCTTACATTTAGATGTGGGTGATTTTAAATACCCCTTAAAAGGTGCCTATAATCCTCAGAAACATCATCTACAGTTGGCTACTTTTACCTGAGATTCGTGCAGATCCACCCCTGATGTAAAGGGGCAGAGCTTGGAAGGCATAGATGATGTCACTCTCTGCTATGCTGGTCAAGTCATCGTCATCAAAAAACGAGCGCTGGAAACCTGTTGTGTAGATCTCTGTCAATATTACCTAGAAGAACAGAGAATTGAAAATGGAATAAAATGACTCAATTATTGCAGATATTACTATTATCAAAGATAAAGATAAAACTAATTTTTTATATTTGAAACACATTTCACATTTGATCTAATCAAGCTTATCAAGCAATTCACATTTATAACCGGTAATACCAATAATGTCTGTTACATTTTAGGCATAACTAACTATAAAATAATCATCTGATTCTTCCAAATACCATGCAAATACCATATGATAATCTTTCAGTATCATGGCATATATCAAAGTCCCACGGTATTACCATCTCACACGATCACTGTAGCAATGCAGGAGGGAAGTGGTTTGGTCAGGTGATTTATTGTGTGCAGGCATGAGGTCTGTCTGTGTGATGCTGTGTGCACCTGTCACCTGATCAGGAGAGATCTTGCCCTCATCTGCCACCATCTGCCTCAGACATGCCAAAGAACCGAAGAGAGGCACAGCGAGCCCCACTCTCAGATACCGCTGCCCTTTACTGCTAAACACCAAAGTCACACACACTGGTCTGCAGAGAGAAAAGAAAACATCCTTTTTGATCTAAAAGCAGCTTTTACATTTAAAATGTTACTGATAGCAATAAAGGGAATCTAGAAATCTCATCTTGAAATCTCTGTAAAGGGCTACAAAACTAGTGGGTGTGGCTTCAACAGGTGGGTGTGGCTAAAGAATGAATCTGAATGGTCACTAAGATAGGTATACGTGTATTCTGACCATGCAATATACACTACCATTCAAAAGTTTGGGGTCTGTACAATTTTTTAAAAATGTTTTTGAAATACATCTCTTATACTGCTTTCTAACTGATTTCTATTTCTATATATTAAAACATAGTTTATTGCTGTGATGACAAAACTGAATTTTCAGCATCATTACTCCAGTCTTCAGTGTCACATGATCCTTCAGAAATCATTCTAATATGCTGATTTGCTGCTCAAGAAACTTTTCTTATTAATATCAATGTTGAAAACAATTGTGCTGTTATATATTTTTGTGGAAACCATGATCCTTTTTTTCATGACTCAAAAGAACAGCATTTATTTGAAACAGAAATCTTTTTGTAACAATATAAATGTCTTTCCTGTCACTTTTGATTAATTAAAGCCTTTTTGCCGAATAAAAGTAGTAATTTCTTTCTTAAAAAAAAAAAAAAAAAATACTGACCCCAAACTTTTCAACTTTACATAGCTCTTGCTAAAGTGGTGTCATCTCCTCCAAAGTGACATCATCTACTACTGTACCACTATTTATACGGTGTCATCTAGTTTTCCTCCACTATTACAACTCTGCTGATTTGTGACCTAAAGCCTGAAAACGCCCTTCTCAGATATAAACTACTGTGAATAAGGGTGGTGTTGGGGTAAACGCTGAATGAATTGCCGGAAGAAATAAGGCAATCGGTCATCTAAAAAGTGCCACACCTCAAACTGTTTACTTTCCTTTTAACTTGTCATGTGTTCTGCCCTAAAGGAATAGTTCAACCAAAAATGAAGATCGTATCATCATGAAACCTGTATGACTTTCTTTATTTCTTGGAACACAAAACGAGAAAAATATATCAGAATGTTCAAACTGAAACTAATTTTCAGTGAAGAAGACAGCTATTATATGGACTCTTATTATACTTTTCTGATGATTTACAATGCTTTTTTGGAGCTTGACAGACCCTGGTTAACATCTACTTCTATATGGAAGAGAGCAGCTCAGATATTTTGCTAAATCTTTGGTATTCCACTGAATAAATGAAGTCATTGGAAAAACAAGAAAATTATGACAAAATTCAATTTTGGGGTAACTATTCTGATTTTGAGTAAATGTTTAGGTTTATATTGCCATATAAGATGCGCTTTAGGTGCCCTTTATTATTTAAGCCTATTATATTCATTAGAATACTGATATAAGAACTGTTTTTGTCAAGAAAGTTTGAAATTTCCTTTAAACCAGTATAACATTTCATACCGGTATCATCCCTCATAACCAGTTTAACCGGTATTACCATATATCATTGCAAAGCTGGTTTATATAAACATATATATACAGAAACATTATACATTATAGCATGTGTGGGACAATAGTTGTGCATTTGTGAATGTGAGGGTGTTCATTTCCTCAAAAAAAAAAAAAAAAAAAAGGATTTCCCTGCAATCCATCTGCCACTACAAAAGCTAGTGGGTTTGAATGTTTCATTGTTTTTGAGTACAACGAGGCAAAAATGTTAGAATACAACCACAGCAAGGAAAACAATTAAATTTTTGCATGAATCAGTGACTTCAAAAGCCTTTAGTTCGGTACAATTGTACTCACCTCGTCTGTCTTAGAGGAATAGGGAGGGAAATGCACAGAAAAGGATCAAACGTGTTGCTCTGCTTAAGACAATGTGGGCATGTCAGAGATGACCTGGATAATAAAATAACAGGGAAAAAATGGTTTAACAGCAACAAAAGACCAGTAGACACACAAAGACATACAAATATTATATAATAAACACACACAAACAATCAAGCTATTAGCCATTGTATTGCTTGAATGAGCCTCAAGGGAAGTTCAGTGGAAGAGGAAGTGATGTCACAGGGAAGAGGAAGCACAGAATGTCTCTTGGGAAGAATTATTGTTGTAGCTACGGAACTTGATGCTCACAAAATCACAATTGCAGTTTTTTGCATCATCCTTGCCACTCATTTACAGAATGATTTCAAACTCACTACATAGACTTATTCATAAACTGAATGGCTTTGATGATGAAGCATCTATCTATCTATCTATCTATCTATCTATCTATCTATCTATCTATAACACTCATAAATACTAATGCCTTTTTAATTTAAACAATACATCTTCTCCCTACTGTCACTTGCCATGTCAGTGTTGTGGAGACACAAATAAAGAGAGGTGGATAGAGATATTTTTAGAGTATTAAGGAGAGCCCTGTTCATCTCCAGGAGCTGTCAGTGTTATGAGGAGACTTCAGCATTTTAACTCTGAGCTCTTCGGCTGCAGTTCGCCCACATACAGTATGTCTTGCTGCATAAGACAAACAATGCAGCAGCACTCCACTTACACAGGCAACCTGATCCAAGTCTGTGCGGATCGTAAAATTGCAGGTATAAGTACCCAAATGATCTCAGGCACTATAATTTCAAATCATGTACTGTTGTTGTCATCAGAAAGAAACAATGCATTACGCCAGCAATGAGATGAGAATGTATCAGATGATACTGCATCTACAATATTATTCAATTAAACGCAAAAAGCGATTCCATTGCCAGAAGAGGAGATAATTATTATTATTATTTTTTTATAATAAACACATTTAAGGGGTTTTTTAAGGGGGCATAAAAGCAATCTGATAAACAATCCTAAACTGTAGTTTGTGTTTGGTTCACTAAAAGAGTCATTCTTTCGGGAATTGGCTGGACTACATTGTTTGAGCAGTATAATTTACTAAGAACCAATTCATAAGGATAATTTGCTTGTATGTTGCTCTGTATGTTTTTGATTCACTAAAAAGGTATGACTCACAAGAGGCATTCATTCGGGAGTTGGACTGTACTGGTCGCTCTGTTGCAGCATACTAACACTCTTACTAATTTTACTATATATTTCTATGGCAGAAATAGGAAGTATGCTAGTATGCAGTTGCAAATTTGATTCATTAAAAAATATTTAGCTAATTGATTCATTAAAAAAGATTTAGGTTATAACAATCATTTGATCAAGAATCGATCTATTGCTGTATGTTTCATGATGTAATTGGGAAATTTATTATATACACACACACACACACAAAACAATACCCGTTCTTGTCTTAAAACAACTTTGATATACGGTATATATATATAGATCTTTAATTGACATTCTTTGTAAGGTGTTTTTACATTGGTTTATAAAGCTTTTTATTTTGAATAAGTATATAATACTTTTGAGGAAATGCTATGAACAAATTTTAAATATTCTTTTTTAGATACGTCCATTTAAATATTATGTGATAATACTACAAAGTTTGTCACATTACCTCATCACATTCATGTTTAATTTAGTAAATGCCATTCACTTAACATCTTGGAAATAGAAAGCATTATATTTTGCATTTTTAACTGGAATTTGTGTAAAAATGTTTAACTCTTGGCAGTCCAATCAAATAATGAGCCAGGAAATAGATTTAAAATTATGCCTGCATTGGTCACACTGAAAGGTTGGCTTGCGTCACCTGCATTGTGGGATACAATACCCAGTGCAGTGTGCTCTGTTGTATACTACTGATTATGGCAAATTTTAGTATAAGTAGCATCATATCATATTGTATTTTTTATTTATTTATTTTTTTGTATTGACAAATTAGGATCACATTATTAGTGCAAACAAGCAAGCAAATATACTCTTCTGAAATAAACAGTCTCCCTCATATAGCTCAATATTTACTGGTATCCTGACAACAGAAGGAGCTAGCTAAATATTTGGAAGACGCTGATGTGAATTACATTCGCGCCATGATCTGCATTCGTATGAAGGCCACTTGAGTGGGAGTCATTTAAATTCCACACAGCGCCGTCGCTGTATACAGCACAATGAATCTGTGGCTTTTAAAGCTTCTCTCATCCTATGCTGCAACTGAAGCGCTTTCAATAATTTCTTCCACAAACTCTCAGAACCTAAGGCGCACCTCTAGGCCTCGGATAAAAGTGACTATGGGATGATACTGTGCCACCTAACTAGCATCAGAGAGAGATGGTTTGGCCTGAACTTCCTTGTTGTAATTACCGGGAATCTCTGGTGCTGTGGATCATATTGTGCAATGGTGCAACAGATCTATCTATCTATCTATCTATCTATCTATCTATCTATCTATCTGCAACTGTTGCACTCTATTGGTGGATTCCAAGTGGTCTGTAATTTAATTGGCTGATTAAGGTGTTTTTTTAAATGGCCATTGAGCAGCACTAAGCAGATATTGACTGAAAGTACAGCAAAAACATGAGTTTCTTCCTTTAGGAGCAGATGGCTAGTATGCTGTAATTTTCAAAACTACTAATTACAGTTCTCACGAACGAGAGGTTTAGCCTGCGTCACACATTTAATCAGTGTTTCATGTCAGCGTTGCGTGTTCAAGCTTGCTGATGTCTGGACTGCAGGCCAGGTGTTTGCGCAGAATTTTTTTGTCAGCAGTTTGGTGATAAACAGTAATTTTCGACTGCTGTCAGTGATTCATCAGAATATTTACGTAAAATGAACAAATTAACCAGCTAGAAGCAGATGGAGGGTGGGAAAAACAGAGATGTGGATGCCAAAAGAGAAGGATAAAGTAATGTAATGATGTCTCAGAATGACAGTGAGAACACAGGTAACAGCTTAAGTGAGGCAAGATGAGTGACAAACTGTTCAGACGCATGTCAGTCCAGAACTGCAGTGAAAGCAGTGGGAAAATCTGCATCTGCTGAAACTGCTCGCAAATGTTTTACTCACTGGAGTGAGAAGATGATTTAGAGGGAATTTGTGTGTTAAGATGAGGTGATCTATCTGAACTGTCTAGATTTTAGAATGTGATTCATACACTTACAGAACAAAGGGTAAAGTTGATGTGTTCGTATTTTTTAATGTTAAAATGCTGTCTCTTATCACAGTTAAAGGGATAGTTCACCCAAAAGTGTAAAGTCTGTCATCATTTACTTGCCCTCAAGTTGTTTCTTTCTTCTGTTGAACACAAAAGATGATATTTTGAAAAAACAGTTGATGGTAATCAAACAGTTGATGGTAGCTATTGACTTCCATAGTAAAGAAAAAAATACTATGGAAGTCAATGGCTACCGTCAACTGTTTGGTTACCAACATATCTTCTTTTGTGTTCAGCAGAAGAAAGAAACTCATACAGCTTTAGAACAACTTAGGGCAAGTAAATGGTGACAGAATTTTCATTTTTGAGTGAATTTTAATAAGCAGAAGCAATATTAAACTGTATTGTTTATTTCAGCAGTCAGCAATGTCTCAACCAATGGTGTAGGTGGGACAATCTGTTTGTTTGACCAATGGAAGACAAAAAGTCAATTTGGTGACGCTGATGGCACAGAAATGACACATTTGACCTTTAATTTAGGTGTAAAACCTTTTAAAAATAATAATACATACAGTATGACGATGTATAAAAATGAAGACTTCTGTTATATCAGTTACCTAGAAATTTTATTCCAAGGTTGGCCACCATGTACAGATTATAGCTAAATAATACTCACAAATACAGTTCAGTCAAGATAGGTTGCACTTTATTTTACAGTACGTGTATTTATATGTACTTTCAGTGTACTTACACAAGAAAGTACTGGTAATATAAAGTAACTACATGGGGTAGGGTTAGGTTTAGGGGTAGGTTCGGGCTTAGTACCTAGTTATTACCTAGTTATTTTAATTACTACAATAAGTACATATTATGTACATGAGGAACAGGACTGTAAAATAAAGTGCTACCAGATACGCTTATACAGACTTCAGGTACTAATACAGTGTGTACCTTTATGGTACTTATATGTACCCTTTAGGAGTAAATAAGGTACAGAGGTGTACCTTTTGAAAATATACCAGCCCAGTGACAACTTTTGTACCTTTTTTCTGAGAGTGAAACAATAAAACAATAAGATTATTTTGTGCATTTAAAAGTGAAATGTGTTTTTTTCTGAGCCACAACGACCCGGTTTCCTGAACACTCCTAAGTCAATGTTGAGTCACTCCTCGATTTTAAATCATAATATTTAGTGCTTAAAGTAATGGTCACACTTTATTTTAAGGTCCAATTCTCGGTATTAACAAACCGTTAACTACGACTTTTGCCTCAATAAACTCCTAATTTGCTGCTTATTAATAGTTAGTAAGGTAGTTATTAGGGATGTAGAATATGGTCATGCAGAATATGTGGTTTTTAAGTACTAATAAACAGCCAATATGTTAATAATAAGCAAGTAGTTAATAGCGAAAATTGGTCCTTATACTGCAGTGTTACCAATAATACTTGCTAATTCATATTGCAATTAACAATATTATGTGTACCTCATCCTAAAACACCAACAATGTAATGTAATGGGTTTGATGCCCAAAGAATGCATGAACTGATAAAACTTTATACCTTGAATGCAATGTTAGTCGATTTGGATAAAAACGTCTGCCATATGCATAATTGTAAAACAACCATCTTAGGGGCTTGGCCTTTTGCTTTTAAAGATAATTAAATCTGTTTATATATGTTTAGTTACATGTCAAAAATTCTACTTCAGTATATGAGCCTACAGTACATGGTGTCCTATAAAGTGTTGGTTTTTAGATAAAGTTTGATATTATATAAAGATACACTCAGTCTGAAGGTGAGGTTGGTTTTAGTAGAAATCGACTGGAGGTATTTGTCTTAGAACTTTAAATGGACCACTAAATCAAAGACTTTGCTTCTTTGATGGAGACTTCAAATGGAGATCCCTAGTGGACAACCAAACCATCTGGCTTGATTGGAGTTGCTTGATGGTGATGGTTTGTTTGGATCTTCTGACTAAGAACAGCTTGCTGCAGTTGGACATATGCTGCCTCCAAAATCTGTTGGCTATATCAATATTCGTTAACACAGATGATTAGTTGGACTGGGTGAAAAGAGGGGCCCGTATCTCAGGAGCTAACATAAACTGATTCATCTCATGTCATAGCAAGTGGAGTGTCAGATTTGGAAAGTTGGTGCTGGGAAGAGATTTTTCCCCCCATTGCTGGTTGTGAGTCATCATTCTCTCACCAGTTTCACTATTGATTCAAAAAAGACCAGCTTACAATGATTTTCAGAGCTAGTCAAAGTTGGTTTATGCTAATCTAGTGGATGGACCAAACTAGATTAAAACTACAGTAGAACAAATAAATAAGAAATGCGACAAACATTTCTTATTAAAGTTACAAAAGTGATTTAGTCAAGAGCAGTGAGCGATTTTCTCTCTTTTGTTGTTTGTTTAACATGAATGACAGACAGCAGGAATATTAGACTGCTGTCACTTTAAGAGCTGCCCTGATCCAATATACTGTTACACGTGTTTTCTTTCTCAGCTGTTTGTTTTCTCTTAAGACCTAAATTACTGTGTTTTCGAGGATACTTGCAAAGGTGGACATTTTAACACGTAGAAGTGTGTAGCTGATGGACCAGCACAACCATAATGTAAAACTAATAATGTATATATTTCACAATATTACTGTTTTAATATATTTTGATCAAATAAATGCAGTCTTGGCCATCATAAAAGACTTCTTTCAAAAGTATTTAAAGATCGTACAGAGCCCAAATGTTGTGTTTAGTGTGTTCAAAGTACACTTACTTATACTGTGCCTGGAAGTGCTCTTGTACAAAGCTGTGACGAACACCAGGCTGTATCTGTGGTGGGGTCAGGGTCTCAGAGACAGGCTTTTCATCACCTTCTTCTTGACCCTGAAACAAAAACAAAAAGGTCATGTAGACATTTAGATAGACGGGCCTTACTGGCCACACTTTCCAGGAAATGTTAATGAGAATATCGACCTGATTTCTGCCTCACACAGCGAACCAATATTGCACTTTCATTCTTACAGTTTGTTTGAAGTTTTATACTGGCAGTAGTGAACTTGACAACAGCTAAAAGAAAGACAGGAGGATAAAACCCAGAGGGAAAGGCGATACACACTTCTCAAGGTCAAAAAACAAGATGGCAGAGATACGACGACAGGATTTATGTCAGACAAGGAGAGAGAAAAAGGAAGGTGTATAAACCACAACTGATTGAAAAGTTTCAACCGGTTTCATCATGACATGAAAGCAGAGTGGTGGCCACTGAGACCTAAAGGAATTAGCAATTCTACACACCTTCTATCATCTATTTTAAAGTATGATAATCTAATAAAACCAAGATGTGAGGACTTTTAACCACAGTGAGACAACAACTTGGATACATTATTGATACATCCGTTGCAATGCTGACCACAAAAACAATTCTTCATTTAAATTCTTCATTTAAACATTTATTCTTCTATGATGGACAATTTAATAAATGAATATATATTTAATTAATAAATAATATAATTATTTACACAATGTGGTGAATAATTCATCAAATTAACTGCAAATTTACACATCAAATAGATATTACAAAAAGTAGCTTTAGAGAGAAATATTTTTGATTCAACATAAAATATATTACTTTAGATATATTACAGTCCGTTTATTGCAGCTGAGAGGTAGCATCAATGCATTTACACTGAAATTACAATTGCATAAATAGAATAACTATATTGTGTCTAAAATATAACAATATTAACTTCTTATTTATTGAACTATTTAATAAAATCAATATCACACTGGAATAAAATCAATAACATTGCTATTCAGGACAAAAACAGCACTCGTGTAATACTGCACTTGTTACTTGTGTCATATTGTTTAACTACAGTATATCATATGCTATAAATATGAGACAAAAACTCATACATGGGCATCTGAATCTCTTGAATATTAGTGGCATATAACTGAATTCTATAGGCTAAATCACGCAATGAGTTGTTGCCCTGCATCATGTTCCTCACCAATCAACTGTATGAAATGAAAGATGACCTACGTAGATCTAGATTTCTTGCATTTATATTTACATTTCTGACTTCTTTTTTTTTATGGCCATAGGTTTAGCTTTTTAATGATTTAATATAAACAAGTAGGCCAAGACTCTGTCAAACTTAAAAGCAGATCACACAACTCAGATTTTACTAGCAGCTTAAGCAAAACACTTTGAAGCACATTATCCTTATCAAAGCTTTGCAGTTCGATTCAGTCGGTTGGCTCTTTTCAAAGGAGTCTGGCAAAGCAAAGTGTTTGAGAAAGACACTCCCCACGATTCCTTGCTGTCAGCTGAGTCATGTCTGCCCCCTCACTGACAATCTGAAAGCTTTGGAAATTTATGGTTGGAAAGTTGTTTTACATGCAAGAAACTAGAGACACAGCAAACTCCTGACTAGAAAGTCAGTTTCTACCAGTGTATAATGGAAACTTTACCTTTGATAATACACCAACCAAGAGTTCAAATAAAAGGGAGAGTTCATTCACCTCCTTTCTTTGACCCAAGAACGTGCTGTCTTTATCTTCTCCCGTTTCTATGTCTCTTAAACTGCCACTCTTGTTTTTAATACCACTACCTGTTTTTCTCTCTTTCGCTCTTTTTTATGTTCTAGTCTACTTAATACTCCTTAGCTAATAATTAGGGCCTTGAGTTTTATGCAGAATGGTACTCCAGAGCACAAAGAGGAACAAATCCTCTTTTCTCTTTCTAAAGGCTTGAGATTCAGTGGCGTCATTGGCGTAATTGCAGAACTTGTGAGTCTAGTAGTTTTTAGAGTTGAAAAAAGCGCAGTGTTAGGAAGTAACTCACTAAAAGTGCTGCTATACTCTCAGAAATAAAAGGTAAAAAAGTTGTCACTGGGGTGGTACCTTTTCAAAAGGTACACATTTTTATCTTTTAGGTACAAATATGTACACTTTAGATACTAATATGTAGCTTTAAGGTACCATGAACATATGGACCCTATAGGTACAAAGGTGTACCTTTTTAAATGTACATTGTACATTTTTCAGTAGCATTGTTTTTCCAATAACAAGCTATTTTTTGTAGTGTTGCTCTACAAAATGCTTTTTAAGATATATTGTGTTGCACCTGTAACTTTAGGTTTGAGCTAAGTAAAGTAATATTCAGTGTTAGGGATAATACATTTCAAGTAACGAGAGTTACGTAATCGGATTACTTTTTCAAGTAACTAGTAAATTAATACATTACTTTTTAATTTACAAGAAAATATCTGAGTTTTCAAATAAGTAATGCCAGTTACTTTGTTTTCCCATTTATTGACTGACAGCTCTCCTGTCCCCATGTTGAGAGAAATCGTAAGTGCAGAGCCGTTGTGTGCGCTGTGCAAACATGATGGTTATTGTAATTCTAGACTAAATGTAAACATGCATTTACTTGATTCATCCTATTATAGTGAAATGGTTCATCCTTAATGATTCATTCATTTTAGTAAATTTATAATCATCTTCAATGATCTGATTCATTCTGTTATGATTAATTGTAGCAAATCATATCATCCTAAATGATCTGATTCATTCTGTTCTGATAAATTGTAGTGAATCGTATCATCCTAAATGATCTGATTCATTCTAGTCTCATTGATTCTAGTAAATCTGTTCGTCATCTTTCATATAGCATTCGAAAATCATATGTCATTCCAGTGAATCAGTTCAAAAACTCTGAATATTTTTGTGACAAAAACATAAGATTCTAATTGAATGCTGCATTTTATCTTTTGGTAGCTATTTTGTTGTTAATATCTTGGATTGTAGCAAAATACTTTTTCAAACAAGTAGTCTGACTGTAGTTTAACTACTTTGAAACTGTAGCTTGTCAAGCTACAAGCTACTCATAACTCATAAGTGAAATCATTATTTTACTGCAGGATGTACAGCAGAGGGTCTCTAATGGAATTTTAATTATCCTGATTTTGCAAATAATAAATTAGTAGTGCATTGGGAATTTTGCAGCATCAAATTTATGGCTTCTGTCTAAGAAGTGACGTTTTTTCCCCCCTAGTACCCCTGTGATCTCCACTGAGAGCAGAGTACTAAGTTAGTAAGTCCCACAGGCAACACCATGAAATGCAGCGCTGTACGGATACACATACCATTGTTATCTGTGTAGGGCAAAAAGGAGGAAAAGACTTCAGGCCATTATTCAACAAGTGGGCTTATCACTCCAATAAATTCTTCTGCCTGCCTCAGCCTAGTTAATGAGTGTGAAGGTCTCAGAAGATAAATGCTCCCGTACTCTTAGCAGGGAATGTCTTTTGATAGTAACTCCACAACCGTCCCATACTGCTGGAAAGAGAAAACCTGTGGTCCAAGGACGCATGTGTGAATTGATTTAACTAAATCATAGCAATTTCGTGATCAAATTAAAAATGTAAAAAGTTAACATCTTTAAAAAGTTTTTAAAACTTTTAAATCTTTGGACTCACTGCTTTCTCTGACATAGTGTGTTAGTCACAGTGCATTTTAACAAACCTACTGTACCACTGAAGTTGTTCTGTGAGTTTAATAAACATACATTGCTATAATCATATAGTTTCAATGGCACAGACAAACACACTGTGATTAAATTAAAGGACATTATGGATAAATTAGCCTGGTTGGTCTTAATCTTACCATTACTGTATATTGTTCATGCTTCAAGCAGAATGAGACTGACATCAAAGTCTTTGGTGGACCTACAATGCGATCCTTGTTTTGAATAGTGGTGATTGTGGATTGTGGAACTGGTCCAGTCAGAGTAGGAGAGCTCAGGCTGCTTGAAACGCAGCCAAATGTACCCGGTGCCAAAGGTGTCATTTGAAAATGGCAGGTTGGGCAGCACTTTGATGTCTTGCATCTGGAGCCTTTAAGTGAGTGTGTTTAATGACAGCTTCATCTTTAACCGTGTCCTGACCAGGAAGAGGGTTCTCACTTCTCCTGACACCTCTATATTGTCACGATTGATTTAGATTAATGATTTTGCTATGCAACTAATAATATACAACTAGCTGAAAGTTTAAACACAACATGCAGTCCATCTAGGCAACGGTCACCTATAAAATTGCATCATTGTTCACTTACCATCATTTTGTTTTATACAAATTAAAAACAAAATGAAACAGGTGCTGTCAAAACAAAAACACACCATAAAAGTACCATAATCCATGTGACTATATGGTACGGTATATTCAAATATGGGGTGACTATGTCAAAAATATTTTGTTCTAATTCAAGGTGTGGTCACATTTAGCAGTGTTTGGTGAATTTTGGTAAACAAAACACAGCTATTTTAAAAGCAATCCATGTGATTGCCCAACTGAAAGTTGCTTGGTTGCTTCATACATCATTACAAACATGACATATATCACTATGAAATCTATTTTATTTTTCCCCAGATTAGTTTTTTTCTTTTACCATCTATTTTTTTCTTGATTCTATTTTATTTGTTTATTTATTTGTACTGTATAAATCAAAAAGCATGTCTAATCAATTTAAACGTTTAATTATTTTATTTATTTCAGAAATTCTGTGTTGTCCATTTTAAAATTTTATAGATTTCTGATTCAATACAAATTTCTTATTAAAAACCGGTGGTAATCAAATAAATCCATGAAACATTAACAATTTATTTGAATCTTTTAAAATGTAATCAAGTGAAAATTGGACAATTAGTTTTATTTTTGGCCGGTCCAAACCGGTCCAAAAGCAGATCACAGTATGGCCAGACGATGCTACCTCAGCACTACAGGACTGCTTCCAGGACACAGACTGGAACATGTTTAAAGAGGCAGCCACCTACCATGACCACACAGACCTGCAAGAGTACACTGAAACAGTGACTGCTTACATCAAAAAGTGCACTGATGATGTGACAGTCACCAAGAACATCACTACACGTGCCAACCAGAAGCCAAGGATGACAGCAGAGGTTCGTGGGCTGTTAAAGACCCGTGATGATGCATTCAGATCGGGAGACAAAGCAGTCCTCAAAACAGCAAGAGCCAACCTGTCTCGTGGCATCAAGAAAGCAAAATGGTTACATGCACAAAAAAAAAATCAATAATCACTTTACTGACAGCAAGGACACACGGAGTCTGTGGCAAGCTATACAGACCATCACAGACTACAAGCCCCTGCCACAGGCCTGTGATGACAACACATCCCTCCAAGATGCACTCAATGAGTTTTATGCATGGTTTGAAATTCAGAATGACAAACCTGCACAAAAACGACCCACACCTCCCAACGACCAGGTGCTCTGTCTGTCTCCAATCAATGTAAGGAAGACCCTATCTAGGGTTAACCCACGCAAGGCTGCAGGTCCTGACAACATACCAGGCCGGGTACTGAGAGACTGCGCTGAACAGCTGACAGATGTCTTAACAGATATCTTTTTTTAATTTCTTCACGCTGCTGACCCACGACTGCACTGCCAAGTTACGCTCCAACCACATCATCAAGTTTGCCGATGACACAACTGTGGTAGGTCTCATCAGCAACAATGATGAAACACCCTACAGAGAGGAAGTGGCACAACTGGTTGAATGGTGTGGTGCAAACAACCTGTCCCTCAATGCGAGTAAGACAAAGGAGGTTGTGATGGACTTCAGAAGGAACTCTGTTGACCCCCTCCCCCGACCATCGGCAGTTCGACTGTGGAGAGAGTCAGGAGCACTAAATTTCTGGGGGTGCACATAACAGAAGACCTCACGTGGACCACCAACACTACATCACTCTCCAAGAAGGCGCAACAGCGACTCCACTTCCTGTGTCGACTTAAAAGAGTAAGTCTCCCTCCACCCATCCTCACCACATTCTACAGGGGAACAATTGAGAGTGTGCTGACCAGCTGCATCACTGTCTGGTACGGGAACTGCAGTGCTGCTCACCGCAAGACCCTACAGCGGACAGTGAACATAGCTGCAAAGATCATTGGTGCCCCTCTCCCCTCCATCCTGGACATTTGCCTTGCACGATGCTCCAGTAAAGCTACCGGTATTGTGAAAGTCCCCACCCATCCCTCCCACAGTCTCTTCCAGCTCTTGCCATCAGGAAGACGGTACCGGAGCATCAGAGCCCGCCCCGCCAGACTGCTCAACAGCTTTTTCCCCCAGGCTGTGAGAGCCCTCAATTCCAATCACCTCACCCCCCTCTGAAACCTCATCCACAACCCTAGCTCCTGAAACCAGGATCCCCCCCCCATTTTATTTGTTCATTCAAAAAGCATGTCCAATCAATTTAATTTATAAAGCTTTTATTAATTCCGTGTTGTCCTTTTAAAATTTTTCTAGATTTCTGACTGAATACAAATGTATTATTAATAATTTATTTGAATCTTTTAAAATGTAATCAAATGAAAATTGGACAATTCCTTCTATTTTTGGCAAAATACAACAGATGTTTACTGTTAAAAATTGCAATATTTCTGAAATTATTATTAATAATATTCTTATTATTACTTTAAGAATTCTGTTTGATTAAATGTACAGAACACAAGGCGGAAAACTCTGAATCACAAAATCCAGTCATAAAAATGAAATTTACAGTATGAAGCGGAATGTCATGGAATTTGGTAATTTCCTTTTCTTTTTTTTTTTTGGCTGAGTTTTTCGCATTGCAAAAATCATACGTTATAGACAACAGACCATGGATCTTTTGTGTCTACAAAATTTCACTGCAATTTCTTCAGTTTTTATTTTAGATTTTCTTCAGAAGAATTGGAATAAGTCATATGGACTACTTTTATGGTGTTTTGCTTTATGAAAAATGTTAACATACATGTTAATTTTTGGGTAAACTACTCCTTTAAAGTTCTGTTGCAAGGGAGATTCAGTTAACGGAGCAAACAAGAGCTGGTCTAAGAAACTGAAGTAAGGCCAGTATGTAGATTTGTTCTGCAATCATTAGCATATACAGTACATGTGTTTCTGCAAGCTTGCACAGATCTCCTTTTAATTAAAGCACTGCAACGTTAAAAATGAATAGGTGAAATGATATTTTAAATTAGCAAATAGGTGAAGCAGGCAGTTTTTACTCTGATCATTTGTTCTCATAGTCGTTACTTTCTATCCTCTGCCAGTGTAATTCTGGCTGAGCTTCCTAAATCAGCCCATGTGAGACGTTTTCAGTGGTATTTATGTCCAGTCTTTCATCCTTCTGCAGTCTTGAGTGTCAACCGGCATAATCGTCAAATATATGTAGAAGAAACTGCACTTTGCTGGGAAGAAATATGTCTGAAAACTATGAAAAGTCTAGTCAGGCAATACATTCTGTCATAGCAATGGCATTAGGATGAATAATTCACAACCCTGATCAGACAGATGGATGCGTACCTTGTGAAGCGATAGATTCACTGCATCTGTTGTAGCGGCCGCAACACAGCGTGGCCCAGATAAGCAAAAAAGAGCCTTTTACAACACTTAAACATAGAAACACACACATGCCCACACGTACACTGGAAGCATTAATGAATAATGGACATCCCACTCCTCAGAGAATGACTACTGGGCTCTAAACAATAAATATCCCCCCTTTTAAAAGATGGGGGAAAATAGGGATGAACAATTGCACCTCTACTTACGACCTACAGGAGATCTCGCTCACAGACTCTATAATTGAACAGATCTTGCAGTAGAAAGCTTGTAACATAGTAGTCCAAGTAATTCTGCAATGAATAAATCGTGTGTAATAAGTAAATCTACTACAATGTCCCTAAAACTGTTTGAACAATAAAGAAAGATACAAATATGATTTACAAGCTAAACATTTAACAAAAATAAATAAATAAATAAATAAATAAAAACAACATATTGGTTATACTGATGCGTGATAGCAATTTTTAAATTAATTTTTAATTTAATACATTGGTATTGGTTGATATTGATATTTAATTGTAAATGCTAATTTCTCCTATTTATAGACTTGAAAACATTGTTTTGTTTTTGTTAGTTATCTTTTAAAAACACTAATAATTCAACAATGTGAAATGTAATCTTCAGCAAATCTTCAAATTTATTATACTTTAAATTCACTTGTAGCATTTTTTTAAGCAATTTATTAGATTAATTAGTATAGAATTTTAAAATCTGCCATTTATTGGTTATTGGCCATAACTAATAAAAAATAAATAAGAAAATAATTATAATTATTGTCTTGTTGGTATCAGCCAGAACTGTACCGATAAAACTTATTTTTTAATAGAAAATTGTTTTTACTAATGTATGATGGCTTTTTTTTTTATTTAATATACTAGTATTGGTTGATATTGGATATTTAATTGTAAATGCTCATTCCCCCTATTTTAACTTTTAATAAAATTATTTAGTTTTTATTAAAGTTATCTGTAAAAAACACTAATTTAAAAATAGTGAAATGTTATCATTAGAAAATTGTAAAAAAATATTCATTTGTCACACTTACAATGATGCAATGATGTGATGCTTAAATTCTCTTGTAGCATTTTACAAATGTTTATTTATTTATTTTTAAATTTTACTAGATAAAATAAAAAATATAAACTAATAAAAAAAATTAACAAGAAAATAATTATTGATTTGTTGATTTCTGTCAGAATTTAAAAAATGTGAGTGTTTAAAGCCCAGAAAAGTACATTTATCCATCATAAAAATGGCTCCACATGGCTCAGGGGGTTAATAAAGGCCTTGTGAAGTGAAGTGACGTGTTTGTGTGAGAAAAATGTCCATATTTAAAACTTTATAAACTGTAATCTCTAGCTTCCTCTAATGATCATATGAGCAAAACAAAACTCCAGTTACGAATTAGAAGTGCAAAATGAGGATTTGTAAAGAAAAATGTCAGAGGATTTCAATAAAAGTATCCCTTTAAGTCTCCAAATCAATGGGGGGCACTGTATGTGCCCTCTCACTGTTGTTTGCTTTTCTTCCACATTTCTTACAAAAGTTGTTTGCGTAATTCCATGAGGAAATAGAATAAGAAATGAGTTAATCTAGGTGCACGTCATCTGCATGGTTCTGTTTGCATTCCTTCCTTTTAAGCAATTAAGCATTAACCATGTAAATATACTGTGGTAAAACAGGGCAGACATTTAATTAAAAATAATTACGTCCAGTCAGTCTGTCAGAGACAGTTGTTAAATGATATGTATGGAGCTGTGGATGTTTGCCTTGCTAATGTTAGCGTTGCTCAGTCAGAATGTAAGCAAGAGAGCGATGGAAAGACTAGTGTTAGAGAAGATGTGCTGACTGAGCAGAGTCAGTGTTTATACTAATTCAAAAGTGTTTTCATGTGCATCAGTCCAGTGTAATTACAAGATCTAAACACATTTAAATCATAGAAGATTTCCACCTTTTTCCTCTGGTAAAGATCTGGTCTCCTTGCATGAAGGATGATGCAGTATCACTCTACACGTAGTTCAAGACTTGTGAGAAAATGTTCAAAGAGAGAAGGGTCTTTATATTGATGATTGAAAGATGTTTTTGTATAATGTTGTCCACTCTTATATACTGTGTGTACAATATACTGTTCTTTAGAAGTTTCTTACTTGGGCAACCAGATACATTTTTGACATTTGACATTTCTGATAAGGAAATTTTAATGGGCCTTACCATAAAAAACAAAAAACAAAGTGAGCAACATGAATTTAAAGTTATTTGGAGAATAAACCCTCTTAAATGTCTCTCTGCATAGTGGTGTGTGTGTGTGTGTGTGTGTGTGTAATCCTTTAAAGGAGCATGTGGTTGCAAACACAGTGCTCTGTATGTAGTTAGAGTAAATGGTAGGGATGCACCGAAATGAAAATTCTGGGCCGAAACCAAGAATTCTAGATGTGCTTGGTCGAAAACCAAAACCGAAAATGCTTTGTAATAATTATTTATTTTATTAAATAAAGTAATTTAAGACTTTTTAATTTAACTCAATTTTAATGACACGGAATTTAAAAAACACAAGCCAATAAAATAACCACACATTTATTGAAAGAAAATTAAACAGAAAATATATTAATATTAAATATCAATGTATTATTTTTATTCAGTTTTATGCAACAGAATCAGACATAACTGTTGTTGTTGTTGTTTTTGAATAATTATCCAAATAATGTAAAGTCCTGCAAACAGGGTTTTTCCTTTCTCAAAATGCGGTGGAGGTGGTACCATCCTGATCACGTGCACACAATGGGCCTCATTCATGAAACATGAGCAGAACGAATTTTTGTGTAAATCGTTCGTAAAGCTGTTCTGACGTAAATTTTCAGATTCATGAAAGTGTTCGTATTTTCAAAATGTTAGTTGGTACGAAAGAATTTTACACCTGCTCCCTACCACGTGTAAATGGTGCGTAAAACGTTCTGTGTTCTTTTTGGCAAACTGATGACACTGAATTTTGATGCACTGCCATCATAATATTTTACAAGTTCGTTTGCTCAGTTTTTGTTATTGATTTTTGTAGCTGGGAGTTGATAACCTGTTTAGCTTTGGGTAAAACGCCGCGCTTGTCACTGTCACTTTTACCCAGCCATCCAATCAATGGAGGAGGGGCGGGACAAATACTACACCAACCAATCATCCTACTCGTACAACAACTGAACAACAATATATAAAAGTTAATATTGCTGGTTACTGCATTTTTATATTCAGTAATATTCTTCAAAATGAGATACTAGTAATATGTTACTACCTTGGATATTCCACTTCATAGCAACCAAATCGACAGCTGGAAAAAACTTTTTGTTTTTTTTGCAGTCCATGGGAAAAACGCTGTGCCACCAAAGTGTTTTCAGGTGCCACCAGCTGGCCGTTTTCAGAACAGCACCTGACATTTTTCAGGTGGCTAAAAACGCTTTGGTGAACACACGTTATTGAATATTTATTGTTAGCCATATGGCCTATTAGTCTTTTTTGCATTTATGCATACTGGAGCCAAACTTGAGAAAGTAGACCAGAATATTCCACTGTGTTCCTGGACATGAAATTTTGCGTAGCTGTAATTCATAGGAGGGGGTTATGCTAATTGTGAATGAGTGTGCACGAGCGCCATATTTTCGAATGATTGGAATTCATTAACATATGCATGTTTTACAATGAAATCGGACGTTTACGAAGCGTTTGTGAATCCGGAGGAGAGTTTTCAGGAAGGTCCGTTTTACACGCAAATTACTCCTATATTTACGAATGTTTCATGAATGAGGCCCAATGTACCCACCCTTCAACTGGCTGAAACAAACACTTTTTATATGCAACATATTTTAGGTATTATAATAATTAATAGCTATGATTAAAGAAAATGACAATTATAAAGTTATGTTTTATTTTCTCTCACCTAATGTTTTATTGTTATTTATTCTTAAAATAGCCTTACGAAATGTTTTCTTTTTGGCAAACAAAGTGGATTTACTATTAAAATTAAAACGTACGAAATGTTGTGTGATCATTCCTTAAAAAATAAAGTTTTCATAATTTTAGTAATAGTAGTAGTAGTAGTAGTAGAATGTACATTCTGCTGAACAAATATATTTCTGCTGCAATGTCTTCAAATTAAACCGGACTTTTATTTTGACGGGTTGCCATGAATACCTTTAAATTTCTGTGTGTATATGATATGACGCTAGTTTTACTCAAATGAAATGGTAAAATGCTCATGAAGTGACTCTCAGGGCAGTTCTGGAGATGTTGGTCGTGTGTTTATGTCCTCATTGAGACGGCAGACGCTGAAATCACCGCGAGCGTCACGCGCGCTTCAGTGTGTGTGTGTGGTAAAGGAAAACGCTCATCAGATCGCGTAAATCAGTAGGAAATGAATAGAAATGATTATTCTGTGTAAAGAAATATCAAGTAAATGTATAAAAATATAAAAACCCTGGCAAAGCTATTATTATCAGCGCATGTGAGCAGAGCATAGCAGGGAGCAGATCAGTGAAAGGGATTTTAGCAGCGTTGCCCAGTACAGCTGTACTACAGCATGCCACAGCACAGTAACGCTACTGCAAACAGGAACAAGTACACTACATAGAAATTTCTTGTCAGCGCGTTATTTGAGCGGACTTTTCCGCTTTACCTGTGAGCATGAGCGGTAAATGAGCAGAATGCACATTGATAGAGCGGAATATTGAACGGAGCGTCACGCGACGCAGTGATGACGGCTGGAGGAGAGTGAAACCTGAACACTGCTGGGCGGTGTGGCGCGGCATATATTTTCGGCGGCCGAAAATTCTGTGCATCCCTAGTAAATGGACTAAATGATTCTTCGAAGCACATAATTTGCCTCGATGATTTTTTTGTATTCGAGTTACTTGAGTTACTCGAGGAATCGTTTCAGCCCTAGTTGATACTGCAATAGAAGGAGTGGAAAACTCATTCAACTAATTATGCGGCAGTATTAGTCCTACACTGAAAAAACAACAACACAGCAGGTCTTTGAAATTACAAAAATGAAACATGTACAACACAATTCATTTATATTTCTGTTGTGAACATGCTTTAATCAAGTAGATTCCAAGTGTTCATATTGAGTTATGAATGTACACATTTCCATCACGTTGATTGAAATCAATCTAATTTCGTTTTTTTTTTTTTTTAATCAAAACCGGGGCACTCCAGAGCAGATGGTATTGGTATTGCATCATTTGAGCGAGATGACAAACCACCGTAAAAGAAGAAATTGAATTGAGCGCCAAAAACTGTGAAAGATTTAGCAGCTGAGCCAACAGTCGCCTCATTCTCAGACGAACACCGATTTACTGAAAAGTAAGTTCAGCAAAATCTTCTATATTTGTTTTCAAGTAGGCGTCATTTCCACTAGATAACCGTTTTCGTAGTGTATAACAATTACAATGACCAACACTTTAACACTCTCTGGTGGTTTATCATTAAGCGTCAACAACCGGTGGCCAACAGTCAGTGGGCCTTTTTTTAAATGGGAGTATTTTTCATAAAATTAAATATTGTGGCTCTATTTTCCACAGATTGTCTGTACATTGAAACTTTGCTAACTGTGTCAACTGCCCGTCCACACGGGATGCGCCAGTCATGAGTGTCTAACGTAACTTAACCTAGCTTAGCTAATTTTTTCTAGTTCATTTTCAATGAGATAACGTATATTTAAAGGTGGGGTATGTAATTTTTCAAAAACGCTTTAGAAAACTGAGTCGGGGCCGAGTACCAAAACAAACTTGTAGCAAATCAGCAGTAAGGGGTGTGTCTACTCGTGATGTGGAGGAGAGCGCTCAGTGCACAGGACGGGCATTAGCCGAGCGACAGAAAGATAGAGATGGCAGATAAAAAAACAAAAGAGGAAAACGTCTGCGGAACAATAAGGCAAGAAGTAGGACCCGTATAAATATCGGATCAGCTTTCCAGCGCTGGAGAGAACTCAAGGAACGGAAGGCCTGCGATCGGACTCCGAGGTTGCTTTGTTTCTTCTCGATAGGCAAGTAACACCGTGTTTACACCGGACGCACCGCTACAGTCTGCCTACACTGGACACGATAAAGCGACCATTGAAAATCATTTGAAATTTGTGTCAGCACGTCATAACTAGAACGCGGCAGCAGTTTTCTGTCGGGGATTTGTCGGGCAGCATCCAGTGTAGACAGCATCACGGATTATAATGACTTCTAGGCCGCGTGTCCACCAAAGCGTTTTTTCCCGAGGCTGGCGTATTTTTTAAATTGTTCTAAATGGGGGCGCCATCTTTTTAGCGCTGAGCGCTCGGATGTTTTTTTCTCGGTGCCGAGAGTTGAAGAATGTTCAACTTTGGATAAAACGCTGCGCTCATCACTGTCACTTTTCAGTCAGCTAACCAATCACAGTGGAGGAGGGGCGGGACTACCGACTGTACTATGGCTGAACGGCAATGGAGAAGTTAATATTGCTTGTCTCCAAGTATTTATTTCTTTACTAGATCGAATTGCCGGACAACCATAATATTGTCATGAAATATAATGTTTGGAGAAACATTTCATTCGCGATGCGTCTGCCATTAGCCTTCAGCAGATATTCCGTATCATAGCAACCACAGCGTTTCAATGGAAAAAAAATGCTGCGCTCTCAAGTGCTCACAGCCAAGCGTTTTCAGCAGAGCGCCTGGTGTTTTCAGCTGACAAAAAACGCTTTGGTGGACACGCAGCCCTATAGTATTTTGTCGCGCCGCTCGCGTCCGGTGTAGACACAGTGTAACATTGGTTTTGCTTTGTTTCACAGAACTAATCGTTGCCTGGGTTGCATACGTATGTGTGGGGCGGAGCTATCAAAATAGGGGTGAGACCCTTTTGGCATAAGGGCATGTTTGTTTTGGTGATTTCAAATATCAACATTGGCTACCAGAAATCGCTTACCCCACCTTTGACATTAGAGAGAGGCAAAATGCGGGCGATTTCGCTGCAGGCGGCGTAGAGACGGTGGAAAGAGCCGTGAAGCATGGCTCTTCACAGATAAAATATTTATAATATTGAAAATAGATATAAATATAATATAAAATACTTAATTTACAATACAGTGTTTCTTTTAGCAGTAGTCACGTCGGTTTCAACTAATTATTGAACTGATTACTAACAACCAGTCAGACTCAACTGCAGCCACGAGCCGTTTCCACCGTCTGTAACTAACCGAACCTCGCCAGACAACTGCACCTTTCTGGATGCACCCAGCTGAAAAGCCCTGTTATCATGTCAGTTAATAAAAATAAAAACAATTAAATAAATAAATAAAAAAAAGAGGCAGTGTTCTGAACATTAGATTTAGTCCGTTTTCGTTTTGTTTTGCTTTTTCATTGCACTATGACAAAACACTAAAACAAGTCTGTTCATCTTTACTTTGTTGATTTGTATGTAGTCTTTCAATTATTGACTGATTATAAAAAAATATTTTACAGGTCCATCTTTGCACACACACTCAAGCTTTAAATGGGTAAGTCTTTTAATTTACTTTTGTACTGCTGCTAAAGACCTAAATCTTTTTTTGTGACTAAGTTTTACATAATTCAAAATATACACTTGCATTATAAATTGTCAGTCCAAATAAATCTTAAATATCATAAATAATTAAAAACAGTTGTTAGTTGTTTTTTTTTTTAAAGTGTTTTAGATTTTTCTCAGTAGGCCTTTGTTAATCTGACTTATTTTCATACATTTACCTACATTTGTTTGTTTTGTGCAGGGCATGAATGAAGTCTGCATCAATGAGGCCATTGAAGACACCACTATTTGGATTTATGTTCTCAAACAACATGCTTCTGATGAACCTGAGAACTGTAATAAAATTACTTTAATAAAGTCAGAAAGCTCGCGGATTTCACCAAAAACATCTTAATTTGTGTTCCGAAGATGAACAAAGGTCTTACGGGTTTGGAACAACATGAAGGGTGAATAATTAAAGACAGAATTTTCATTTTTGGGGGAACGATCCCTATAAGATGCATGGTTGACCTTGGCAGTGAACTGTAACAAGCTCTTGCTCTATTTCAACTTATTCACTTTGTCATGTTTGGATTACTTAAAAGTGTTTTGTATTTTCTTCAGAATGCACTGTTTGTTCTAACAGTTTCTTATTTTGTATATGCACTAAGTCTACTGTGACAGTTAATATTTTTTTACAAATGTCTTTGCTGTTCTTAATCGACAATGACAACAGTTAAGTAGTTTATAAATGTCTTGCCATACTTAATCCACTTTGAGGATACATTATGTATGTTTTTGAATATGCTGCTGATACTGCCTTTAAAGTATTTTTGTTTTGTTACTTCTGTATAATCAATTAATGGCAGCTGTGCTCAGTCCTCCAAATTTGCAAAGTTTGACAACTCAATACAACAAAATTTAAGTACCAAATCTTGTTTTTTTGCCTTTTTTTGTCGTCAGTGCCGGTATGCATTTTTAGAGTTATGATTTTGTATTCACACATTTGCACGTCTATAGTACATGTAGAGTTTGCATAAAGCAAGTTAGGTTTACACAACTCTGGTACCAGAGACATAATGAAATTGCTAATTTCATGGGCGTCGCTAGGCCATTTTTAGGGGGCTATAGCCTCCCTAAAATGACTACTCAGCCCCCCTAAATTCTGCGATTAGCTCCACAAACTGTACACAAATTCGTGATCGCCTCAGTCCCCTTTAAATTTCATATGAAAACGGTGGCAGACTTCGATTGGCTCCTCCCCATCTTTCAGTGCGTTCTTCAATCCGCAGACCGCGGTTGCACAAAGCGAGAAACAGAGGACAAGGTGTGTTTATCGATATTGTTATAATATCTGCATCTGCTCAGCTCTTTGTCATAAATATAGTTTATAAAATATCATGGGGGAGCAATCGGTTCCCAATCTACAGTAGCCTAAATTTTCGCTGCGTTCACCCACAGCTGTTTCCTCCAGTGAATATGAATATGAACGTATACTTTATAAAATGATCATGTTGCCATTTTCATTTGAAAATTTAACATTCAGCGTAATACATATTCCAGTGCATGCTGCAATTAAAGAGGTTTGCATACTTGAGCTAAGGAAAGAGGGTTGTACTAGAAGTGCAAACAGTAAAATTTTGCCTGTGTATATATATATATATATATATACACACACACACACACACACACATATATACCCTCACATATATACCCCCCCCCCCCAAAATGAAAATCCTAGAATCGCCCCTGGCTAATTTTATTTATTTGTATTTTTTTTGCTAATGATAGCTAATACCTTTGATTAATATTAAGATTAGCATTAAGAAATGGTACCCTTGGGTAGCATCAAGTTGGTACCCCCTTGTGAAGTTGGTAACCCCTTGTACTGTTAAAGTGAAATCACTTTAACAGTACACAATATATTTGTGTAATGGCAATCAGTAATTTAACAGTCAGACAAATAATATCTTCAATCAACATGATTATTTTAAGTAGTCTTAACGTGATTGAAATATTTTGGTTTGGCAAGCAATAAGTCATTGAGAAAAAGAGGATAATTATGTCAGTTGAACATTCTGATCATGTGCAACCAATGTACACAATAAAATTAAGTAAATTCAAAGGACTTTTTTTTTCCTCTCAGTGTATATGACTACACAGAAAACACAGAGAAACTAGTGTGGACTTTGAGATCATAATTTCTGTTGAGAAATGAGCCCCATATGCTGGAGTGATCCTGTGCCTGTATGTTTGTTTGGTTTGTGTTGAGATGAAATGCTTCAAATGAATATTTTAGGTGTTTAGATGCAGGGGAATCTCATTAGTGTGACTGATCAATAACATTGTGCAAACAGACAATCTCCCCATCTGTTTAGGAAGAGGAAGTGAAGCTCCGCTAAGCGAGAGCTAAGAATAGAAAGAGTCCAATAAGGACGTGCACAAAAAAAAAAAAAAAGAAAAAAAAAAGTGTTTCAAAGTTCTCTCTCCCTCTGTGTCTTTCCCTAGAGGCGGGCAACAATTCATCCAGCAATGGTGTGAGACTCTGGCTTCCTACCTTGTGCTGGTTTCTATGGAGATGCCAGTGGGCAAATACACAAAGAGACACAGAGAGACGGAGATAAAGAGAGCAGGGGAAAGAAAAGCTGGTCCTCCGTGGAGAAGAGCTCTTGGCAAGTTTTCAGAACTGGATGCAGAGCAGCGTTTATTTCCTTTCAGACATCGACGGGGAGAACCGAGAGTATGCAAAATGAATAATAATGAGGGGCACTTCATGAAGCGTATTTACCTCTGTGATGCACCTGTGACGGAATGAAAGGGAAATGAGCTCTAATGAAAGGAAGGGCGCTGATGTCGCTTCTCAATATCATTTGTCACAATTCTGAGATTTTATTGGGACCTCAGAGCATTATTAAATTATGAAAAATCCTAGAGCATTTATTCAATATCCTTGATTTTAATAAAGTCAATATTGATTTTTTGTGTGTTTCATATATTTATGTGTGTGAGTATATATTTATATGTACAGGGATGCACATAAGTGGTGCGCAGGTGCACATGCACAACCAAAATAAAACATCCACTGGGTAATTAAGTTCAGACCGCTCATGGTTGACAGCTGTTAATGCAAAATCAGTGTTTTGGATCAACTAACTGTAATACTGTATAAGATTTCCATTTAAACAAAGCAAAACTGTGACATTTCATTCACTGACGCGCTTCACTCAAGATTCACTAGATGAGAAGATATTTGAAAAAGAACTGATCAAAATTAGAGAACACTTTCAGATACCTCCCAGTTCCCCTTTCAGTCAGTCACTCTGAGTCACGTCGGATGACCGACGAAATTGAGATCTCGCCAGAGAGACCAATCCACTTCGAGTGTAACTAAACAAGCCAATGGACATTGGCATGCGATTATTGCATCCAGCTGCTGCTGATCACAGCGTGAGTATAAGAGGCAGCAGATGCACTGCATTAATTCATCCTTTTGCTTCGGAGCTGAGCGGTGGTGCATCACTACTGCTCTCTACTTTGGTGTTGCAGAGAGAACGAGAGTGCGGCGTTATGGCAACAGCAGCGGTGGTCACGGTCTTGCGGCTTCAACAAAGATCGTGCAGACAGCCACACCAGGAGTGTGCGGTGACCAGCTCCCCTGCGTGCTTCAGCACTAAAAGAGCAATTTCTATAAAAGAGCAACACGGGTGATCGTATCTTTTTAAAGATGTCTTATCACCCGTGTGTTTCTGGGTGTGGACGTTTCTTGGCGCCTCAGGACGGTCACGATCGCTGCCTCACGTGTCTGGGCATTCAGCACGCAGTGGAAGCTTTCGTGGATGGTTCATATTCTTCTTGTGGGGACATGACTATCTCAGAGTTGCATAAAAGACTCCGCTATGTCAAACATGGCGGAGTCCCTCTGCTGCGATCCAGCGTTCGTCCCGGGGCGGCGCTGCGTCCGGTGGAGTCAGAGGTGATTTGAGGATCACAGTGAGGGCGTCCCCAAGTGGAGCTCCTCACCCCTCAAGCACTCCGCAGCCGGTGGAGCTGCTGTTGAAGCAGGCTGGGCCCACTCGTTCCTTTGGTGCTCCCTCTGACGACCAGATGATGATCGCTGCATCGGAGGGCGAGCCCTCTCTCTCTCCGGGGATGACGACTCGGCTGCGTTGCCCCCTTCGGGTGTGGTAGCGTTGTCCGAGCCAGACCCAGAGATGATGGCTATGCTTTCCCGGGCCACCGAGAATGTTGGGCTCGTGTGGAATCCTCCACCGCGTCCCGATCCTTCGAGGCTGGATGAATGATTTCTCGGTGGGCGTCGTGCTGGTTCTCAGTGCCCCCTCTGGTGCCATTCTTCCCGGAGGTGCATAAGGAGCTCACTAGATTGTGGAGGGCACCTTTCACTGCCCGAAACAAATCTTGTGGCTCCTCCGCCCTCACCACCCTTGATGGTGGGGCCGCTTTGGGGTATGCGGGCATCCCCTCGGTGGAGCGGTCTGTGGCCATGCAACTGTGTCCAACAGCCTCTACCACTCTGCGGGGTGAGCCGTGTCTCCTCTCACGGGCCTGTAAGTATTCATCAGGCCTAACTGGCAGTGCTTGCAGAGCCTGTGGGGAGGCGGCTTCTGCCCCCCACGCTAGAGACCTGCACTCCCACGGGAGTACCGTGGGATCCGCGGGACCCAACGCAACAGGGTGCGGCACGGGACAACTCTTGATGGGTGAGTGCGGGTGCGGGCGGGAAGAGACTTGTGTGTGTGCGGGATACGAGAGAATAAAATTATTCGCGGGACTCCCGCAAAATAGAAATTATCTAAACATAAAATGTCTAAAACATATAAATTGTTATTTATCTGTTGCACAAAAGCAAAAGGAACAACTAATATTAATATTAAAATGATTAACATGCGCAAGATAGGCAGAGTTTCTATTTATAACACATGTTTAAAGAGTTGCGCAATTTAGCCAATCACAGACTCAGCTGTTGATTTCTGGAATGCAATGGCCAGTCAGAGGTGACTCTCCACAGTGCTGAAATTGCGTGATCGCGAGTCGTCTCATTTTAATACACAAAGTGTAGACATTGTGAAAGATTCATTGTGCATATGTTCATTGTGTTATAACAGAGCTTTATGAGATCGCGATGAACTGAGATGTCAGCTTTTAGTGATGATAAAGGAAGCGCTGCTCGCATTTTGCCATGCCTAACCATGCTGGCAGCAGCCCATGCTTGCTTTTCTGTTAAAAATAACAGTGGTTTGTGAATGTTGATGCTTAGCCTAAATAACAAATATTTTAATCGGGCACGTTTATGCTGGGATGTTGTGGAGCTTAGGAGATGTTGCAGAACCACTACATGTAAATTTCTTCAATGTACAGAAAAAAAATCTATATAGATTACTTTTATGCGGGCTTTTGTGGGCGGGAGCGGGACAAAACTTGAATGTCGCGGGCGGGAGCGGGACCAGATAAGATATATTTCTGCGGGAGCGGGACAGAATCTTGCGGGAGCGGGACTGAAAAATCCGTCCCGCGCAGGTCTCTACTCTACGCCATGGCGTTACTGTAGGTCCACCAGGCCAAAGCCCTGAAAGACCTGCACGAGGGTGGCCACGACCTGGAGGTTCTACATGAGCTGCGTGCTTCGAGCGACGAAGGTGACTGCACAGTCTCTGGGTCGTGTGATGTCCATGCTAGTGGTCCAGGAACGCCATCTCTGGCTGCGTCTGGCTGACATGAAGAAGCAGGAGAAGGTACAGTTCCTGAATGCTCCCGTGTCACAGACCGGCCTTTTCGGCGACACTGTCGAGAGCTTTGCCCAGAAGTTCTCGGCAGCACAGAAGCAGACTGAGGCGATCAAACACATCATGCGCCGAAGGAAACCTGCTGCTTCCACCCTGGTGCAGCCCCTCAGCCTGCTCGTCGCCATGGGTGCCCCCCCTGCAGCCACCCTCGCTCCTGCGCAGCCGCAGCAGCCTTCCACCAGACAGCGTCGTGAAGCCGGTCGCAGGCAGGACGCCCAGCCCGTCCAGGCCCCCGCCATACCTGGCGGCAAGCGCAAGTGCAAGAGGCCCTGAGACGGGCGACCCAGAGATGGTGGAGACTGCTCATCGGGAGATGGTGACTGCACCACTCCCTCGCCCGGAGGAGGGCTGGGTGGAGAACCTTTTGTTTCATTTTGTTCCGCCAAAACATCAATAAAGAGCTGTCTCCTCAATCTCTGGGTCTCAAGAGGAGGAGAGTGGTGATCCGCGAATCACGGAATCGCTTCCCTCCTCCTCTCTCGCAAGCAGGCAGCGGGTGGTTGCCCAAGAGCACCCCTCCTGCCCATTCGTGGAACCAGGTAAGGGCGGTAGCACTCGAGTCCCCGCTTCAAGTCGTTACACGCCGGGCTGTCACAAGCCTCAAGCCGGGTTCCTGTGTTTCCTCCCGCACGAGGAGGAATCAGGTGAGTGTTACACTGCACACCCAGACCCCGCCCCCTGCCGTCACAGGCCAGGCCGTCACAGGTTGGCCGTCACCGTTGGTTCCGCTGGCACAGTCTCTCGGAGCCTGGCTAGCGCTCCCTAGTCCATCCCGGTGGCTCCTCCGAACCATCAGACTCGGCTACGCGATTCGGTTCGCCCGGCGTTCTCAAGTTCAGGGGCATTCGGTTCACTTCAGTCAAGGCCGTCGATGCCCCTGTCTTGCATGCAGAAATCGCAGTCCTGCTGGCAAAGGACGCAATAGAGCCGGTCCCTCCAGCCGATATGAGGTCGGGGTTTTACAGCCCTTACTTCATTGTGCCCAAGAAAAGCGGTGGGTTACGACCGATCTTGGATCTGCGAGTTTTGAACCGTGCACTTCACAAGATGCCGTTCAAGATGTTGACGCAGAAACGCATTAATGTGTTCGTTCCCTAGATTTGTTTGCAGCGATCGACCTGAAGGATGCGTACTTTCATGTTTCGATTCTCCCGTGACACAGGCCATTCCTGCGATTCACGTTCGAGGGTCGGGCTGTCCCTTTCGCGTCGCGTCTTCACCAAAGTCACAGAGGCAGCCCGTGTTCCCCTGAGAGAACGGGGTGTGCGCATCCTCAACTACCTCAACGACTGGCTCATACTTGCACAGTCTCGAGAGCAGTTGGGCGCACACAGGGACCTGGTGCCCAGGCACCTCAGCCAGTTGGGCCTTCGTGTCAATTGGGGAAAGAGCAAACTCGTGCCAACACAGAGGATCTCTTTTCTCAGCATGAAGTTGGATTCGGTCAACCAGACAGCACGCCTCACCCAGGAACGTGCTCAGTCGGTGATGAACTGCCTCAAGACTTTATCAGGCAGGACAGCAGTCCCACTGAAACTCTTTCAGAGGCTCCTGGGGCATATGGCTACAGCTGTGGCCATAGTTCCGCTCGGTCTGCGCCATATGAGACCGCTTCAGCACTGGCTCCATGGCCGAATCCCGAGGTGGGTGTGGAAACGCGGTACTCACCGGGTTCAGATTACACCGGCCTGCCGCAAGACCTCCAGCCCGTGGTAAGATCCCTCGTTCCTTCGGGCAGGAGTGCCCCTGGAGCAGGTATCCAGGCATGCTGTGGTATTCACAGATGCCTCGGCCACCGACTGGGGAGCCACGTACAACGGGCACGCAGTGTCAGGGGTATGGACGGGTCCCCAACTGCGTTGGCATATCAATTGCCTCGAGTTGCTGGCAGTACGCCTTGCCCTGAGCTGCCTCAGAGGGCGCCTTCGGGGCAAGGACGTTCTGGTCCGTACGGACAACACTGCGACTGTTGCGCATATCAACCGGCAAGGCGGTTTACGCTTCCGTCGCATGTCACAACTCGCCCGCCACCTCCTCCTCTGAAGTCAGAAGCATCTGAGGTCCCTTCGTGCCATCCACATCCCAGGGGTGTTCAATCAGGCGGCCAACGAGCTGTCTCGAGCAGCACTTCCTGTGGAGTGGAGACTCCATACCCAGGTCCAGCTGATTGGAGTTTGTTCAGAGTTGCTCAGATAGACCTGTTTGCATCTCCAGAAACCACCCACTGCCAGTGGTTCTACTCCCTATCCGAGGCAACGCTCAGCACGGATGCACTGGCACACAGCTAGCCCCAGGGCCTGCACAAATATGCGTTCCCCCCAGTGAGCCTGCTAGCACAGACACTGTGCAAGATCAGGGAGGACGAGGAGCAGGTCCTGTTAGTGGCTCCATATTGGCCTAACAGGACCTGGTTCCCGGAACTCATGCTCCTCGCGACTGCCCCTCCCTGGCCGATTCCTTTGAGGAAGGATCTGCTTTCTCAGAGACGGGGCACCCTCTGGCACCTGCGTCCAGACTTGTGGAAACTCCATGTGTGGTCCCTGGACGGGACGCGAAGGTTCTAGGTGACCTGCCCCAGGAGGTAGCTCTCACTATTGCTTCAGCACGAGCACCGTCCACAAGACGGGCCTATGCGCTGAAGTGGAACCTGTTCGTCGAATGGTGTCCCTCTCACCATGAGGACCCCCGGAGATGTTCGATCAGAGCCATCCTTTCCTTTTTTGCAACAAAGGTTGGAGCGTAGGCTGTTCCCCTCCACCCTTAAGGTGTACATTGCTGCTATTTCCGCCCACCACAACCCCATAGAGGGGAGGTCAATGGGGAAGCACGATCTGGACGTCAGGTTTCTTAGGGGGGCCAGGAGGTCCCCTACCCTCTTGGGATTTGGCATTGGTGCTAAGAGCCCTACAAACTGCCCCCTTTGAGCTGCTGCAGTCAGTCGAGTTGAAGTTTCTCTCTATGAAAACCCTACTCCTGACTGCGTTGGCCTCGATCAAGAGGGTGGGGGACCTGCAGGCATTTTCGGTCAACGAGTCGTGCCTTGAGTTTGCACCAGCTGACTCCAGTGCAACACTGAGGGCCCGGCCATGTGCCCAAGGTTCCTACCACTCCCTTCAGGGACCAGGTAGTGAGCCTGCAAGCGGTGCCCCTGGAGGAGGCAGACCCGGCCCTAGCTTTGCGCTGTCCTGTACGTGCACTGCGACAGTACGTGGATAGAACTCAGAGCTTCAGGATCTCTGTACAACTCTTTGTCTGTTACGGAGGACAGCAGAAGGGGAAGGCTGTCCCCAAGCAGAGGACGACCCACTGGATAGTGGGGATGCCATCACCTTGGCCTACGAAGCACAAGGTGTGCCCTGCCCACTCAGGTTGCGTGCTCACTCCACTAGGGGTGTCGCATCGTCCTGGGCGCTGTCTCGTGGTGCCTCACTAGCAGACATCTGTAGAGCTGCGGTTTGGGCGACTCCCAACACGTTCGCTAGGTTTTATAGCCTACGTGTCGAACCGGTTTCCTCCTGTGTTCTCACCTCAAACGGGTAGTGGCACTGAGAGGCCTGGCTCAGAGTTGGCTTGCGGCGTTCTTACGCCTAATTCTCCAGAGAGTTCCTTAAGCAGGCAAACCCTGTCGAGTTCTCCAGCACTATGGCGTCCGGAGTGAATTGGTGGGTTTTTGTTAAATGTGAGCCAAAATCATCACAATTAAAAGAACCAAAGACTTAAACTACTTCAGTCCGTGTGCATTGAATTTATTTAATACACGAGTTTCACAATTTGAGTTGAATTAATGAAATAAATGAACTTTTCCACGACATTCTAATTTATTGAGATGCACCCGTATATATACATATATACATATACACACACACAGAGTTCTGACATGAAACTCTATGGTGCAGTCTGATAGGTCTAACTCAGTCTGATCTAATGACATAATTATCACATGGCACAGCTGATTGGTTTCCTCCTGCATCAGTAGCCAAAGAGCTCACTGCTCAATATTCAAATACCTGGCTTTTGTTTGTTGCAGCAGTTTGGCAGCGCACTTCAGAAACCCTCCACCTTCCCCAGCTCCACCTGTATAGATCTGCTACGAGGTGATTCATGTATGATATAGGGGGTTATTCATATGCGTTAAATGTGCAGCAGCAGTATTTCCTATATGCTCTCAGCAGCATGTTGTGGATGTATTGGCAGTAGCAAGTCTCGGTACTTGCTGTGCCGCAGCAGCAGCAGCGTAACAGATAGGGATGGCTTGATACCATAATTTTGGCTTCGGAACGATACCAGAATGTAATACCTCGGTATCGATACTAAATCAATACCATAGGAGACAAATAACCAGCCTCAAAAGATAAGTGAATCGAAAACAATTTTATTAAAATAATGATGATAAAAATGGATTCTTATCTTAATGCCTTTGTATCAAACTGTAACAAAAAACCTACAGGGAACATAGGTTACATTTTGATGTTGAAGAAAAAAAAATATATAACTGAAGTAGGCTAATACAATAAAATACATTCAAATCTTCAAACAAAATGTCTCAAAATGTAACAAAAAATCTACTGGGAACATAGGTTACATTTGACTGAGTCTGAAGAAAAAAAAAATAATACAACTGAAGTAACGCAATTAATGCAACAAATGTTGCTTTATTGTAAAGTATTATTCTAACAGTCAAAGTAATATTCAAAATCACGGTTTTATTTCTCTCTCTCAGATTTTTTTCAGATTCCAGACTCAGATTCCAAAGAAAAAGCATTAAATATAAATCTCACTCTCTCGGGTGCTTCATATTAGCGGTCGGCAGCACGGCAGAAACATTCCCTTCATATTATTGATACTAAAATTAATATAGCAAAACTTTTGCTTAATTCAAATTCAATTAATATTCGATTGTATAAAATGCAAGTGCATATATTACGTGACCAAAACTTCACTGGTTCTAGCATGTTACACATGCACATTTGAGCTTACTGTATCACATCTGTATGTGCGTTGATCAGTTAAAAGTTAAAATTAAATCTGAATTTATGAATGATGCGCTCACCTGTCAATCTCTTAATTCTCTGAAAAGATCAGGATGAGCAAGCGACAAATGCTTAAAAAGATTTGATGTGTTGCCTCTTGTGACAACACATGATTTATAGCAACGCTTGCATACAGGTGCAGTAAGGTCACTTCGTTCACCTTTGTCATCTGTTTTGTATGCAAAGTAATGCCATATTTCACTTCTACTGTTCTCTTTATTTATTAATTAGTTTCATCTGTTTGATCCATCGCATTGTTCTGTTGTCACATTTACGGTTGCGCAGCAATTTGGGAAGCACTGCCACCTACAGGTGCACTTCGAAACAGCAGCGTATGAAATACCAAATTGAGCAAAATTATGATATCGTACCATTTGAAATATAATATATACCGGTATTTTTCCAGTACCGGTATACCGTGCATCCTTAGTAGCAGATCTATTCTGCCAAGACCAAACACATTAACATTGTCATGTACATTACCATGCCAATCCCTCCGAGAGCTGTCATGACAGAAATATATATATAACGCTATATATATATAACGCTAATGTAATCTGGTGGTGTTGCTCTCCAAACTGATGGAAAAACACTTAAGCCACTAGCAGAACATCAGTGTGGAAAGGCTCACCTCACACTCTTAAAAATAAAGATTCCGAAAGAAAGTTTTCTCAGACCTCATAGAAAAACCATTTTTGGTTCCCCAAAGAAACTTTCAGTAAAGAGTTTTTTAAAAAAAACATTTTTTTCTTAGTGTGAAGAACATTTTTATAATATAAAGAACCTTTTTAAACTATTCTATAAGAATTCCATGGATGTTAAAGGTTCTTCATGTAACCATCAATGCTAATAAAGAATCTTAATTTTACAGAGTGCAGACAGTACAGCCCGCTCTGGCGTTTCTTCGCTCAGGTAGTTTGGATTGCACTACTTCCATACTGTCTCCCTGGGTAGTTTCAGAAATTCCCTGATATGCCGGACATCCAACACCAACCCTTTTGTCTTGCAGATGTTCAGCAGCAGGTGGTTTTCCGCACACCAGAAGTCCTCCAGCAGCTTCCTCTACTCTGACTCATATCCATTACTGATGTGTATACTCCAATGATGAGTCCACAGAAAACATCTCCAGGTGGCACGACCTAGTGTTACACTGCTAGACTGGGACTGAAAAAAAAAGACTCTCAGTGCCATGGCCTCAAAAACTCCTGCAAAGACGATAATGGTCTCGCTTTCAAAAGCTTCATTAGAAAAAAAAACTTCTTCAGACATTTATATACAAGTTTGCAGTTATGCAAGAGAATACAAATTTTGAATTAAAATATTTTTATTTGATCTTATTTTTTATTATTTTATCCCATGACCCTAGGACAAGCTGTTTGGAAAGTGGATGGATGTATTTATTTTCTTTTAGAAAGTTGATGGATGTATTTCTTTTAATTTAGTGTATTTATTTCAACCTGATCTCATGACGAAAACGTACCTGTGGGAACTTTTTCACAAGACGCAAAATACGTACCGGCATGTACGTTTCGTGATATATTCAATGTGAAATGTCCACTAAGTGGCACTAAAAGACTGTTTGTTTTTTTCCCCCGAAACAGATGAACGTATATATGGCACGTTTTATGTGACGTTGGTTTTGTAGGTGTCACCATAGTTCTGACTTGAAATGTCCGTTGAGTGGTGCTATTTTTTAAAATAATGTACCATCTGCACTACACCTAAACCTACCCGATAGTATGAACGAAAGTGAATGTGACATAAAAATGCAATCGCAACCATGCAGTTTTTAGCTTGTTTTTCAATCTCTCATCTTTCAGCTCTTTCATCATGAGTCATGTTTTTGATGGGATTCATATCCAAGGACTCTGCATCCTAAGTCCAATTCTGTACCGGCTGAGCTACAGAGCAAGCTTTTTACGATCAGAAAGCGAAACATATGGAGCTGTAATCATAACTGTGTACGAAAACGATTACAAGAGCTCAATGTTTTACTGTCTCTAGTCTTCATTTCTGTTGGAAACTGCAGTGATATGTACTTATTGGTACGTATTTCGCGTCTTGCGAAAAAAATCCCACAGGTATGTTTTCGTCATGAGATCAGGTAGATTATTTATTATTATTTTAACTTTATTTCACATCTGCTACTTCACTGTCCATTAGCAGCTGTACCCTACAGTTCACTTTCAACCTGCATTTACTGCATTCATAGCTTGAAGGCTAGTGAAGTCATGGGTGGTCTGTCGTCAATTAATTCCTATATGTTCCATTACAAAATACAGCCATCATTTATCAACAGATGGTACTATCACCTGTTACTGAGTTACTGTGATAAAGAAAATGTTAAAGAAAATGTGGAACATTGTATGAATTTTGGACCCAATCATGATTACATAACTGTAAATTTATTTAAACCCTGTATGAGGGCTGCAGGGGGGTTTGCACCTCTCTCTATCGCTCTCCTTCAGTCCATATGTCCGGAACAAGCGCCTCTTTCATCCACTTGTTCACAAAAGCTTCCTTTCATTCCGTTGAGAGATGGCTTCACACCAGTTCTGTTTCCAGAGTGATACCCAGTAAACACAGTGAAGGGAATGCCAAAAATCAGTGGCTTAGGGGTCAGAGAAAGAGAGAGGGAAAGCGATAGACCTGTTTTTTTTTTTTACAGGCATGCACTTGTCAACCTCCATTAGAACAGGTATAATGTATGTCTTTAAAAGTGAGTCTGAAAATGTCCACTGGGCTCTGGCTGTGTCTTAACACTCGCTGGTATGGAGGAGTTTTTGGCATGGTCACACTCATTCTAGGATGTGTACTGACTCATAAATGAGACATTTTGAGGCACCCACCATCCCTGTGACCTGAGCCTGACTCCAAATACATTGAATCCGAGACGGAAACGGAGAACTCTGAGTGGGTGGCCAAAGTGGAGATCAAAATTAGACTGCAATTTTTTTTTCTTTTCGTCTCATTTTGGCATCCTGTCGACATGTGTGCATTTTTATATAAACTCGGCAAAAAATAAACGTCCTCTCACTTGCAACTGCTTTTATTTTCACCAAATTTCTTAATGTGTATGACAATATAAATATTTTTAATGATAATAAAATTTATGTTTTTTTAAGATGACGTTTTAACGAGAAAATGACAATTATCTCATTAAAACGACAACTCTCATAATAACGAGATGATATGTAATTAAATTACATCTTTTCTGGTTGAAACGACATATTTTCAGGTTAAAACATATTTTCTCGTAATAAGATTTGTTGTTAAAAGCGACAATTATCTCGTTAAAATTACATTTTCTAATAACGACACCTTTTCTTGTAATAACGAGATGTCATTAAAACAACAATTATTTTGTTAAAACAACATTTTCTCAATAAAACATTTTTTCTTGTAATAACGAAATATTATGTCATTAAAAACTGTTTTTTCCCATTATAGAAGCTATATGGTTACACTATGTGAGCGAGCTAAGCAATTGTCCGTGCTGCTGTCGCCACAGTCCTGAGAAAAAACGAGGATCTACACACTGCTGAAGTTACTGCAGGAGTGATAAGAGAAATACACTGTTTTAAAAGTATTTTAATGTTATTCTTTTTATTGTTGCGGTATGTTGATTAGGATTAATCGGTCTACAATAAAATGCTATCCAATAGGATATGACTCGTTTAAGATGATCAGATCAAACAAGTTATTTTTGAATAATCGATTCTGGGCTTGGAACATTTCTTTATTTGAATGACTTAAGTTTGATTTAATACCAAATCGAAATACAAACAAAAAGAAATAAAGAGAAATGACAAACAGTTTGATTTTATTATTATTATTATTATTATTATTATTATTATTATTAGCCTATTATTATTATTATTATTATTATTATTATTATTATTATTTCGTTTTGTTTGAGAAACGTAAAAAAATTTTTGTAGATTTTTGTTCGTGGGTAACAAAAAAAAACAAAAAAAAACAAAAAAACAAAAAAACAAAAAAGAGCTGTTAATTGTTGATTTTTGATCAACATAAATTAAATGACCATAACTACCTTTCAAAGTAAAGTCTGCTCTAGTCAATACAGTCTGGTTTGCTGAGATTTCAGAGGTATTTGTACTTGGATAGAAATGGGTTACAGAGGTTCCCTTCCTAACATTAAAAAAATAAAATAAAATAAAATAAATAAATAAATAAATAAATGGTACGTCCACAGTACGTTTTGTGAAGGCTAGCATTGTTATTGTTTAGATGTTTACCTGCAGGTGAAAAACAGATCTCTAGCAGCTTGAAACATGTGTGTATCAACACTGACGGTCAATTCGAATGCAGTTTGTTCTTTTACTGACCTTGCACTGGCTTTTGAGACTTGTATATCCCATGTTCTTACAGCATTATACCACAAGCCTTTATCTGTGTGCCTGCATAGGAATATATCTTAAAAGAAAAAAAGAGCTGGCTTTTAATAATGGATCAAGTTGAGTCAAAAAGGGTACCAGCAGAGAGTAGATGAAAGTACTGCTCAGAGATAATAAGCCGGGCTGTAGCCACAGGCGTAGCCAGAGGAGATGAACCGCTTCGTGACACAAACACACACATACACACAAAGATTATCAATTAGAGACAGTGCAGCACTGCACTACCAGACTGTTGATTACACAAGTTGTTTTACAGAAAATCAAAGTCTCTTCACTAAGCAGTGGTTCAAATTTGTGTCACTAAACAAATTATTAATTAGCGAACAAAACCAACGACATCAAAACACATCTGATAACCATTCAAGCATTGTTGAGTTCAAAAAGAGACAATCAGCATGGTGCCAACGGCAGAAACTTTGTGTGCTAAAAGCCATTTAACTAGTAAAAGCCAATGGGATGAGTTAGTGCACACACAATACATATCACCAGCATTTCAATATGAATTCTGTAATGTCATTTCATAGTCATGAATGTCAGTAATCATCCATGTCAGTAATTATTTTTGAAAACTTCGGGTGACTTTTCCTTTCCTTTATCTATCTATTAGGAGTGGAACTATACATGTATTCGTCCCGAACCGTCACGGTACGGACATCTCGGTTCGGTGCATGAAGCCTTACAACGAATACAGGCAATTCACCCTCAATCCAGAAGGGGGCGCCCGCAGCAATGCAACGCTGTTTGATAACCGCCAGCAGAAGAACAGCGAATGTCATGAGTTGCGCACTTGAAAACAACGCGTCCTAGACAGTGACCATGTGCTGATTCTGAATGTGTCTCACATGGACTGACAAAGGAGTATACTCTAAAGGCTTGCGCACTCAACTGTTTGCAAAATGGAGCTTTGTGCTCGTGTATCCTACTTCTCTCATTCGGCACAAATCCAAATATTCCATAATATTTCCATTTTTGTGATGTAACGTATCTGAATGCAAAACTATTATTTATTATGTAAATTATAGGCTTTGTACTTCAGTCGAGTTCCAACGGTGACACAGGTGGGCACGCTGATGTTTGGTTCACTGTATTTTATTTTGATAAAGTACCAACTGTGCTGTCAAGTTAGCAATGCTGGAACTGATGTGTTTTGTGTGTGTGTGTGTGTGTGTGTGTGTGTGTGTGAGCGATCACTTCAGCTGTTTCCTTATACCAGCAGAATCAACTTTAAACACTTATTGTCTTATTAATAATGCATCACTGTATAAAGGTCTGCTTTTATTTGTGTACACTCACAATGAAAACAAAACATTGTACTTTTGTAAAATAAAGAAAACAAATAGGATGTCGCTTTCTGCCATTTGAGTTTCCTTTCTGTGAACAAATGAAGCGTCACAAAAATGAAGTGAATCTCAGCGTATACAGGCTACGTTACGTGTCAAAATGTTTTGTTCCCTTGTTTATCTGTAAACTAAATCAAATATACTTCAAGAATTTATTCCTTGTATGTGTGTACTGCAGATTTTATATATATATATATATATATATATATATATATATATATATATATATATATATATATATATATATATATATATAAATAACATTTATATGTATTATAGTATTCCCACTTCTAGGTGGAATATTTTTTTTAATTTGTACTACTGTCTGTTCAAAATAAATGAAAAGAAACTGAGCATAGTAGATTTGTTTTTTTTTCTTGTTGTACCAAAATCGTATCGAACCGTGACCCCCGAACCGAGGTATGTTCCGAACCGTGACATCTGTGTACCGTTCCACCCCTACTATCTATCTATCTATCTATCTATCTATCTATCTATCTATCTATCTATCTCAGGGTCTGACATTAAGCATTCTCATGTGGTTGTCCTTTGGACAAGTAAATTTGTCATTTACTTGTCCGAGTATAAAAGTTACTTGCCCGGAGAGAAAAAAAAAAAATGTAATTGAGTTATAAATATAATTATTTATTGTAGTTATACAAAACACATTTAGTTTATTTAGTTACATTTTTCTTTTTAAATAAAATAATGAAAAAAAAATAAGGCGTGATAATACTGTTATATTTTAAAATAAAAAGGGAGTATTAATTACATATACAATTATTTTATATTAAACTTAAAAATAAAATGCTAATATTTACTTTTTTATATATGAATTTTCAAACTTAAATTTTAAATTTTTTAATTAGAGTTCAATTTAATCAGACAATTAGTATAATAAGACATTTGGGCTGTTACCAAACAAATGAAATCAGTATCAACAATATTCATCTTTGCAATGTAGAGGAAACACAGAAGCTGCATCTGATGTGGAATAGATATATTTGCCCACTGTTTAATGCAGCTCTGAGGGACAGGGAATGCTTTAACCTGCAGTTACAAATGAATAAATAATGTTTTGATTCATAAAACGTTGAATACTGAGATTTGAAATTATTTAAAAAATAAAATAATACTGTAAATGTGAAATTAAAACCACTAGTAGGTGGCATCAAGTCACTGTTTATAAGTGAGTCATTGCGACTGAACCGAATCATTTAAACGGTTGATTCATTCAGGCACGAAACGCCGTCATGTTGCTCAGAGATGCAAAACAGTGCTGAGGCTGTGTTTGGAATTATTTGTGTTGGTGAAACAGAGCAGAAACAGGAAATATGGTGTCTAAAACGTAAGTCTCTTAATGTTAACTTGTTTATTGAACTGTTATAAAATCACATTTGTAATCATGATGGTTTTTGGAGCAAAAAAAAAAAATAAAAAAAAAAAAATAAAAAAAAGGCCCTCGATCTTCGAGTGAAACTATATGAAATTATATAAATACATACATTTTCTGCTCCCATATCTTGAATTTTCTGATCATTCTTCATGCATTGTAATACTGAATCATGCAGTGAAAGAACGCACGTGAGCTAGTCTAACCTAGATGACTTTACGTAATGTATGCGTGCACTCTGTAGGTGTGTTTTGTTTGATTCTTGCAATATACTCGTTAAAACAACAATTACGAAATAATCGCAAATGATATATATCGCACACCCCTATAACAAAGGCTATATCATAAATAAAGGCAGTTATTGTTTTTGGTATTGACTTTTTCAAATTACTTGTCCGATTGGGCAAGTAAATTTCTCTTTCACTTGTCCGTCCAAAACATTCACTTGTCCCGGACAATCGTTAATGTCTGTCTGTCTGTCTGTCTGTCTATCTATCTATCTATCTTTTTTAGTTTTAATGGTTAAATTAAATAAAAAACATGTCTAATTAATTGAAACCATGAAACATTCTTTGAAACCATGAAATTCTTTAACAATAATTAACAATACCATTTATCAATAATTTATTACATATTATTAACTTAGAAAATTTAAGTTAACTCAAACTTAACTTTTCCTTTGCCATTTTTCTGACTTACTTTAGAAAGTAATGGTTTGTAACATTTCATGACATTTTTAGAGCACAATGAAATCAATAATAATTATTATTTTTTTAATTTAAGGGCCTGAATTTTGTTTTTTAAACTGGGGGGAGGGGGGGGGGGGGGATTCCCCCCTTACATGGGTCATCTTCATTTATGTCTACAGATTTTATGTATGGTGGTTTTCAAAACAGCTTTACAAAATATGTCATGCTCTCCTCCAAATTGACATTAAGAACTATATTAAAACTTTATAAAAATGTATTAATGCCTTTCAGAATCAGTGCATTTCATATATTCCAGTTTCAGTTCAATTTTTTTTTTTTTTCCTTTATACAAAATACACCATGATCTCCTTCAAACTGACATTAAGAACTCGATTTAAATTAATATAATGTCACTTAATGTTTCATTATTTTGAGTTGCTTTCATTTGTATGCCTTCTGAATGAACGAAGGAATGTCTCCGCTTTCTAAGATATAGCCTAATTATTTTTTTCTAATGTTTAATCAAAAAAATCTGATCAAAATTAGCCTTCTCATTATGAGGTGACATTTGACTCAAAGTGATTTACAGGGGAATTTTACTTTTACCTTTGTAAAGGCATTTTTCTAACTTTATTAAAAGTATGTAATCTTTTATGTCAAATTTAAAAATATACAGTATCTCACAAAAGTGAGTACACCCCTCACATTTCAGCAACCATTTTAGTATATCTTCTCAAGGGACAATACTATAGAAATGAAACTTGGATATATTTTAGAGTAGTCAATGTGCAACTTGTATAGCAGTAAAGATTTACTGTCCTCTGAAAATAACTCAACATACGGCCATTATTGTCAAAAAAGCTGGCCACAAAAGTGAGTACACCCTAAGTGATAACAACTATACGTCGTTTAACCATGCAAAGCCACATGTCCTATTCATCATGTACATGTTTTTGTCTGCTTGACAGGACCATACAAATTTGTGTATCTTGTATTAGAGCAGTTAAAATTTGGTGCTTTGAGTACAATTCTCTCATACTGACCACTGGATGTTCAACATGGCACCTCATGGCAAAGAACTCTCTGAGGATTTGTGAATTAGAACTGTTGCTCTCCACAAAGATGGCCTAGGCTATAAGAAGTTCGGTAACACCTGAAACTGATTTACAGTACAGTGGCCAGTGTCACACAGAGGTTTTCCAAGATGGGTTCCACTCGGAACAGGCCTCGCAAGGGTCGATCAAAGAAGTTAGGTCCTCGTGCTGCGAATCAGGTGCAGAAGATGACTTCAAAAAACAGATGTATAAGTGCTACCAGCATTGCTTTAGAGGTTACAGAAGTGTTGAGATTAATACTTTAAATATAAAATTTGAATATAGAAATATTAAATGATTTAAATAATTGAAAGGTCCGTTAAAATTGAAACAAACTGCCAGCAGGTGGCAGCAAGTCACTGATTTTTATCACTGAATCATTCATTCAATTGATTGGTTCGAATGGCTGATTCATTCAGGAATAAAGCAAGTCTTTATGCATGGGTAATTGAATCATTGACTCACTAGATTCGTTTAAAAATGCACGTTCATTCATAAACGAGACACCGCCGTGTTTGAATGAAGATGCGGAGCGGCTCAGCTGTTACTTTGTTTCAAACTATTTTCGTCGACGAAATAGAGCAAAATTAGGCAACAGTGTGATAGTCAGACAATGTAAGTCAATTAGGAGTGTGCGATATGACGATTTTTGATAGTGGACGATAAAAATGTCTCCACGATCTGCTTTTGGAGAAATATCGTAGTATCGCGCTACAGTGCACATTCTTTCAGTTGCAGTTCTGGCGCCTTCGTATCAATATACTGTACAACACATTCACATCAGTGTTAACTCAGTGGTAGAGTTACTCTCAGGGGACACTGCACTTATTTGCAATCACAAAAGTATATTATTTGCGTGTGTTTTAAAGCTTTGCCGGTTAAACGTTTCATTCATGCGCTGGTCTGACGTGTGCTTTTTCTGAGCCCGTACACCTGAAGCGCGCGTACTAAAAAGCCTGTCTAACAGCGCCTGATTACTGAACTAAGTTTTCTTTTGCGCTAATATTGTCAAAACACACAAGGTTTATGTATAGACTCAGCTGGTTATGTCTAAAATGAAAGTAAACAGTTCAGACAAACAGATGCGTGCCTGTATATTAGATGCGTGCAGGTCTTAAAGGGACAGAACTAAACATACTGCCGACTGTCATTAAAGGGATAGTTCACCCTAAAATTTAATTTCTGTCATTATTTACGCACTCACATGTTGTCCCAAACCTGTATTAATTTCTTTCTTGTGCTGAACACAAAAGAAGATATTTTGAAGAATGTGGGTAACCAAACAGTTGCTGGTCCACATTGAATTTGATAGAAGGAAAAAAATACTATGGAAGTCACTTTGGACCAACAACTTGTTTGGTTACCCACATTCTTCAAAATAGCATTTATGTTCAGCAGAAGCAAGAAACTCATTCAGGTTTAAAACTAATTTTGAGTGAGTAAATGATGGTATAAATATAAAACACTATGACAGAATCAACAGACAGATGACAGAATTTTTATTCTTTAATGTTAAAACAAAAAAATGCAAAGAGAAAAAAATAACTCGCTACTCTTGACAGAAAAAAAATAATACAGCTGCTTTAATAGGAATCAATCCATATAGTATTTTATTTTTGTATTTGTTTATTCAATTTCTTGAATGTTCCTGCTAAATATGCCTATTGTCCCTGAAAATAAAGCACTGTTTGTTTTATTTGTATATTATGTGTATTTGTAATGTGAATCTTTGTTCTTATTTTTAATAACAAAGATAAAATAATGACAAAGATTTTTTTTTTTTTTATCTTCGTCCACTTTGGCCTAAATATCCACCATTCTTTTTTTATATTTTGTTACCTTGAAAGGCTTTGTCTTTATAACAGGGAAATTATTTTGGCTGCACTGCTCAGACAAAACAGTAAAACTAACATGACAAAGAATCGTGATAAAATCGTGAAATCGTGATATTTCAAAAAAAAAAAAAAAAAAAAAATCGTGATGATATTTTTGCCATATCGCCCACCCCTAAAGTCAATTAATATTAACTTCTTGTTTATATTAAATCAGTATCACATTTACAAACTCCCTTAATAATCATTAAATCTGTTACTCTCCTTAGTTCGTCGCGTTCTCACAAAGTCCCATTATAATCAACGAAGCTCTCTACACTGCACAATGAATCTCATATTTACATTGTGTCTACTTTGTTTATGAAAGGATTCGTGAGATATGTCTTTGATACATTACTCATCTCTGCAAAAACATGTAGAAACCTTTGAAGCTCCCCTCAGTGCAAACACAAATATGCTCGGGTCAGTCGCACAGGTGCTCCTAAATATTTTTCACTGTCGCATGCAGTAGTAGTTTTCAGTTGCATTTGCGTGCCACTCAGAATATTAGAGCGCGTCACACAGCCTTGTGTGAATAAGATCAGTTCGACGAAGGCCACGGAGAGCACGCCGATGCTCTACAGGGCTCAAAGACAGTCAGAAAAGGCCGGTGCCGTGCTGTTTGTGGAATTAATCTCTAAAATAAAGACAGACTGTTTGAACCGGTGATTTCTTTTTTCGCTTATGTGGATGTAGCCTATTTCTTAATTTGATCTGAGATGAAGCAAATACATTTGTGCGGGAATTTCTCGCATTATAAAATTTAAACTTGCTGGAATGGTTTAAGTTATGCGCAATCCCCGCAATCCCACGCCGAAATTCAAGCCCTGATGTCTAATTAACTGAAACCATGAAACTTACCATTTAACAGTAATTTATTAAATTTTTTTAACTTAAAAATTTAGGGCCTTGTGAATTCAGTTTTTTTTTTTCCCCCCTCAAATTTCGAATTATTATTTTCAAACCCTGTTTTCTGTTTTAATTTTTCTCGATTTCCCTTTATTGGTTTAATTGAATTTTACTAATCAAAAATCAGATCTAATCAACTGAATTTATGGAACAATTTAAGAATTTATTTTTAAAAAAATTACAATAATAGGGACCTAAGAAATGAGCAATAATAGAATATAACTTCTGATGGGATGTTGTGAAGACATTTGAACTTCTGTGTGTGTTTGATACACAGAGCTGGCATAACGTCAGGCAAAGTTAGGACGAATCAAGGGCCCTGACCAGAGAGGGGTCCCAATGGGAGTTAAAAGTTTAACTTCTTGTTATGCAGGATTATAAATGCTGCACTCATAAGCAAAACGTTTAAAAAGCAATGAAACATGCCATGACATCAAAGACGTCTGTCTAGTACTTATATAGAAAAAAAGCAGCATTGCAACTGCAGTGGGTCATCCAAAATCTGACAAGGAAACACCAAAATCTGTTACCCGCTTTATTTTACACAGCATGTTTGTAATGTTATCCAAATTCACTCTGATGATGTCTAACCTCCTCTGTTTTACATCCCAAAAAGCATTTGTTCTGAACAGCAACAGATAAACAGCAGGGTTATGAAATCAGATGAGGCAGCATTAGAGGTTACTGAAACTGGCTATGCTCCCTGTAAACTGTCTGCAAACAACACAAAGTAGTGGTGTTTCGTACAGTAGTGGATTTGCATTTTTTAACATCAGTTCAGTGAATGAGTCGGTGATAAAAAAGTGTCAAAAAAATTTCACTTGTTTGGTTCCTGAATGTATCAGTGCTTCTGAATCAGTCAGTTGAGTGAATGATTCAATGACTCATTCAAATTGAACAAATCGGAATGATAAATGATTCATTGAATTTTAAATGATTCACTCACTTCACTTCTGTAGCAAGTCACTGGTCGCCACCTACTGGCTCTAAGATTTGCTTTGGATTTAAAGAAATACAAATTAACATATAATTAATATATAAAGTTTTATAAAGCTTTTAAAATTATTAACCTAGCATGTTTTCTTTTAGGCTTGTGGTGCACCATATAAATTACAAAACGGTATAAATTCAGATAATTCACTCCTTTTTCATGGTTATTTGTTTTATTTATTTAGCCAAAATGATTTTGGTAGACAACAACTCCATACTTTATAGAGGTGATTAGCTTCTTTTCAGTCTCTGATGTTTGCTGCCAAAAGACCTCATCTGACCTCAGAAGCCATCACCAATCAAAGCTCCTGTAATGTTCAGTAAACTTCAGCTGCTTACATTTCTGATTTTAAAAATAGCATAGGCTTTCTTCAGACAAGAAGAGCTCTGATAGTTGGCATGAAAGCAGATTTTTGGAAATGTTCAGCCTTAGCACAGTGCATGGAGAAAAATATACCTTTGTCCTCCAGTTGTTTGAAACTGCCTGGCAAAAGGTTTCTAAATAAGGCAGTGGCTTTATTAAAGAAAAAAGTCTTCTCCATGTTTGGGCTCTGCTGTGTTTAAACACTAACAGTAGAGATAAGGTGCAGTAATAACAGATAATGTATGAAAATTTCTTGCCCTAATTTCAAAGAGTAAATAAATGTTTTTCTTAACAATCTGACATTACAAAATTAGAATTCTCTTTCATATGCAGTGTAAAGTTAATAAACAAGTGCATGTTTCTCCTGGAGTGGCAATAATTGCGAAGGTTTCTGCAACTTGCTGCCATGGTGATGTGGCTCCATTTGAGGTCCAAGATGAGTGGAAACCTTTGCACACATGTAGACCTGCGAAACGCTATGGGTTTCGAATCAATTTCAGCCCCAATCCCCATGAATCTCGCCTTGTGAAGATCACAGCCACTGTGAAAAGCTATTCATGTGGGGAATTCCAAGGTTATGTACAAGAAGACCACTGTAGCTCAATGCACAGTGTGGCGCTTGGCATGAATCTCCATATTTCATAAACAGATGTGTTGTTTATGGGTGGCAGGGGTGTGTAGACGAGACTCTCTGACCTTGCCAAGTCACTGTAATGGTGAAGGTAACAGCTGTTTGGCCATATGGGGGTTTAGAAGAGCTGTTGGTAACTCATACTAACTTATTATTCTGCAAAATAATTGTGAGACCTCATATTGCAGATATTTCAGGTGATGATTTGTGGTTTGGGGTTTAATAATATAACATAACGTGAAGAAGAAACCAATTTTAAGCCAATTTTTTGAGATTGAATTTTACATCATTTCTGTTTCAAGCCCAGGGCGGGTTGTTCTGAGACACGCTCGCTCTTACCTTGCCACTGCTTCTGTTATTCCCATTGGGGAGGGTAGAAGATGAGTTGACATCCTCATGGAGGCGGTCCAGAAGCCAGAGCAGGAATTCAAGAGCGTCATGCTGGGAATTCCCCCGGAACTGTGCACCATATTTAGATACCGTCATCTGGACAAGAAACAAGATAAAGGTCACACAAGTAGTAGTAGTACTGTCAGATTGATTATAAATATAGACGACACAAAAAGTTACTAAACAAGATCCTATTTATTCACTCCATGTATGCGATCCTGAGTTATCTAACGAATCTCTAGAAAAACAAATCTTGGAGTGGTTAAATAATAGCTGCAGTGGATCTGACTCAGAACAGACAGTTCGTTAGATACTGAGATGCGAAGGAGAGCAGATGGAGGATGTAAATTGCATTCTGCTATACAGTGAATGATGCTCTTCGCTGCTGATCATGACAACAACTGTGTAAATGAATAAATGAAGAATCCTCTTCACATCTGTGATCACAAAAAAAGTTCTTATGAAATGCATTGGCAGATACCAGCAGCAGTTTTTTGGTTTGTTTTACATTTTTCAGTAGTAATATTATTTGCGCATTTATATTCCTTCAATATGCATATGTTTCTGCTCAAAAGTTTGGGGTCAGTAAGATTTTTTATTTTTTTATTTTTAAGAAATTAATACTTTAATACAAAAGTGACAAAGACACATATAATAAAAAAGTATATTTCAAATAAATGCTGTTCTTTAATCAAGTCATGCTTAAAATTTAAAACTTTTTTTTTTGTTTGTTTTTACAGAAAAGCAGCACAACTGTTTTCAACATTGATAATAATGTGTAAAAATGTTTCTTGAGCAGCAAATCAGCATATTAGAATGATTTCTGAAGGATCATGTGACACTAAAGACTGGAGTAATGATGCTGAAAATTCAGCTTTGCATCATCGGAATAAACTACATTTCAAAATAAGTTAAAACAGAAAATAGTTATTTAAAATTGTAACAATATTTCACAATATTACTGTTTTTGTTGTATTTTTTATCAAATAAATGCAGCCTTGGTGAGCAAGAGAGATTTATTTCATTCCAACATGACTTGAAGGCTACATCACTTAAAGACGTCTTTATTGTCAGGTGTATTTAAAATCATAACTTTAATGCTGAGTGACATAAAGATTAATTACAGCAGCATTAACCATATGAACTCAAGCTGGAAGCAAACTGCAGATAATAATATGAAGCCGTAGGCCTACGGACTGAGATAACTTAATAATCTTAACATTAGTCATATAGTGAGAAAGTGGGTCATGTGGTCGCAGAGTTTAAACCTATCTTCAAAAGAATGAAAGCCTAGTTTTCGGAATGGTTTCCTCCGCGAAATGCCTCGCCCTCAAAGGAGTTATTCAGAGGAACAACAATTTATTCAAAGCACCTTCTAATTAAACGCATGTGATAGAGTAACAGCTATATACTCCTCAAAGAGGTCAAAGGTCGCAAGACTTGTGTTGTGAGAATGAAAATGTAGCCCAATGTTTCATTTATAACATATATTCAACAGTCACTGCAGAATATTTGAATTCTGGTCCTGTGAAATGTCTTTGGCGCGTGTGAAAGCTAGGCCTCCACTTATCTGCAGAACTAGTATTAGTATGGAAGCAGGTCTTTTAAGGAGAGTTTAGCCATGAATTTTATTGGTCTTTTTGATTAAATTTTTTTGCTTTTTGATTAAATAATCTGTGAATAAACACTGGTTTATAGATGTTGACAGACTCATTCTAACAATTCTAACAAAAATGTTTTGTATTGCTTATATAGAGAAATATCCCAGTGTTTTCAGGACAGGAGTTATAGAAGCAAAAACACCCAGAACCATCATGCATTAAATAATTAAAAATTAAAAATAGTATTAAAGAAGTTGGACAGTTAAAATATCAAAGCTTTGATCTTCAAAGGCTTGCTCAACATCTCATCAGTGAACCCAAATAGAAGGATAAAGTAATTAATTGTGTTAGACCCCATGAAATTATTTGGCAATGCAATTTTCTTTCTATTCCATATTAAAACTTGAATTTCCATGGAAGTTGTTAGTGATGACTGGATAAAACTCATTTTGAAGACATTGCATGCACAATGAGTAATTTGTAATGATGAGATTAACTACTAGGAAAACCAATAAAATTGTACAATTTTATTTTTTTTATTTTTCAATTTTTTTTATTTCTAACTTTTTATTTTTATTATTTTAAAAAAAATTACTTCCAGGTTTTCCATGATAAATTTCTTTTCTTTGCAGGCTGTACATATAATTTAAACATTCTTCTCTCAGACAGCATTTTATGACAGATTTCTATACGCCCTTCCTGACAAGATAAGCCATCAATTTTTAGTTTCCTGTCAAAGAAAGTGTATACTTTTAAATGCATATATCTGCTAGTTTCATCAACTTTAAGGAGTACACTGTGGAGTACAAAATTTTGATTTCCAGTTGTTTTCATTCCCAATACTGACACAGCAGACTTGATGACTTAATATAGACTCAGATCAACCATTAACTCTGCTACAGTACATTCGCCTCTGAGCTAGACTAGCTAGACATCAGTCAGGAACTACACACAAACTGTGAAATACCAGCCTGTCAGCCATCAACCGCATGCCATCTCTACCAACAAGCTCTTTTACCCTTTAACAGCTCATTGATTTAAGTTCCAGCTCACAAGTTACATAAAATTTTGGTCTTCGGTTGCATAATTGAAATGGTATAATTGAAGCAGTCACCACTTGTAATGCTTTCACTGTGTAATTCAGGTCCATTTTAGTCTAATTAGAAATAGATTGCACTTTACTGAAGCCGATATTAAGCAAATGAAGTTAAGCGCAGTGGGAGGCTTAAATTCTAGGGTAGAGCTCTTGATTGTTTATAGATGGCTCCCTGCATCTGCAGTTAGGCACTCATTAACTCTCACAGACGTCTGAGAAGCAGAGAGAATTTATTTATGCCGTCTCTAGACAAGATACTCTGGGCTCTGTCAACAGGAAAAAGCAAATCATGCCTCAGACGGCCTCATGTAAATTTAGACTCAGAATCAGATGAGACTGTTAATGTTGTCTTGTGTTTTTTAAAGACACCCAAAATACAGCGTACAGCTTTGATTCAGATTTATCCATAAATGTGTTGTTTGTGAGTGGGCACAGCCTTACATTTTGCCTTGAGTGATCTTGTAATTCTCCATTTGTCTAACAGTCAGCCCAGACTGGGGGCTTTCAAGGCAATCATTTCAGACTTTTGATAGTAGGGTGTGAATAGAACTGGGCCTCTATTTCCCATCAGAGCATCAGGTCTACCTTATGGCTACACTCCCACCTCTTCTCAATGACGCTTTTCCACTGAAATCTTTTCTGGATTTCTCCCACCTGCTCATTTCTTTATCTACTCCTAACTCAAGATAAATAGCTTAACCCTGTGAGGAGCTTAAAGAAGCAGATGATATCATAACAGAACTTTTTTCTTACTGTGAAGAACATTTTAAGAAGCTTTTTCCACTATAAAGAATCTTTTGTGGAATGGAAGGATTCCAGAGATGTTAAAGGTTCTTAATGGAACCATACATGCCTTTAAGAGTGTTGCTGAATGAATTTGTTGGCAATATTGAGCATATCTTTTATGTAGATGACAAATCCTAAACTAATAATCCGTATGTAACTGTCACTGTGAAACATTCATACTGCCATAATAAACCTTCAGCTTTCTGCCATCTGCCCCCTCTGTCTTAAAGGCTGCAGCAGCAAGCTCTTTTGTCATCATTTCTCTAGTAAATGTATTACACTAGTAGTAGATTTCTGAGAAAGTGTTACATAAGACTTGCGTCCCAGATTGCACTCGTCTTTGTGGTCAGTATCCAGTGTGGTGATGTCTTATCTGAGAGTGCACTCTAGTTTTTAAGTTTACTCTCTGGTGATAATATTATCTGTGGAACGTTTCTTATCCTGATCTATTTTTTGCTCAAAAGAAATCATCCTGTGGGAAAGCATTTGCTCACACACTGAACAAACTGATCAGAGAAAACTCCATGAGCTGATTTTAAATTATATGTATAGTTGACACCACACATGTCCATGAGGTTTTTTGTCAACATCAAGATTTTAAGTTAAAATAAATCAACATATATGGGGATTTATCTATTTTAGGTGCTGTACAGTCAGCATTTCCATGTTTTTCACCATTTTAATCACACTAGTTAATTTTAATCGCCTATCTGGCATGGCATTACTTTTTAAAAGTACATATTGTCAATAAATACAGTGTTTTGTGTCATAAAAATGCATGCATAATAATTATAAAGGATTTTGCATGCTCTTTGAAGACTTTAAAAAGTTCTTCCAATGCATCAGGCTGTACAACCAGGAACCCACAAGTTCCTGCAAGACACTCAAGATCCTACTTAAGTTCCTTAAATACAAAGGGATATTTGAGGAACCTTCACGGGATGCCTAGATGTTCCTGTGCCTGTAATAAGTGGATAAAAGCGTCAGTGGTAAAACAGTGAAGGTATAATTTACTTGAGTCTAACGTTACCTTAAACTCAGCCGAGAGTTGAGGAGTGTATTGAAAAGTCCAAAGCGCTCGAACCAAAGTCGCGAGCCGTTCCGTGACCTCTCCTTTCTCCTGCTGGCCGTTCTCATTCTTTATTAACCCGTTCATTCCCCTGTGACACAGATCCAGTTTGTATCTCTCCAAACACAGATACTCAGCGAGCAGGTCCGTGTTGCTCAAGCACTGCACGACGGCGTTCATGAAGCAGGTGTTGCCGTGGTTCTTCAGACCCAGCACGCCTGGCGTTTTATCCCCGTACAGCGAGAACAGTCGCTCTCTCGCGGAGGAACGGCAGGGAAGCGAGCAACTTTTCCTCACCTGGCTGCAGCTGTCCTCTTTTTTCACGTGTCCCGAGTTTCCCGCGCAAGGTGCGCTTTCTCCAAACCCACCGTCATCATCCTCAGCTTCCGCGCGATCGGTTGTTTCTCCGCCGTTAGCCAAGCTCCCCAAACTTTTCAAGATCTTACTCACCAAAGTTTCCACAGATTTAAACGATTTCCTCCGGAACAGCTTTCCTGTGCGTTTCGTAGACTTCCCTGAATCCTTTTTCGCTTTCTTGTCGCGTTTATCCATACTTGTTTATTTCCCTCTGGATTCCCGAACCGTTCAAGCGCACGGGGTGTTGTTGTCCTCACCTGATGCCGCGTCGGTGTCCAGCATTGTGGACAGCAGTGGTTTCACGCGCAGAGATTGTCCTCGCGCTCGCTCTGAAGGAGTGATTGACAGGTAGCGCGGTCAGTACGGCAACTCCTGTGACGTCATAGTGGCAGGCGGTTAGGAACGAACGAATGATTGACAGTTCTCCGTTAACGGCGGTCAGCACGAGCGCTCCTGGAACTTCATGTTGGCGGGAAGCTGTGGAAGCGATGGAATGATTGACAGGCAGAGCTATCAGTACGGCAAGCCTAGTGATCGGTGTACAAATTATGCAATGACTTTCAGCTTTTAAAGGGTTTTTAATGTGCTTCTACATTACACTACAATACAATGTTTACCGTCTTCAGTCCGGGTAATTTCCGGGACGCAATATTACGAGTTTTGTATTGCTTTAAAGCAAATTGTACCCTTACCTTAAATCTGAATTTACATTTTTAACAAACCAGAAAGTGATGCATATTACTTTTTATGCTATCAAAACTAGGTCTAATATAACATCTATCTATCTATCTATCTATCTATCTATCTATCTATCTATCTATCTATCTATCTATGTCTGTCTGTCTGTCTGTCTATCTATCTATCTATCTATCTATCTATCTATCTATCTATCTATCTATGTCTGTCTGTCTGTCTGTCTGTCTGTCTGTCTGTCTGTCTATCTATCTATCTATCTATCTATCTATCTATGTCTGTCTGTCTGTCTGTCTATCTATCTATCTATCTATCTATGTCTGTCTATCTATCTGTCTGTCTGTCTGTCTGTTTGTCTCTCTATCTATCTATCTATCTATCTATCTATCTATCTATCTATCTATCTATCTATCTATCTATCTATCTATCTATCTATCTATCTGTTTATCTGTCTGTCTGTCTATCTATCTCTCTATCTATCCATGTCTATCTATCTATCTATCTATCTATCTATCTATCTATCTATCTATCTATCTATCTATCTATGTCTGTCTGTCTGTCTGTCTGTCTCTCTATCTATCTATCTATCTATCTATCTGTTTATCTGTCTGTCTGTCTATCTATCTCTCTATCTATCCATGTCTATCTATCTATCTATCTATCTATCTATCTATCTATCTATCTATCTATCTGTCTGTCTGTCTGTCTGTCTGTCTGTCTGTCTGTCTGTCTGTCTGTCTGTCTGTCTATCTATCGATCTATCTATGTCTATCTATCTATCTATCTATCTATGTCTGTCTGTCTGTCTGTCTATCTATCTATCTATCTATCTATCTATCTATCTATCTATCTATCTATCTATCTATCTATGTCTGTCTGTCTGTCTGTCTGTCTGTCTGTCTGTCTGTCTGTCTGTCTATCTATCTATCTATCTATCTATCTATCTATCTATGTCTGTCTGTCTGTCTGTCTATCTATCTATCTATCTATCTATGTCTGTCTATCTATCTGTCTGCCTGTCTGTCTGTTTGTCTCTCTATCTATCTATCTATCTATCTATCTATCTATCTATCTATCTATCTATCTATCTATCTATCTATCTGTTTATCTGTCTGTCTGTCTATCTATCTCTCTATCTATCCATGTCTATCTATCTATCTATCTATCTATCTATCTATCTATCTATCTATCTATCTATCTATCTATCTATCTATGTCTGTCTGTCTGTCTGTCTGTCTCTCTATCTATCTATCTATCTATCTATCTGTTTATCTGTCTGTCTGTCTATCTATCTCTCTATCTATCCATGTCTATCTATCTATCTATCTATCTATCTATCTATCTATCTATCTATCTATCTATCTATCTATCTGTCTGTCTGTCTGTCTGTCTGTCTGTCTGTCTGTCTGTCTATCTATCGATCTATCTATGTCTGTCTGTCTGTCTGTCTGTCTGTCTGTCTATCTATCTATCTATCTATCTATCTATCTATCTATCTATCTATCTATCTATCTATCTATCTATCTATCTATGTCTGTCTGTCTGTCTATCTATCTATCTATCTATGTCTGTCTGTCTGTCTATCTATCTATCTATCTATCTATGTCTGTCTGTCTGTCTGTCTGTCTATCTATCTATCTGTCTGTCTGTCTGTCTGTCTGTCTGTCTATCTATCTATCTATGTCTGTCTGTCTATCTGTCTGTCTGTCTGTCTGTCTGTCTGTCTGTCTGTCTGTCTGTCTGTCTATCTATCTATCTCTCTATGTCTATCTATCTGTCTGTCTGTCTGTCTATCTATCTATCTATCTGTTTATCTGTCTGTCTGTCTATCTATCTCTCTATCTATCCATGTCTATCTATCTATCTATCTATCTATGTCTGTCTGTCTGTCTGTCTGTCTATCTATCTATCTATCTATGTCTGTCTGTCTGTCTATCTATCTATCTATCTATCTATGTCTGTCTGTCTGTCTGTCTATCTATCTATCTGTCTGTCTGTCTGTCTGTCTGTCTATCTATCTATCTATGTCTGTCTGTCTATCTGTCTGTCTGTCTGTCTGTCTGTCTGTCTATCTATCTATCTCTCTATGTCTATCTATCTGTCTGTCTGTCTGTCTATCTATCTATCTATCTGTTTATCTGTCTGTCTGTCTATCTATCTCTCTATCTATCCATGTCTATCTATCTATCTATCTATCTATCTATCTATCTATCTATCTATCTATCTATCTGTCTGTCTGTCTGTCTGTCTGTCTGTCTATCTATCGATCTATCTATGTCTGTCTGTCTGTCTATCTATCTATCTATCTATCTATCTATCTATCTATCTATCTATCTATCTATCTATCTATGTCTGTCTGTCTGTCTGTCTGTCTGTCTGTCTGTCTGTCTGTCTATCTATCTATCTATCTATGTCTGTCTGTCTGTCTATCTATCTATCTATCTATCTATCTATCTATGTCTGTCTGTCTGTCTGTCTGTCTGTCTGTCTATCTATCTGTCTGTCTGTCTGTCTGTCTGTCTATCTATCTATCTATGTCTGTCTGTCTATCTGTCTGTCTGTCTGTCTGTCTGTCTGTCTGTCTGTCTGTCTATCTATCTATCTCTCTATGTCTATCTATCTGTCTGTCTGTCTGTCTATCTATCTATGTATGTCTGTCTATCTATCTATCTATCTATCTATCTATCTATCTGTCTGTCTGTCTGTCTGTCTCTGTCTGTCTATCTATGTCTGTCTGTCTATCTATAGGTGCATCTCAATAAATTAGAATGTCGTGAAAAAGTTCATTTATTTCAGTAATTCAACTCAAATTGTGAAACTCGTGTATTAAATAAATTCAATGAAAACAGACTGAAGTAGTTTAAGTCTTTGATTCTTTTAATTGTGATGATTTTGGCTCACATTTAACAAAAACCCACCAATTCACTATCTCAACAAATTAGAACACTTCATAAGACCAATAAAAAAAAAAAAAACCTTTTTAGTGAATTGTTGGCCTTCTGGAAAGCATGTTCATTTACTGTTCATTTGGTTTTCAAAAAACACAATGGACCAACACCAGCAGATGACATTGCACCCCAAATCATCACAGACTGTGGAAACTTAACACTGGACTTCAAGCAACTTGGGCTATGAGCTTCTCCACCCTTCCTCCAGACTCTAGGACCTTGGTTTCCAAATGAAACTCTCATCTGAAAAGAGGACTTTGGACCACTGGGCAACAGTCCAGTTCTTCTTCTCCTTAGCCCAGGTAAGACGCCCCTGACGTTGTCTGTGGTTCAGGAGTGGCTTAGCAAGAAGAATACGACAACTGTAGCCAAACTCCTTGACACGTCTGTGTGTGGTGGCTCTTGATGCCTTGACCCCAGCCTCAGTCCATTCCTTGTGAAGTTCACCCAAATTCTTGAATCGATTTTGCTTGACAATCCTCATAAGGCTGCGGTTCTCTCGGTTGGTTGTGCATCTTTTTCTTCCACACTTTTTCCTTCCACTCATCTTTCTGTTAACATGCTTGGATACAGCACTCTGTGCACACCCAGCTTCTTTGGCGATGAATGTTTGTGGCTTACCCTCCTTGTGAAGGGTGTCAATGATTGTCTTCTGGACAACTGTCAGATCAGCAGTCTTCCCCATGATTGTGTAGCCTAGTGAACCAAACTGAGAGACCATTTTGAAGGCTCAGGAAACCTTTGCAGGTGTTTTGAGTTGATTAGCTGATTGGCATGTCACCATATTCTAATTTGTTGAGATAGTGAATTGGTGGGTTTTTGGGTTTTAGATCTATCTATCTATCTATCTATCTATCTATCTATCTATCTATCTATCTATCTATCTATCTATCTATCTATCTATCTATCTATGTCTGTCTGTCTGTCTGTCTATGTCTATCTGTCTGTCTGTCTATCTATCTATCTATCTGTCTGTCTGTCTGTCTGTCTGTCTGTCTGTCTATCTATCTATCTATCTATCTATCTATCTATCTATCTACGTCTGTCTGTCTGTCTGTCTGTCTGTCTGTCTGTCTGTTTGGTTAGGGTTTTTGCATGGAGATTAACAATGTGGAGCCCCTGCTGTTAAAATGTCAGAGGTGTCATGTAAGTCATGGTTATGTTGCACTTTAGCTCCAGTGGCCAGCCATTGACCTAATATAATGAAAAGTCCGCAAAGACAAAAGTTAAAAAAATTAGAAGAAGAAGAAAAAAAACATGGTGTTTTGTTAATATACTCTCTGCTTTCCTCACATTGAATTTGTGTGGATGTTGTTATCTCCTCTGATTATTTAATATCGCTCCATCACCTCCATGATGCTGGCACTGTGTCCTGTTGCCATATGTCTTTAGCTGGCCTCTGAGTAACCCCACACCTTCACTGGTTTATCATCACCTCTTGTGGACAGAGAACAGACACTCAGTCAGAGCAGAATTCATATCAGTGCTGTTTCCCGGTTATCTCTTCACTGCCACAGCGACAGAATTTTGTCACAAAACCAGACCACCTACAGTTCTCACATTTCTCCAGCATTTAAACTGCCAAAGCACTGATGTGGTTTTAAACTCATTCTGTCCTCTTTACATTTGAACAATCAGAGGAGATGAATGTCTAGGATAATGGCCAAAATAATCTTATTTTTAGATTTCCGGTTCTTTGCGCTTTATTCTACAGAGATCTTGTACGCAAAATGAGTTCAAAGTCCTGAACACGCAGAGCTTAAAGACTTTTTGTGTGGATACATGTCTCTAGGTTGGCAGCTATCTCTTTCAGTGTGCCATGCCTTTGCAAAAGAGCATATTCGAGGATATTTTTATCTTCGGAGGTACATTTACTTCACTCTTCCTTTCTTTTAGTTGCTTTTATGTGATCAAAGACACAGGACGACGCAGAGAAGCATGACATAACCACTAACCAGACTGTTTGCATGGGGACTGGACTGGAAAATGAGAAGAGAAGTTATAAGTCTGGTTTTAATTTACCAGAGTAATTCTCTCTAGTTGGGTTTGCCAAGCCACAGCGTCATTGCTCTCTACATTTTTTATTAAACGTCTAACATTAACTTCAACAGTTTTGAAAGGATCAAAAGAGACCTTGGGGATAAATAATCAACATGATGATAGGGTCTGCTGAATCTAAAAACAATCATTATCTCTAAACAGCCATGATTACACGCTGTTAAGACAGCACTGCGAATGCAACTCTATTAGCAAGCTGTGCAGACCAAATAGATTTACACCAAATACTGATAATGAATGAGCTTTATTTTCTATTGAGATGAATAATCCCTTTATGGGATTAAAAATAGGCAAATAAATAAATAAATAAATAATTCTTCTATGAAAATTACTAATTTTTCTTTTCTATTTACAGAGAGAAATTCAACATGAATCCTATGAAGAAACAACAAGAAAAAAATCAATACATTGCATGAGTATCAAGGAAAAAGAATGAATGAAAATATTACATATATACAATATTATTGTTTTAGAATTTTTTTTCAAGTAATATACTGAAAAACTACAGAAAAGAAAATAAATCCACCAAATCTCCCCCAAAAACTTCAAGTTACCAATATGCACCTTTAAGGACAAAGATATACCTTTTGAGAAGATACTGCCCCAGTGAAAGCTTTTGTACCTTTTTTTCTTGGAGAGCAGCAAGAAAACTGTTTGTTTTCTTTTTTATATAGTACTGTAGGTATGTATATCTAACATTTCGGATTATATGGGCTCTAAGGTTTGATATTAGTTGTTTGGCTTGCACTTTTTGTTGCAGACTGAAGCTTTGTTTATGCATTCATTAGTTCTGGGAAAGAAGCCTGTCGCCCCATACTGTGAATGTTTACTGTCAGTATCATCATATTTCACTGGTGCAACATGCTAGACTGCAATCTAATCTTTTTTTCAGGCTGAAAGATCTGAATACTTTACAGATTTTTATATCATGACATCCATATCACTAATTTTAGATCACAGATATCACTGTCACTGAACTCTTTGCAGATTATTAGCTGAATATGTCTCTATATATGCTGCTGAATCCTTTGTCAATGCAAACAGATCAGACTCTGACTGAAAGTCGAGGTAAGCTCCAGCTCTAGCTGTTTGGCTGAGCAATGGCAGACGAGGGAAGTGCTTCAGAAACCTGTTTGAATACAGTCATTATTTCTGAAGTTTGTTCGCTTACAGAAGCTGTCATTTCATCAAACTTGATCTAAAGATGTGAAAGATTGAGGTGCACATCAAAATGGGTTAGCTTATGGCGCCCTCTAGTGGTAAATCAAGACAGCGTAAGCAAGAAAGAGACATTGCTATAGCTATTGTATCTGTTTTTGTTGAATGACTGCTCTTTTGTGGCTAACACTGATGGAGTGAACTTGAAGTGTAAGTAAAAATGGCATCAATCTCTCTTCCCTTGGTGGCCTTAAAAACCCTTGTAAAATGAAATGGGAATGCATCATGCATTTCTGACAGAGCATGCTGCACAACTTCTTGTCCAGGCCCTTGTCATTTCTAGGCTGGACTACTGCAATGCTCTTCTGGCTGGACTTCCATCAAGCACAATCAAACCTCTACAAATGATTCAGAATGCAGCGGCACGACTGGTCTTCAACGAGCCCAAAAGAGCCCATGTTACACCTCTCTTTATCTCCTTGCACTGGCTACCGGTTGCAGCTCGCATCAAGTTCAAGACACTGATGCTTGCATATAGAACAGCCACAGGCTCAGCACCCGCCTACTTCCACTCACTATTACGAATCTACTTCCCCTCCAGAAGTCTGAGATCCGCTAGTGAGCGACGCCATCACAGAGAGGCTCAAAATCACTCTCCAGAACATTCTCGTTCACCGCTCCTGGCTGGTGGAATGATCTTCCCACCCCTATCCGGAACGCTGGATCCCTATCAATCTTCAAGCAACAACTGAAAACTCATCTCTTTCAACACTACTTGACTTCATCCTAAACTTTATAAAAAAAAATACATATTTCTTTTTCTTTATTTATTCCTTCCCTTGCTAGCTTGTACTTATTTGAACAATGCCTGAGACTTGGTTTTACGAGCACTTCCTCTGTCTGATTGCTTCTTCAAGATGAATCGCTTTATGTATTCCCCAATTGTAAGTTGCTTTGGATAAAAGCGTCTGCAAAATGACTAAATGTAAATGTAAATGTAATCATGCCCTGTCAAGTCCTCAGTGTTTGTTCCTCACATGCAGTGAAAATAACTTGAAATGAATCATTTAAGAGAAAATGACTCACTGAAAGAAGAAAATTGCAGGCTGAACTACGTATGGTTGACAAATATATTTGTTGTTCAGCACAATGCACTTGTTAGTTCAAGTCTAAAACATTTTATCAATGTTGTTATTGTTAAAAAAAAATTGTTAATTCCAATGAAGCTAAAATAAAATAAAATATAAATATTAGACTGAAAAGCATAAATAAAAGTGTGAAATGTTGCTTTGAACACTAACTGAAGTACTTAAATTACTAAAAAAAAGATAAAAAAGCTAAATAGAAATATTAAAACTAATAAAAATGACAAAAGCACAACAAAATTACTAACATTTAAGCTAAAATTGAAAAGAAAGTATAAAAACAAAAGCTAATTCAAAATGTTATGCATTAATAGTATCTGTATTATACTAAAATAACGTTGTTTACAGGCTCAAAGCAATTGACACCAGTGTATTTTAGTATCACTGTGATACTTTTATAGTTTTATTAATAATTTGAATTAGTTTTTATTCTTATATTTTCTGTTTTTATTTTAATTTTTGTGTCGTGTCATTGTTTTGTCTTTTTTTTAATGTCTGTGTAGCTTTTATTATTTTTTATTTTTTATTTTTTTCAGTTTGAGTTATTTTACTACATCAAGTTAAATTAAACGAACATTAGAAATGTTTCCTCAGGAACTAGCTGAATTAAAATAAGTTAAAGTTGTATTTTATATATTTTTTCAGTTCACATTTATTTAATTTCAGTTAGCTTTTATTATCATTTTTTAATTTAAATTTTAATCAGGAACTAGCTGAATTAAAATAAGTTATAGTTTTAAAAAAAAAAACATATTTCACTTTATTTCAGTTAACATTTATTTCATTTCAATTAACAAAAAAGTTTTTGTTTTATTTAACTATAATAATCCTAATTAACACAACTACTTTTCTTAATTATTGTTCAGTATATATTATTGTTAATTTTTTTGACTGAGTAGTGGGTAGAAATGGATTAACAACTGTAGCAAGTCACTTTTTCCATGTAGCTTGTACTGTGCTTTCTCAAAATGGCCAAGTGTAACTATTTTAATTTAACTAGCTTTTCTAAGGAAGAAAGTAATAAACAAATATCTGTTGTAATGTTTGGAAATGGTTTGTATGCTTTAAATATTTCAGAATATGCAGTCTAAGAAGAATGGGATGGACAGTTATGCATAATGTGTACTGTCCAGTTCATATTGCTTAGAAATGGGCAATTTAGGGGTCAAACAAGGGTCGTATCCGGCATGGACCACCCATCCGTATGCACAAAATCCATTCAAGTCACCATATGTTTGAAAGAAGACCCCAATAAGCATATGTGATAAATGATCATAAAAAGAGTCGTAAAACCGACTCAAACAAAGCAAGCGCTTTGCTGTCCTGTTGAAAGAAAGATTTTTTGTTGCTGACCTTTTCCAGCGTAGGAATCAGTTTAACAGTAAACGGCTCTCATACACAAAGAATCACTTTCAGCTGAGAGAGAACCTTACGTTTCGAGATTCCTCTTTAGAAGAGCCAGACTATTAGACTTCATCAAACAGATCTCTATTCAACTGTCTTAGTCATAACTGGAATGCTTTGACCCCAATAAATCATATGGAAATATTTGCTCTTCTCATACAGATGTTTCAAAATGGATTGATTCAAAGGTGCAGATCGGAATCCATGCATATGCTTTGGATCAAATTAGAAAGCCAACCAAAGATATGATTTTACAGTGTTGTTGCAAATTGCATTTTCACCAAAAGAGGGCGCTGTTATGAAAGAAATGGCAGTGGCATTCAGTGTTTTTAAGGGGTATTTATATACTTTTATAGGATTTGTTAATTTGAATTAGCTTTTATTTTTTTAATTTCAGTTTTCTGTAATTTTATCTTAAAGATTTAGTTTAAGATAATTTAATTATGTGCTTTTGTCATTTTATTGTTGTTTCTATATTTCTATATTGCTTCAATTGATTTTTATTTCAGTTTTAGTCATTTTAGTAATTCAACTTAAACGTATTTCAGTTTATGACTGAATTAGATTTATCAGATTTATTCTTGTATTTTCTGTTTTACTTTCACTGTAATTTAAGCTTATAGTATCGTAATTTGTGCTTTTGTCATTTTTATTAGTTTTTTTTTGGGGGGGGGGGGTATGTTTCTGTATAACTGTAATTAATGTTTTATTTAGGTTTAGTCACTTTAGTAATTCAAAGTTTAAAATTTGTTTTAATTACTGAAAATGGTTATTGTTTTAGTATAACAATAACAACAGTGGTGGAATTTTACATAAACACAACTAACTTTTATCATCTTGGTCAATCTCACATCAATCCTAGTTGCTGCACTGGAACAATTTGTATCGTATATAACACTATACAAATTAACTGAAGTGAAATTCTGTCTACTAATTCAATATTTTACAAACATAAAAGAAAATAATCAAGTATGTTTATTTCAATTCCAGTCACTTCAATTTGTCCTTTTCCAGTATAATTCATTGCAGTCTTTGTCTTGTGCATTTCAACATTTCGTTAGAGAAACTCAACGAGCTTCTATTATTAGAAACAAAATGTTGTGTTTTTTATATTCCACATTAAACATAGATACATTAAAACCTGATCTAATCCATATTATCCACTCATCATGAATCTTATTGATTTGATCCATGTTGGGTTGATTCCATGAGCTGTAAAAGAAAAATCTGTGTGTGGTCACCATCACTATTTCACACGCAAATAATCAAAGTGTTTAATCTGACCCGTTTCAGAACTGTTTGTGCATGCATTTATTTAAGACAAACCAAAAGATAAAAGCATATTGAACTGGACTTCCCCATTGGCTTCTTTCCTGCAACTCTATTGTAAAAGACCAAAGTAAGCCGGCCCTAATCAGCTAAACTTTGGTGTTAGTGGAGGCTTAGATGCACTCGATTGGTTCAGTGAATATCCGCAGGTACTCTTTTAAATTAGCATTCAGTTTATATAACATGGGAACAGAGGGTCATTGTGAAGTTAAATGCATCTATATTAACTGTCGAATAGGTGGTGTATGGGTGTAATTCTCCTATTGTATAAGACAGGTCTTTGGGTTTAGATATACGTCGAACCATAACCATTGGTCATTTTGACGCCCACATGAGCTCTTGCTGTTAAAAACGTCATTACTCTGTTTTTTTGTTAAGTGTATATGTGAGTTCCACCAGTCTTCAAAGTCACATGAGTGCAGCATATGTGAAAATGAGCCACGCTGCAGTGAGAAATGTTAATGTAGCAAATTAACAGTTCCAATCATTCCATCATTTTAGCATTAGGTCATTGTAATATCCTTCTTAAACGTTGCCCAGATGTTCAGAGTTGGCCTTCAGAATCCCATGAGGAGATATAGCATGCATGTTTGCTGTTTGGCCTGCAGCATAGTGGTGCTCTCTAATGGAAATTTGTCTGTATGGATTTATGTTCTATAATTTAGAGATCAGCAAATAAACCCATTAATAATTTTCCACAAATATTTTTTATTCATAACTCAGAAATTAATACTTTATTCAGCAAGGATGCATTAAATTGACTAAAAGTTAAAGCAGTTGTTTTGAACTTTCTCCAAAAAATCGTGAAAAAAAGTATTGTAGTTTCCACAAAAACTGTTTTAAATATTTAAACAGAATAGGAAATGTTTCTTGAGCAGCAAATCATCATACTAAAATGATTTCTGAAGAATCATATGACACTGAAGACTGGAATAACAGCTCCGAAAAATACAACTTCGCAATCACAGCAATAAAGTACATCTTAAAATATATTCAAATAGAAAACATTTACTTAATGTTTCATGAAATTCTTGTTTTTGCTGCATTTTGATCAAATAAATGCAGCCTTGGTGAGACACTTACACTACTTTATATTAGGTGGCCTTACATTTAAATTAATCGGTTGATACAATGCACTTATTGTGCACTTACATGTTTTACATGTACTTATATTTAAAAAAAATACCTGTATGTAATTACATCTGTAATTAATTTCTGTAATTACATTTATATTTACATTGTTGACCCATCCCCTAAACCTTAACCCAACTTTAAACCTACCAATACCATCATTAAACCTGTCGCTAACCTTACCCGTATTTCACCTCAATAACAGCAAAAGTGTTTTGCAATACAATATGAACACAATATTGTGCTTATTTTTTTTATGTAAATACATAGTAGTTCAGGCCACCTAATATAAAGTGACCCTATTTTTAATCTGTTTTCAGTGTATTTTGTCATTAGGTATGAGCCTGACTCCTCTCAATCACAGACAACCCTACCAAACATATTTAGAGTGCATTTTCAAATTTTCCATGTATACAAATGAACAATATGTGAACACTTACAGTGGTAGGATTATCTTTTAAGGTCACCAGACATGTAGCAATTGTACCTGGTTTAAAAAAACCACAACTTAGAAACAGACAAATGTAGGCAATGTAATCAGTCATAGAGCGTAATTAGACCAGTGCAGTGAGCTCAGGGTAATTTGGCTAAAATAAGCTGACAGTGATACGACCCAGACTACTGCGAGTATCATTTCCAACACATTTCTTCACCCTTCACCCTTCAGAACACTTTACGAAGAGAGTTTGTAAAGCGCAAGAGTCTTTACAGATGATGGGCGCTTTGAACTTAGACAGCGGGCTTTGAAAGGAAGTGAAAATTATGATTCACACAGGGCAGACAGACACATTATATTATGGAAATGTGTTTTATTGTCCTTTAGTACATTCATTTCATTAATGTGTTTGGAATACACATTATCCACTATAATTTGAAGCTCATTTAGGCAAATAATGGAGGGCACCACTTAGGCCCATCTGAGAAAAACATAATGTTCATAAAGAGAACTAATGCAAACACAGTCCAAAATGCACAGAGTGATTTAGTTAGCTCAAATAAATGTGTGTTATTGCTAAATGACAACATACCATTAAGGCTGTTTTCCAATTTGTACTAATCTAAAACATTGTTCATAGCAATTTCAACTGACTGAAAATGAGAAATGTATGCAACAACATATTTTTTTGGTGATTTTACCTAAAACTTTATTTATTTTGTGGTAAAAACACTTTTACATATGTGATATGACAGACATGAATGTCTTCAGGGCATATATAGGATCAGTGCTGGGTAGTAACTGAGTACATGTTATCTGGATTACATAATCAGATTCCAAAAATTAAGTACTTGTAATTAGACTATATCACATTTTAAAATGCTCATAATAAGATTACAGTTACTTTTTATGGATTGCATGATTACATGTTATTCACAAAATGGCATTAATGGCATTATTCATAATTTATATGCAAGTTACTAAACACTGGTGGTGAATAGTTGTGAAACACTATGTCTTTTTCATATCCAATGACCTTCAGTAACTGTTGATTCTGGAAGTCTGGACAACAATATTTCAAACCTGGAAGACGTTGAGCGTATAATGTCATTAATGTTTTCATTTTTATTAATGTTTGTTCATATAATGCAGGGATTCACAAATGTTTTTTTGTCAGCCAGACCTCTTAAAATAAATATTTACTTGAAATATCTATGAAGAAGTTGATATTTTCAGTAATTTAACAACACATTTGCATGTTCACGGTTCTCTGATGTCGGTTAAGTGTTTAAATTATACTTATTTTATTTATTATTATGATTAATTAATTAATAGCTTTTTTATCAACTCACGAAGTGCAGTTCTTAAATTAAGCCCAGTTTGGGAAGTCCTGGTGTAATGTAATGTTTAATAGTAAGCTTTAAACAAGTTTGATAAAAAAAAAATAAATAAATAAAGTAATCTAAAAGTAATGAAAAAGTGGTGATTATACATTACTTGAAATGAGTAACATAGATTTTCACTAACTACAGTTTTCATAATGTAATCTATAATCAGTAATGGTTTACAATTTTTAAGCACTCTGTAGGATTTATTGTCCACTCGAGTTTAAGTTACATTTGTTATGAGAAACTGTACAGTGGCTGAAGAATCACACCAGATCATTCTGAGGACCTCTTATGTCTATGTCCTCCTAAAGCAACATCTTTTGCTTCAAAAGTTAATAAATTGCCTCCAAACTTGCTCTGTCACCATCTGTGCCATGTGATTTGCGTTATTGAAGACTGATGATAGTCTCCTCTTCAGCTTATAAAGTTTATGTGACAAACCATGACTATCAGATATATTTATATAAATAAATATATTTTTCTAAGGCATATCTAGGGTCATTTAGGGTCACTGATATCTGTGCCATGTGAGCCGCATTATTGTAGATTCGGGATAGTCTCCTTTTCAACTTGTAGAGTTTCTGTGACACACCATAGGTGTTTGAGGGTATTGATCTGCCCTGGTCAGAACACAGTGTGAGTGGCATAGAGTGGGTTGAAATGAAATCAGATTTGCTGCCAGTAAGGTAGATGAGAAGGACATCGTGCCTCTGGACAGAAATGCTTCCTGAAGCTCATGCACTCTGCATTTGAATTTATTGCATTAGTCTGTAACTTTGAGGGAAAATGTGGTCAATATGAATATCCCTTGCATCTGAACATGATATCCCACCTCAATGTATTTTGTAATCCTATTTTCACACCACTGAGCCTGAAGCAGTGCATTCCTGTTGAGTAGAAACATCTTAAGATTTTCTTGTATTCATGCTGTGGCATCCTCTCTCCAAAACATTTCATAAAGCAGGGACCGGGCAGCTTTGCCTTACTCTTGACCTTAAAAAAGCCACTTCAGCAATGTCAATGAGCTCTTATGTTCTTTTGAGACAGGTCTCAAAGTTCTGAGGTATCCCAGAATACACTGAGATCTTTTGCTGCTCATGGAGTTCAGTTATGGAGGGATGTAACTGAGGATGTCTATTACAAACCTGGTTATTCTCAGTCACACTCACTCAGATCTGAATCAGGTCTTCAAGTGCTTCAAGATCTTCAAGTAGTGGTCATCCTAGTGATGAGAGGATAAATAGCTTGCAAGGTGATGGTAGCTAATCACAGTTTACACTTCTTGTAGATTATTCTGATTCTGTTGGTGTGCCACTAACTTAAAATCCCAGGCTTCATAAGAAGGAGATCAATTATGGAGATCGAAATCCTGTCTTATAAATCTTATAAAAGAATGAATGCTTCAGAATGATGCATTGGTGGTAGTTGAAAGTACCAACAAGTTACAGCTGGAAGCAGAAATCTGGATCCTCTATCTGGTTCCTCTTTGCCTTTTTTTCCTAAATTGTTTGGTTTGAGAGCAAAAAAACTTTGAATTTGAATGTTATTTTTCACCCTGTTTCACATACTGCCTGCCTCTTACATGTTTATGATGAATTTGATCATGTTATCAGCTCCTAATAGTAGTGTAATTTAGTCGATTTAACTTATGTTGCCATGTTTTAGTGCATTCCACAGAATTCCAGTGCATAAACTGTGGAAAAAGTAGATTCTTCTTATGACTAGCCACACAAGGAATACAGCTATTATTAAATAACTTGCTGAAAGAAATACACCCGATCAGATTCGCTTATGCAGGGAAAATGCATGTGTGCATGTCATGGAGGAAAATTCCATTTAGCATGAGCCAAACACCTCTGTAAGTGCACTTATGACTGTTAAAGTTGGTATGATAGGGAATTTTTTTTTTTTTTTAAATGCATCTTATTGATCATATTGTGAATAATTCATCCCTTCATATGTTCATTTTATAAGGTGCAGTATGTAATATTGATAGCTAGAGGTTGAAATGGGTACTGCAATCCAAATTCAAAATATTGGATAGTGTTGTTTTCCTGCCCCATCCTTCTCAGATTCAACGCTCAAGTGGATTGCCAGATGCAACAAGGAACGAGCGCAAATTACATGTAAAGGCCCTTTCACACCAAGAACGATAACTATAAAGATAACTATATTAGCGTCCACACCAGTGGATGATATCAGAATCAGAATCAGAATCACGTTTATTGCCAAGTACTGTAGGTATACATATACGAAGAATTTGTCTTGGTAAATTGGTGCTTGACAAAGACAACAGAAAATCAAGAATAAATAATATCGTCTGTTTATTCTAAGCACACGCTCGTCTGCCGTTTTAAATTCTCTAGCTCATTATAGCAGGATTGATTCTGATTGGGTGTCAATGTTTTTATCATTCATCAGCTGGAAAAAAAATCATTCTGAAAGTGATTCCAACGATATCGTTCTCTGTGCCTTTATTGTTATAGCTGTGGTGTGGACTCTGCTATTGTTTAATATTGAGAATGATTTTTAGAACTACATCTTTATCGTTAGGGAGGCCATGGCCGTTCGGGAGGCCATGGCGGATCAGGGTACTCAGGCGGCCATGGCGGATCAGGGAGTTCAGGGAGCCACGGCAGAGCAGACAGTTCGGGAGACCATGGCGGGTCCTCCGGGGCTTTAGCCGGCTCGGCCACCATGGCCACGGGCATATGCCCCCCCCACAAATTTCTCGGGAGACGAAGGAGAGCATCCTAGAGCAGACTCTGGGGAGAGGACAGGAGCCAAGAACTCTGGGGGTAGCGCAACATCCATGAGCTCTGGGGCTGGAGCCGGCGGGCATGACTTTGGAGCCACGGACAGCGGCCTTGAGTGAGCCGCGAATGACAGTGGGCTTGAGTCAGTGGCGGCTGACAGGCTTGACTGGAGAATGGCGGACGGACTGGACAGCGGGCTGGCTCTGGATTGGGGCTGAACACTCTCCAGACACCGGAGGATCCCTTCCCTCCAGTTCAGTCCTGTGGTGTCTAGGAGGTCCACAGGGCAGTGGTAATTTGCCCCGATTCAGAACAGGGAGTTGAGCATCGCATCATCTAGCGCTGTCGCAGCGGCGAGCACGCAGAATTCCCAGGCGAACTCGAGGAACGGGAGATCACGGCGGGCCAGGGCAGAGAACAGCGCGGCAATTTCCGTTTTTCAGTCTCGGATTTTGTAACGCAGTGGTGGTTGTAGTAGGAGGCAGAGACAACAGAGTAAACGTAAAGGGGTTTTTAATGAGGCTACAACACACATACACCATATAAACAACATTAATCCAAGACAAAGACAGAACGGGAACTGAAAGCTTATAAGGATAGGGAAACAAAGGAGCAAACAAGATGATTAATTAAACCCAGGTGATCAGACTAAACGATAATAAACTAACTGAGAACAGGAAACAGACCAAAAAAGGACAAACAGGAACTAAACAGAAACAGACACGTGACACCCAGGGTGTTGAAATACTATTGGCTAAACTGTCAGTGGGCGGAATCACACAGACCAAAACAAAAGAAAAGTCATTCCGACACAGAACACACATTTTCAAAGTTGATTAACTGGCTGTAGCATTGTTTTTCAGAGAAACAAGTATGTGAACTTAGCATGTTTCCTAAATATCTGCAAACATATTAGGGCATTTTTATGCTTTAGTACAGTCAGAAAAAATTACATACAGTACAGCACCTTTATATGCCTCATAATTTTGAATTAATATCTTAATGTTAATGCTTCTATGGTAGTTTTACAATTCTTTAAAATTTAGAACAAAGCCTTGTCTGAATGCTTGAAATAATTTTAAAAAGATTGAAGTTGGAAGGTTTTACAAGGTATAAAGTCAGACAGAAAACTAGTCAGAAAGACTATGAGATTTGTAGAAGATAAATAGGCTTTACTACAGTGCTCTGGACAGACAGACAGACAGACAGACAGACAGATAGATAGATAGATAGATAGATAGATAGATAGATAGATAGATAGATAGATAGATAGATAGATAGATAGATAGATAGATATGACAAGCTAACAACAACAACAAAAAAAAACACACTAATACTTACATAACGTCCACTATAATGTATGACTGCAGTTATGGTTGTGTAAGGCCTCTCGCTAGTGCCTAGATGATGCTTAATGTTGCGCTTTACCCTACATTTAAGTTATTCTGAGAATGGATGAGAAGTAAGAACAAAGAGTTGAGTGCAAAAAAGGGCAGAGGAGAGGTGACGGGGGAAAGAAATGGCTATGTGTGAAAATGATTCAGTACGTCTGCTCCTGGCGGGAGTACAAACCCAAGCGGCGATTGGTTCCAGGAGGAGCAAGTCTCTGAACACCACGCTCATGTATATTCCATTCTGTTTCTTCATAAGTCACGGTCCGTCACCTCCAAACGGCACATTCCACCTGGGTGAGCCACTGCTGTTATTTTTACACCGTGAGGTTGTGTAAATCAATGGGCATCTGTCTGCAGGGACACACCGGTCCAACCTGAGTCCACAGGACATTCACACTCCATCTGTCCATTGCTTGATACATTAATGTTCAGCAAGACAGTTAACACTGAATGAGTCAGTAGTCATTTTAGTGAGTAGTAGTTTAGCAGATGCTTTTTATCCAAAGTGACTTGCACTACACTTATTAAAAATAACAATGGGTGTTCATGGCTCGCTCCTGGTGGAGATCATCACCATCTGATTATGGCATGTCGTTCCAAATCATTTTTTAATTTATTTTAATTACATTTTTAAAAAAACATTTTTTGAATGTGTACGGTCCTCTTTTCCATATGATGATTCACAGTAAAAATGGCTAGAAAATCACCATAAAAGGGATCATTAAAGTAGTCCATATAACTTATTATATTTTTGTGTGAGGAACATACTGAAATGTATGTCATTTTTAACTTCAACTGAGCTCTTGAATCTCCTTTGTGATGCATAGAGACATGCTACCATTCCTTTTTTACTAATATATATATATATATATATAAACAATGTTTTTTTTAGAATATCTCGTTTTGTTTTTCATGAAGAAAACAACAGCATATGTGTTTGGAATGATAAAAGTGGGTAAATAATGACAGATATTTCTTTGTTGGGGTGAACTGTCCCTTTAAGAATTGTTAAACAATGTTGTGCAGTAGTAGATGGTTTACAGCACTCAAGAACGTCATGTTAACACAAAGATATTAAACTTTGTAATAAGTGATTCACAAATTGACATAAATGTATTGCAATCCAGAAGTAGAAGTGAATTGCACACTGGCAGCAGAGGACAACACTACAAACAGGCATTCCCAGGGTTGAAGACACATTTAGTTGAGGATTACCTTAGTTGTTCCTATGCTTTCATTATTTGATGTATAATGTTCTCCCAGGGAGATGATGTTTGCTGTTTGGTCACTCAGTGTACCCACAAACCAGAAGCTACCAAAACACACTGTGGTTTGCCATGTCATTCTGTGGTGTATGGTTCTCTGTCTCTGTTTTTTCCCCCCTCTGTAGTATACAAGGTTTCAAATAAGGAAAAACAGCAACTGTCAGCCTCTAGTAGCTGAAGCATCTGATGCAACCAAGCTTACGACAGAATAAATAAAAATAATAAATAAATTAATTAATAAATTAATTAATGTATTTATTATACTATTTTTATTTTATACTGTATATACAGTATAAACATGCAGTGAGTAACGCATTACAAGTAACGCAAGATGAGTAATCAGATTACTTTTTTCAAGTAACTTGAAAAAAGTTACTTTTTCAAATAAGTAACTTAAGTTACTTTGTTTTCCTATTTATTCACTGACAACTTTCCTGTCCCTGTGTTGAGAGACATTGGGAGTAAGTGCAGAGGCAGAGGCATTTTCTTCAGCCTGAGACTTATTAATTTCAGTCTTGGTGTGAAAGGGCCTTTACAGTCACCAAAAATATAACTTTTGGGTTTTCTGTTATTAAAAATAAATGTGCAAGCCCAGCCCAGGTGACAAAAAGTAACACAAAAGTAATGTAATGCATTACTTTCCATAAAGAGTAACTAAGTAACGCAATTAGTTACGTATGTATAAATTAGTTAGGACGTAGGACCAGAGAGAATATAAGAGAGAATCCATGCAGGACTTGAAGCATAAGAAATTTAGGAAATATTGTATTACCTTAATGATTATTTATTTATTTATTTGAGTATAATTTTCTTATATTAAGCAAAAAATGTTAACTAGAGTATTAAGCATCTTCATCATCAGTTGGAAAAATTATTTGCTTATGTATTCATTCATTCATTCATTTATTTTCTTTGTCAGCATGTAGTGTAAACACTTTTTATAAAATAATTAAAAAAACAAACAAACAAACAAAAAAACAGAAAAAAACAATAGAAGTCTATGGTATTCCCTTCATTTAGATTAGTTAAGTAAGTGTGTGTGTGTGTGTGTGTACCTGGTATTCCGTACATTATGGAGACCAAATGTCCCCACAAAGATAGTAATACCAGTAATATTTGGTCTCCACAAGGAATATCTAAATATCTAAAAAAGCAAAACGTTTTGTGTGATGGATAGGTTTAGGGTAAGGAGATTCAAAATGCAGTTTGAACACTATAAAAACCAATTATGCCTATGTAATGTCCCCATAAAACATGGAAACACAACATGTGTGTCTGTGTGTTTGTGAATCTTATGAGAGTTGTAATGAATGACTACAGTTCATAATGTTCTGAGAGACATTGTACTCATAAGATCAGAAATGATCAATCAGTTGACCACAGGAGCCACAAGGAACCGTGATCAACGACCGAGATCATATTTCCTTCTTTCCGCCGTTTTTATGCCCAGTGCATAACTGAACATCACACACAATATTGGAAATACGGCTTGAAAATCTGTCCTGTGAATTTAATGAACTATTAAATGACAATGATGATTTTGACTGTGGATATTTGTAAGAACTGGCTTCCTGTAAACACACAGATGTATTTCTGGGTGGCCGTGTGTGATAGAGGGTCAGCGTTAGTGCGCTTGCGTGTAGGTTGGTGTGTCTTGCGGTAAGACTTCGGTTTCCTGTGTTGACTGAGGGTTTTATTGCAGAGCTATTGTACCCAAACATTTTCTTTGGACCCTGATTTCAGATCCACCACAAACAGGCTCTCATTGCCAACCTTTGTGTTTCCTCAGCTGGGGGATAACCTCTATTAACTCTCATCTATTATAAAGAATCGCTCGCTCTCCCTCTCTGTTCTTTTCCCTTGATTGTTCGGTAAAATGCACATTTCTGTCTTCATATTTCTCACAAAATGGCTTTCTCTCTGCTGTAAAAATACAATGTCTATGTGTGCTGCTCTTGCGTGTCTAAGACCGATTTGGTCGAAGGCTTGATTCTTACAGGAAACTTTATGCTTATAATGCCTGAGTAATGCGGTTCAGGGATCCAGACTAAAAATAAAAATGACTAGCAGGCCACTGGCTCCAAAAATTAAAGCTTTTAGGAGCCAAATTACTTTTTGAGATGCTAAATTGCAGAATCACTCAGTGTAGATGGTTATGTCCTTCATTTGGACATGCTGCAGGATTACTTACGATTTATTGACTCAGTTGTCGGCTCAGTAACTGCTTGAACAGTGAGTAAACGAGTGATTAGGGATTTAATAGTGTCAAATTCAGGATAAATTTGTGCGTCAGTTTGACTGATCTGTCTCATAAGAGTAATTAGTTTGTGAATTGGACATTACAGGTTAAACTGTATTTGCTGTTACATGCAACAGTGACACAGAAGGATGATATAGTAATCATTTTCAGATGTATTTTTTTCCAGTTGATGAATGATAAATGCATTGACAGCCAATCAGAATATAGCCAACTTTAAAGAGTTTGAGCATTTAAAGTGGCAGACGACAAAACTGCAGAGTTTTCTTATAATAAACAGAATGTTGTCATCTGTTATCGCTATAGTTATCTTTATATTAATTGTTCTTGATGTGAACAGGCCTTAATTCCAAAACAGCAAAGGTGTTGGTGTCTGTGTATGAGTATTTGTACTAAATTATATCAGAACTGGCCACTAGTTGGCATTGTAATGATGGATTTTAGATTACAGTAACCATATATAGTTGTGTGTGATGAATCTGACTAAAGGGTTGTTTACATGGCAACATTTTCAACTAAAAATGGAAAACTTTTTATGTGTTTGGCCATTCATTTACACAACATCTGCGTATTGCGGGCCTGAAAACGCAAACTTTTGAAATAGGTTTCACAGTGCCAGTTTTGAAAATTATACTGTAAATTTTTGTAAATTTATAGAAGCGGTGACGTCATGCGCATGTGAGCATGTGTGATCCGTGTGAACGGGGATTGTTTTGACAACGTTGTCTGTACACGAAAAACACAAAGAAAAACATTTCTGGTTTAAGTACATTGTTGTCATATAAACGTACCCTAAATCTACATATCATGTGGGTTGGAAAAATGTCCTAACTATTAACTGAAACTAAAAATAATTTTCATTATTGAAGCAAAACTGAAATATGAATGTTAGATGAAAACTTAAAAATTAGAAATGTTGCCTTGCCATTTAACTGAAATAAAATAAGTTAAAGCACCCAATTACTAAAAATGAAGCTAAATATAAAACAAAAACAGTGAAAATAAAAATTACTAAGCAATTACTAAAATATATATAATTTCAGTTTTCATTTTAACTTTAGTTTGTTTTAGTAATTTAAAAATTTTATTTTGGTAACTTAAAATATAATAATGAAAGCTATAATATTATATAAATAATACTAAAGTAACACTGACTGCTGTGGTTCTCACGACCAGTTTGGACTTATTTTATGAGGTGGCTAATTCGTATGAATTCGTACAACCTCACTTATAGAATTTTGGACGATTCTGTACAATTTTGTATGATTTACGATCTAGACCCCAGTGATGGGTAGGTTTAGGAGGCGGGGTCAGGGGTAGGTCATTCGTACGAATTTATACGAATTGGGGAACTCCTAAAATACTTACAATTTATCAAAAATCGTACAAATTCATATGAAAGAGGTCATACGAATTCATACGAATTAGCCACCTCGTAAAATATATACGAATTGCAAAGAGATCAGGTTGAATTTACTGGAAAAAAATACTTTTATAAACCTAACTAAACAGGTTCATCCGATTTGCATGGAATTTCTTTCATCTAAAGATTGTTTCATCTTTTTACAAATTAAATCATTTCACAGACTTCAGCCAATTACATTTTGGGTTGTGACCAATTGATGACCAAAGTTAAAAGAGTGATTGACTTGTATCATGGCACTACAGCTAAACCATCTGCAAAATCATATGATTAAAGATGTTATAATGTGTCAATGAAAAAAATCATCATTATCAACATTGTTTGGAAGTATCTATTCATTTAAATTTGTCAGTTGTGGTTATTTTCTCCTCTTGACCCTCCTACTTAGACACTGATGATTTCTGCTGCTTATTTATTGTTGTAATAAATACAGACTTACGAGGCTTTACTTTTGAGTAAGGGCTGATCTGTATAAATCACATGAACAATTCTGAGTCTGAAAGCTGGGGAAAGTCTGGCTTTATATCAAAGTTTATAGAAAAGGTCAAGGTCACAAGCACTTAACCTCTCTCATAGTGGGGAAGTGCACATCTGTACTGCAGCTTTCCAGCTGCACACGTCTCCCAACCTTTCCTTCTTGCCTTTCTCCACGTTTGGAAATTTACAGGTGTTAGGTCAGCTGCTTTATGTTGTTATGATATTGTTGAAAGGGAGTTTTGAATTTCCCATGACTTCTTCAAAGAGTATCACCATGAAAGCGCTTTATGACGCTTGACAGTATGTCCTCTTAATATTGTTTTAACAGAAGTTATGAGAACAAAATTCCTTACAATTCCCCTCTGCTTTTTTGGGAATTTGTATAAAACTCAGATTTACAAAGCAAATTTAAGCACACTGCTTGTAATGTTTGGTGGTTTTAGCTTAAACGCTCTCATATATTCTTGAGCATGAGCTTTAACTCTGAGCGAGGTTCAATGTGTCTAACTTTTGAACTGTAGGAGGAGGATAAATTTACATTTGGCTATAGGGATATGAATTGTGGCATGGGAGTGTGGAATCAGAATGAGATGTTGTTGCCTGGGGGGGGAAACGTTTAAGTTGTAGAAGTGGCAAAGATTTTAAAAGCTTGTGAGTCATGTGGAGAAATATGAGGGTGAGAAGATGGATGAAACAAGGTGTTCTGTGAAAAGCATGACATTTTGAAAAAAAAAAAACATGAACTCAAGCTTGTCTAAATCAAGCTGTTTCAGATATAGATTAATAAGAATGGATTTTAATTGAATAGAAAGTAAGAAGATCATAAAACAGAAAGTAAGAAGACAACAATAATCTGATGAGTCATTTTATTTTATTTTATTTTATTCCTATAACAACGCTGGTGAGAGAATAGGTTAAATGTCACACTCACACACATGCATGTTTGATGTGTTGACTACCATATTATTACAATTGAAAAATAACTGTTTTCTAATATAATTTAAAGTGCAATTTTTTTCAATGGTTCCTTAATGCTAACGGTTTGTGACAGGTTTTGCATCAAAACTCAAATATTACATTGAACATCAAGTAGCAAATTACAAAATATGATTTATTATTAATTAAATAAATGTATTAATTTATATAATTTTTCATACGAAATTTAATTTTGATTGTTTCGTGCTTTCAGCAGCCAATAAATCACAGCACAAAGCACACTGTGATCGATAAAATCACAGTATATGCTCATAAACAAGTAAACATGTTTAATGCAGTCTAGGTCATATTATCTTTTATATTATGCAGTTTTTTTTTTGTTTTTTTTTTCAGGATGTCGACATTTCATGAATCTGTCCATGTTGGCATCTACCTGATTTAGTCTTTTGCATATAGTAACAGATGAATTTATTTAAAATTTGGAGTTGAATAGTTGGATACACAGCCTTTGATGTTAACAATTAACTGTATATGGAAATATAATTTATATATATATATATATATATATATATATATATATATATATATATATATATATATATATATATATATATATATATATATAATTAAATGTGTAATTAATTATATATGGAAAGGTTATCCTCCTCTATTTTAGACACTGAAAGTCCTAATTATTTTCTCATTCTAATTATACACAATTAGTGGATTTTATTATTTTCCTTTTGCGTGATTTTCAGAATATTATCAGAATAGATCTGCAACCTGTTTTTTGGTTGCAACCCACCGTTTAAAAACCACTGCTTTATGTAGCTAATGTAATTAAACTAAAGTCTATAAATACAAAAATACATTAGAGATGATAGAGCAAGACAACATTCAAGATTGGCTTTATAAAGAGCAGTTCCCTCCTAAGAACATTCCCCTATTCTGAACTCTCTTAGGAATAGTGTGATTTGCTGGTGTAAAGTGAGGTATTTGTCCATGATGGATGAAGTGCTTATGGTATAAGGTCAGCAGATCCTGAACTCATTCCCGGTCACACCCTCACATCCAACTTTCCTCTCGCTAACATCCTGTTTCCTGTTCTAACACCTCACCGACTCAGTCTTCCCTATTTCTCCCACTCATTCCTTCACTTGTCATTCCTCTTTTTTTCCCCCTATGACTATCTCTCCTGCTCTCCTCAAGGTCAGTCGAGACGGCAGGGCAATAACGGAGAGGGTGACACTCAGGGCTTTGAAGTGGTGTTTCAGGGACAGAATCACCTGGAGTTGTGAAGTTGTACGTAAGGATTGAGGTATTTGTTCTGGTGCTGCTGTGGTTATGGGTCTCTTGGGTGGCCCCCACGGGCCCTTGAAGATTTCGGGGAGAGGGAGCGAGCGGGACAGGATTAGGTTCAGGTCCAGCCAGAAGTGGAACTAATGGGTCCATGTGTGCACAGACACTTCTGAAGACCAGATGCTGAGAGGAGAGGGGGTCTCCTTCTCTCACACCACTGTCCCTCAGTAGAGACAGGAAGCCAGAGGGAGAGTAAAAATAGGTTTAATGTCGCACACATGCACGTTTGAAGTGTAATAATACTGTAGTCTTTGATATAACGCAGAGTCACGTATAGAATATATACATTGATGGTCAAAAGTTTGGAATCATTCACCAAGGCTGCATGAATTTAATCAAAAATACAGTAAAAACAGAAATATTGTGCAATATTGTTACAATTTAAAATATATACAGTGGGTACGGAAAGTATTCAGACCCCCTTCACTTTTTTCAATTTTGTTATGTTGCAGTCTGATACTACAATTGTTTAAATTCTTTTTTTTTCTCATTACTCTACACTCTGTCCTTTATAATGACAAAGTGAAAACAGAATTTTAGAAATGTTTGTAAATTTATTAAAAAGAAAAAACTGAAATATCACATTTACATAAGTATTCAGACCCTTTACTCAGTACTTAGTTGAAGCACCTTTGGCAGCAATTACAGCCTCGAGTCTTTTTGGGTATGACGCAACAAGCTTTGCACAACTGGATTGGGGGAATTTCTGCCATTCTTCTTTGCAAATCCTCTCAAGCTCGGTCAGGTTGGATGGGGACCGTCTGTTGACAGCCTTTTTCAGGTCTCTCCAGAGATGTTCGATAGGGTTCAAGTCAGGGCTCTGGCTGGGTCACTCTAGGACATTCACAGAGTTGTCCCTAAGCCACTCCTGTGTTGCCTTGGCTGTGTGCTTAGGGTCATTGTCATGTTAGAAGGTGAACCTTCGGCCCAGTCTGAGGTTTTGAATGCCCTGGACTGGGTTTTCATTAAGGCTATCTCAATATTTTGGTGCACTGAGCTTTTCTTCTACTCTGATGAGTTCCTCAGTCCCTGCCGCTGAAAAACAGCCCAACAGCATGAGGCTGCTACCACCACACTTTACTTTTGAGATGGTACTCTGCAGGTGATGAGAAGAGCCGGTTTCCTTCAAACATGATGCTTAGAATTGAGGTTCATCAAACCAGGTAATCTTGTTTCTCAGAGTCTGAGGGTCCTTTAGGTGCTTTATTGCAAATTCCAAGTGTGTTTTCATGTGTCTTCACTGAGGAGAGGATTGAGTTTGGCCACACTCCCATAAAGCCCAGATCGGTGGAGTGTTGCAGTGATGTTTGTCCTTCTGTAAGTTTCTCCCATCTGCATATATGATCATGGAGCTCAACTAGAGTGACCACCAGGTTCTTGGTCACCAGTCTAGACAAGCCCCTTCTCCATCAATTGCTCAGTTTGGCTGGGGACCAGCTCTTGGAAGAGTCCTGGTTGTGCCAAACTTCTTCCATTTGAGAATTATGGAAGCCACTGTGCTCTTGGGAACCTTCAGTGCAGCAGATTTTTTTTTTTGTAGCCTTCCTCAGATCTGTGCCTCAATACAATCCTGTGTCTGAGCTCTGCAGGCAGTTCCTTTGACCTCGTGGCTTGGTTTTCGCTCTGATATGCATTATCAGCTGTGAGGCCTTTTACAGAGATATGTGTGCCTTTCCAAATCATGTCCAGTCAATTTAATTTACCACAGGCGGACTCCAATCAAGGTGTAGAAACATCTCTGCAATGATCAAGAGACATGGGAGGCACCTGAGCGAAATTTCAAGTGTTGTTGCAAAGGGTCTGAATACTTATGTAAATGTGATATTTCAGTTTTTTCTTTTTAGTAAATTTACAGACATTTCTAAAATTCTGTTTTCACTTCATCTTTATGAGGTACAGAGTGTAGATTAATGAGAAAAAAAAATGAATTTAAACAATTGTTGTATCAGGCTGCAACATAACAAAATTGAAAAAAGTGAAGGGGGTCTGAATACTTTCCGTACCCACTGTATATATATATTTATTTTAATACATTTTAAAATGTAATTCATTCCTTTTCAGCATCATTACTGCAGTCTTCAGTCTCACATGATCCTTCAGAAATCAATCTAATGCTGATTTGCTGCTCAATTATTATTGAAACTCGATTATAAATATTAATGGTTCTTATTATTGAAAACAGTTTTTGTTGCTTAATATTTGTGTGAAAATTGTGATACATTTTCTTCAGGATTCTTTGATGAATAAAGAGTTAAAAAGAACATAATTTATTTCAAGTCACCTTTATTTCTATAGTGCTTTATACAATAGAGGTTGTGTCAAAGCAGCTTACAGAGATAAACAGAAAAAAAACATTAGAATGAGTTATGGATTTTATAAGACTATTAATGTCTTTACTGTCACTTTTGATCATTTCAATGCATCCTTGCTGAATAGTATAAAGTATTAATTTCTTTTTTCTTATTATTTTAATTTTACTTAACCCAAACTTGTGAATGGTGATGTCTTTATGTGTTTTTTTAATTTTAATTTTAATTTAATTTTTTTAATGGACATCATTAATGTAATGTTTGCATGAATGTGTATTAAATGTATTATTATTTAGTTTTACGTTTTAATAATTATCAAATAAAAAAGACCTGCACACTATATAAATGAAAAAAGCAAAAACACTGAATGCAAGAAAAACCACAATAGGAGAAATGTTAAAGGGATAGTTCATCCCAAAATTATTTTGTTTTTATCATTTACTTACCATCAAGTTGTCCCAAAACTGCATGAATTTCTTTCTTCTGTTCAACACAAAGAAGATATTTTGAAGAATGTTGGTTACTAAGCAGTTGCGAGTAGCCACTGAGTTCCATAGTATGAACAAAATTACTATGGAAGTCAATGGATACTGGCAACTGTTTCATGTTATGTGAACTATCTCGTTAACAAGTCACAGCTGACCTTCCTCTATGCCTTACTGGCTTTTAATTACTGAATAATTGACATGTAAATTAATATATATTACATGAATTGAAATACATATACTACGATATTGATTTAGAACAGATGATGTTCTGTATTTGGTTCTGTATATGTGATCCTGTGGATGAGTCAGGTCTTGGCTGGGATGGGGGTTGGGAGGTGCTGTTTCTTGGCTGAAGTCTTCTTCTTTCACTTGGATTAATCTCTCTCACCTTTTTCTTCCCTCTGAAAAGAAGGTCCTGATAATGATTTCTGACTTAATGGACTAGAATAAAAAAATGATGTATTTTCTAAGTGCAGGCCAACAGATTTATCATTTTTAATCTAACAGCTGCTGGAGCGTCTTGAATGTGCAGCTTGAATGACTAGAGGGCAATGTCTTCCTGAGGTAAAGATAAAGAAAGTTCATTTATTTCAGTAATTCAACTCAAATTGTGAAACTCGTGTATTAAATAAATTCAATGCACACAGACTGAAGTAGTTTAAGTCTTTGGTTCTTTTAATTGTGATGATTTTGGCTCACATTTAACAAAAACCAACCAATTCACTAACTCAACAAATTAGAATACTTCATAAGACCAATAAGAAAAACATTTTTAGTGAATTGTTGGCCTTCTGGAAAGTATGTTCATTTACTGTATATGTACTCAATACTTGGTAGGGGCTTCTTTTGCGCTAATTACTGCCTCAATTCGGCGTGGGATGGAGGTGATCAGTTTGTGGCACTGCTGAGGTGGTATGGAAGCCCAGGTTTCTTTGACAGTGGCCTTCAGCTCATCTGCATTTTTTGGTCTCTTGTTTCTCATTATCCTCTTGACAATACCCCATAGATTCTCTATGGGGTTCAGGTCTGGTGAGTTTGCTGGCCAGTCAAGCACACCAACACCATGGTCATTTAACCAACTTTTGGTGCTTTTGGCAGTGTGGGCAGGTGCCAAATCCTGCTGGAAAATGAAATTAGCATATTTAAAAAGCTGGTCAGCAGAAGGAAGCATGAAGTGCTCCAAAATTTCTTGGTAAACGGGTGCAGTGACTTTGGTTTTCAAAAAACACAATGGACCAACACCAGCAGATGACATTGCACCCCAAATCATCACAGACTGTGGAAACTTAGCACTGGACTTCAAGCAACTTGGGCTATGAGCTTCTCCACCCTTCCTCCAGACTCTAGGACCTTGATATCCAAATGAAATACAAAACTTGCTCTCATCTGAAAAGAGGACTTTGGACCACTGGGCAACAGTCCAGCTCTTCTTCTCCTTAGCCCAGGTAAGACGCCTCTGATGTTGTCTGTGGTTCAGGAGTGGCTTAACAAGAGGAATACGACAATTGTAGCCAAATTCCTTGACACGTCTGTGTGTGGTGGCTCTTGATGCCTTGACCCCAGCCTCAGTCCATTCCTTGTGAAGTTCAACCAAATTCTTGAATCGATTTTGCTTGACAATCTTCATAAGGCTGCGGTTCTCTCGGTTGGTTGTGCATCTTTTTCTTCCACACTTTTTCCTTCCACTCAACTTTCTGTTAACATGCTTGGATACAGCACTCTGTGAACAGCCAGCTTCTTTGGCAATGAATGTTTGTGGCTTACCCTCCTTGTGAATGGTGTCAATGATTGTCTTCTGGACAACTGTCAGATCAGCAGTCTTCCCCATGATTGTGTAGCCTAGTGAACCAAACTGAGAGACCATTTTGAAGGCTCAGGAAATCTTTGCAGGTGTTTTGAGTTGATTAGCTGATTGGCATGTCACCATATTCTAATTTGTTGAGATAGTGAATTGGTGGGTTTTTGTTAAATGTGAGCCAAAATCATCACAATTAAAAGAACCAAAGACTTAAACTACTTCAGTCTGTGTGCATTGAATTTATTTAATACACGAGTTTCACAATTTGAGTTGAATTTGAATTACTGAAATAAATTAATTTTTCCACGACATTCTAATTTATTGAGATGCACCTGTGTGTATATATATATATATATATATATATGGCTTTGTAATTGCTCTTGTGCATTTTGCACAAACTAATGTACCTTGTGCCACATGCACTTTTTTGTAAGGTACTTGAGTATGATCCATTTGGTTTTTATGTTTTTCAATACGGTCATTATTTCCCCGTCAAACTTGTCTTAACACTTTGCTTTAGATAATAGTTCAGGCTTGACATCAAATCCTGAAAGTCTGGGAGCTTTTAAGCAGAATTGAGATCAATCAAAAGGTTTCTACTTTCTGGCTTGCAGTGATCAATGCCTGACTTGTAACAATTTACAAGTGCAGGCTTTGGCAAAACATGCCGAAATTTTGGAGGCAAATCTTTTTTTAAAGCACTGCGTAGTAGCTAGTAACATAGTTTTACATTGACATTTAAGGCCTTTTGCTGGTGATCTTATCCAAAGCAAATTATAAACATCTTTTAGCGTTTTCATGCTGGAAAAAAATACTTTTGAATTAATCCCTGTTGATCATAATAAGGGCCGGACAAATTCTGGCAAAGACGGAGAAAGAAACTCTGACACATTTCAAACAGGTGTCATATGATTATATTTTCATGCATCCAGGCTCTTACTGTGATTTTAGCAAGTAGAACATGTTCCTGGAACAATGTCCTGGACCTGGAAAAAAAACCCTATCAACCAATTAGATTTTAGGGATAAGTAAGGAGTTAGATTCGGGGATTAAGGATTAAGGATCAGTTATTTAACAATATTTAGGATACGTTCATGCATCATCTACCAGTCAGCATCATAATTTGTGTAGGTCACATTCAGGAAAACTCAGATTAATAGCTCAAACTCTTTATCTAAGAGGGATGTGACAGTTGTGAATGTGTGTGAATTGTATCTTCGTGATATTTGTCAGGAAGCAAATGGAGATGACAAGGGATCTGAGCGCAGCCGATTCCTTCATGCGCACACTCTGTTCACTGTCAGCTAGCGAGGACATCACCTCCTGTACGTGTTTATCAGAGTCTATCCTCTGTTACGCTGACAGAGGAAAAACGGAGACAAGGCCAGATGGGAACTATTACTAGCCCTCTCAGTGTTTCAGTGTGCTTTATTGGCATGACGAGTTACGCTACATGTATATTGCTAATGCAGTTGTGGGTTAGCTGAAGACAACAGAAATCAAACTCTATACATAGCAAGAAAACAATATTAGTAAATTGAGGTTACGATATGAAGTCAGAAGAGAAGTTTACAGTATATTCAGAAACATGTTAAATCATTTAGGCACAGTCAGGATTTATTAAAAGAATAGTTTGCCCAAAAACGTACTCACTCTCAGGCCATCTAAGATGTAGATGAGAATCTGAACAGATTTGGAGAAATTTATGATTACATCACTCGCTCACCAATGGATCCTATGCAGTGAATGGGTGCCGTCAGAATGAGAGTCCAAACAGCTGATAAAAACATCACAATAATCCACAAATAATTCACACCACTCCAGTCCATCAATTAATGTTATGTGAAGTGAAAAGTTGTGTCTTTGTAAGAAACAAATGCATTATTAAAATGTTTTAACCTAGCTTACTTTTGGACAAAATAAAAGTCCTCTGTCCATATTAACACTTCCTCCAGTGAAATTCCTCAAGTGATGTAATGCTAAATTTTCCAAATCTGTTCTGATGAAGAAACAAACTCATCTTAGATGGCCTAAAAGTGAGTGAATTTTTAGTAAATTTTCATTTTTGAATTTGAAAAATTGTTTGTCAATTTTTCTATACTGAACAAAACATGAATATTTAATAATAATTATACCATTTCAATAAAAGTAACTCTAAATATTCATAAAAATTCAAAAATATTTATATATAAAATCATAAACAATGTATAAAAATTTTAGTCATTAACAACTTTAACAACATTTATATTTTATGATGCATTTGCATGCTTTTAGAGTCTTGAAAATTAGTTATATTTAAAGTCAATTGCATCTATGCTTTGCAAGAATTTGTTTTCCTCTCATTCAGTTTTTTTTTTTTCAGGCCTTCTGTTACAAATTCAGTGTCACTGACCTTTGAGACATTTAGTTTTTATCTCTAATTTATCTTTTATTTTTGTACTTTTAAATTGAATTCATTGCTTCGTTTACCGGATTCACATAATCTTATGATGGCTGGTTGTAAAGTTTGCAAATTTTTATTTGTTTTTGCTGTAAAGAATTCTCTTTTAAACCAAGTTTGTATAAATGCTAACAGGATTGTACGTGCCTCTAAATGCTAGTTAGGATGTAGAAGGTTGATCGTGATACATATATGAGGACGTGTTGAATTTCATTCTGAATTCGCTCTGCAATCTGTAACTGAGCTTCTCACGGCTGCGTGTGTTCGACTCCAAGTCGTCCAGCGGTCTCTGGTGCTGATTTAGTATTCATAGTTTTAGATGTCAGTCCCGCTGAGAGAACAGTGTGAGTTTTGATGTGATGGCCAACATCAGGTGAAAAGAAGCATGATGCTATATGACTCACCCTCAGAGCTGACCGAAATGAATTCACCAGCAACAAGCCAGGTTTCATCTCGAGTTGCACTCCCTCCATCATCCAGAAGCGCTGGCAGAGGTGAAGAAAGCAGAAAGAATGATGTAGGAATGTCGGCGAGAAATCCTTTGGCAGAACTGGGTCTTGTTTGCACAGTAAACCTCACAGTCTTGTGTACCGCCGCGAAGGGAAATGCCCACATTGTTGAGTTGGGAGACCCTGGATACGGTGGAGCGAGGGGCCTCCACCAGGCAAGTTTGGAGAAACAACAGGATGAAGGTCAGCTAATATAGTAGTTAATTCCACTTCCCTGTCCCCATGGCTCCCAGCTGGGGTTTATTTGAAGATCCCAGACGTCAAAGTCACCCAGTACTTTGTTCGGCTGGTGAGTGCCGCGGGCCTGTGCCAATACTCGGGAATATTAATGTATTCTGATGAAATGGGGGTCAGTAGGGATTGCTTGTGAAGGATGGAAAATTCCATGCTCTCACCGTGCTGTTGTATTTCTGTCCGCGCTTTTTTGGACTTCTCTTTCTCCCTGTATTCCCATTGGGCTGTTAATCTAACAGCGCTTGACAGTGGACTTTCTTTGTCACAGAAATCACTCCTGAAATATTCAGATCTGATGTTCTTTAATGTGTGATGAATCAGTGCGTTAATGTTTTTATCTTCTAGGGAACTGCACTTCAGTAATGCATGGTTTGATTGGTTAGCTTTTGTCAGTGGTTATATTTTTTGAAGATCTCTTAGAGAAGATCTCTCACTAGTACTATTGTGACACCTTAAATGCTCAGGCTTGTTGAGGAAAGAGATTGAACTGTTTTTGCAAAGTGGATGATAAATCAGCTGAAGAATCCCATAGATTTACCAGCAACCAGTTAGAACACTCTAGTAACCACATATACTGTAACAACACACACACACAAATAATACTAAAACACAGAACGCCTTAACAAATCTACACAGTAGCAACATACTGACAGCCCTCTAAAATAATTTATTGATCAAGATTTTAGCTTTTATTTTAAGACTATTGAATATTTTATTTTATTTTTAATTAATTAATTAATTATTTTTTTTGCACGTTAAGATCAACTTCACATAAACTTCACTAAATTGTGTTAGATTTACTGTATGTTGTATTTTTAAAAATGAAAAACAATTAAAATTTTAAAAATAAATTCAATAAAAAATATCAAAACATTATGTCTTATGACATTTTGTTTCACAAAAAGTTCATTAGGATTATTAAAACAAAGATTATTAGAGTACATTTTACAAGAAAATACTATTTCTGTCTTTCTTCACATTCAATTCAGTACTACTTGTCATTTCTTAATAGGTAATTGTGAAATTTACTAGCAATTTCTAAGTGAAAACTGTTTCTTCACCAATTAGTTTTTCAGTGTGCAATTGTAACTGTATTTCTATTAATTTTGACTTTAAATTTCACTATTTACACATTATTTCTTATATCTGTGACATCTCATAATTGTGACTTTTTACCATAGTAATTTAATGTAGCCTGCCTGCATACAGATCAGGTCAGTTTTACATTATGAGTGAAAATGGCATTTAAAGTGAATTATTTTCAATAGGTAACTGAGAGTAATCTCAGTTACACATGATTATTAAAAATAAATAAATAAATAAATAAATAAATATTCCAAACTAATTGAACATCCTAATCATGCTTCCGATCAGGTGGAAATTCTATAGAAAAACACAAAATAAAGCCATTATTATTAATATTACTTTACATTGAGGTGAAACAGTCTTCTCTAAGTTTTAATTCCTAAAGTATACATAGTGTTTTAAACACTTAAGATTGTGTATTATGCCCAGGAATGTGAAGAGCCCATCTTAGTTGTCGTCCCACTGGCGAAACAAGAGCATCATGTTCACACCTGCCTTTGCCCTTTCTTGAAAGTGTTTGAATGCAAATTAAGAGTGCTTGTGCATTAGCGAATTGTCTTTTTGGTTGTTTCCTTGCAGCCGGCGAGAGCATACCTATATATCCAAGAGAATGGCTGACATATATAACATACAGGTCCTGAGGGCCAAGTGCCTTAATCCTGTATGGAAATGTTAATGAGATAAAAGCAACCCAACCTCACATTCCTGTGCGCGGTGAGGAATCCCAGCCACTCTAATGCACATAAGAGGCGGCTTTGTGCCCGTGTCTCGTAAGCCAGAAATTAGCGCTGAAAGAGAGGGGGCAATGGAGAGAATGAGTTAAAGGAATAAGGGAAAAGGACAGAGAGAAATGCCAAGGGCGTAGGTGTCAAACACTTGGGCCCCCATTTTGTGTGTAGGTGTGTATGTGTGTGTGTGTGTGTGTGACTGGGTGAAGCGCTTGATATTGAGCACCTCTTTGAATCTTGCTCTGATTTGGACTCCATTAAGGCGCCTGGGCATTTGTTTCTCATGGAGCAATTCTCAAGGGCTTTGGGCCATTCTGTGAAAACCATGTGGGAGAATAGAGAGCGAGAGATGGGGAGAATTAGAGGGGTGGGAGAAGGAGAACTGGGAAGTGCACATGCTCAGTGTGTATTCACTTTGTTTCCAAACTGGCAACAAGAGAACACTGAACCCTGATGCTCACGAGACAAGACACCAGAAAAGCATTGTGGCTGTTTGGTTTGGTTTTTAAACAGGAACATGACCGCATGCGACCACATGCATGTATGGGACTTAATGAGGGTTGATGGCATGCCTTCTGCCTGTGTGCTGGGGTAAATTAGGGTAATCTGGCATTTTACTGAATAAATAATAAAGTAAATAAAAAAAATAATAATAGGTTGAAGGTGCCCAGATGGCCCTAAATTCTACGGCATACCTTTGCATACAAAACTATTGTGTCAAAAAATAAATAATCAAAAGCAAACAGTGATTAACTTTGATTTATATGACAATGTTGATTTTTTTTTATTCTGAGGCAAACTGGATATGAAGAATACATCAATCCATTGACAGTACATTTATACCCTGTTACTGTTATTATAAGCATATTTTTCAACTATCTGTGTACTATATCCATATTTTCCTTTTGGGAAACTTTCATTGAACTTTTGCAATGAATGATTCTTTCATAAATCCGACTGATTCGATTGCCGCAGTTATTGATTCAGTAAACTCAGTGATTTGAAGAGATAGGAAAGAAATTGGATACGTCAGCATATTAGATTTGGGCAATAGATCTTAAAGTAACAGCAGCCTAATATACCTGCTCCTGTCTGTCATGAAAATTAATCAAACAACAAAAGAAAAACATCACTTCTGCAGTGTTTAATTTTTACATTTGATTATTTCATTTCTGTAGTATTTACTGTTAAATAGTGCCTGAAAATATTGAAGCACTGTTCATTTCTTTTGTGTCTTTCTTATATTGTATTTGTCTTTTTGTAATAAAGATAAAGCATCTATAAATCTAAAATATTAAAAATAACTATGTTGTGATTCGTATCTTGATATAAATGTACTAGATGTTGATCAGAGTGTACACCCTTATTAATACAAAATAAAATAATAATAATTACTATAATTATTATTATTTAAATAAAAATATTTTTATAATATTTTTTACATTATATTTAACAAATTTTTAATATAATGTAATATTTCATAAATGTATCTGTGGTTAGTTTATTCATCTATTTATTTATTTCCAGACATTTCGGCATTTTGGCTGCATAGTCTTCACAATGATTTAATTTGCTATGATAGTATAATTGCTAGCTTAACCATTTTATTTGTGACCAAGTTGTTTATGAGAATAAATTGAGAATAAATGTTGTTTTGTGTTAAATAGCAAGTTATAGATAACCTCTACAAGTGTGTAAAAAACTCCTCACCAAATTAATGCCAAATTATTATAATGTTTTGATAATGTTTCCTGAGATGCACTATTGCTTTATTTTAGAAATAAAAGGACACTTTCTACCCTGATTTTAGCCCTCTGATTGGAAGGGGCGTGTCTACTGTGAGACTTCAATGGAAACGCCACTGCTATGATTGGCTAACACTTTCACGAGTTTTGCACTTTCATGAATGCTTTCATCATAACTAACAGTGCAAACACCATGTAATAAGAGATGCACTGTGCAGTGTAGACTGTGTCACTGAATATAAACTCACGCTGTGTGATTGACAGCTCCAGCGATTATAAAGGGAGCGTTCTTTGATCGCTTTCTGTATATAATTTAAGATTAGGCATTAGAATGAACATGGTTACTTACATGTTGTCATATTACTGTGACGAAACTGTGACTTATTTGCCAAAGAATCCACAGTGAAATGTACGGAACATCAAATAATTCTCTACACAGACATCCACATAGTTAAAAATAAATAATCACTTCCCTAGGATTAGGATCCTTTGGAAGGTGAGGTTTTTTGTTGTTGTTGTTGTTGTCAGTCCAGTGATCCTGTATTGCTTTTCTCTCCTCATCTTGCTAATGCTCCAGTGGGCGTGGCTAAACAGACCGTGATGTAGAATCTGTGGGCGGGGCTAAACAGACAGTGATGTTGAAGCAGGCGTTGATCTTCATCTGCGGAGGCAGGGTTTATCCACATTATTCTCTTAAGACCCTCATATGAGGACATTATATTTTAGTGAATTTCTCTGAGATACATGCCACAGTTTTAAGTCTGGATGTCCTGTACAGAGCACATTCAGGGCTTTTCAGAGATACCAAATGATTGGATGTTTCACCATGACCACTCCATCTCCTTGGTCTTCAAAAATGTCTGATATTAATTTAGTGTCACTTTTATGGAAATATGAAAATATTTTGTAATTATCATTTAAATCTGTCTAATTTTTAAGCTGTGTGTCATAAATCAACATCTCAGGAAAATGTTATGGGGTTTCAAATCAAAATATGACTTTCTGTTATGAAACAGGACGTTGAATTTCATTCTCATATGAGGACACCGGGACTAAAAGAATATTTATTACGCATTTTGGGAGACATAACAAATGAATAGGAAAAGAAATTATATTTCAATATTCTATGAAATATTATATATTATTATGAAAATTGTGTCAATTATTACTCCCATTATTACATTTCTTTTTTTCATTACATGTTGCCCCAAAAACACATTAATATGCAAATTAGATTTAGTTTATAGATACATTGTATATAATGAGAAAACCTGTTTATGGCCATTTTACACACATTTTGCAGAAGCAAACATAACATAGTTGACAATCATCTTTATACAAAGTTCGGTAAAAAAAAATAAAAAATAATCCTGAAAACTAAAAATATATTGATGATTTAAAAAATCAATCGTTTTTGCCTATGCATGTTCATTCATGTCTTTTTATTTGTTTTAAGAAATTGAGTCCTGATGTCCTCTACCGGGGACGTAGCATAACTTATGAATGAAATGTCTTTTTTTTTTTTTTTAATGCTCTAAACAATGTAAAGACATGAAAAAAAATAAAAATAAAATTTTCCTAAAACTTTTTTCTCGGGTCTTAAGAGGCTATTACATCATAGAGTGGCACATTCCACACCCCGTCATTTTGGCAGACTGGCTTCAGTATAAGCTGTTTTAGACTAACAAGAAAGATTTGAGTTCTGAAACTTACAGGATGTTTTTATAGTACAATGACCTCTTATATATCAAAAGATCAAGGAAAGATCATGACCCCTTAAAAAAACCTGCATGAGAGGTTTACTGAGGGTTAATACTGCAGATCAGGGTCCCAATTGTGGATCATTTACTGAGAGAGAGAGAGAGAGAGAGAGAGAGAGAGAGAGAGAGAGAGAGAGAGAGAGAGAGAGAGAGAGAGAGGAGACACCAAATCTTCATGCGAGATGGCAAACACTAAATTAAACATTTCTACTTCAGCCTTACAGGAATGAAAGCGATCTAGATAAGCAATGTTGACTGATCTCAAGGAGTTAAATGAGATTCCTTATGGAGTCATTTCCTTCTGAAGCTGAGGCTGAGAAACCCTGACAAACAGCGTTAATCCGTCCTTCCAGTCACTACAACTATACCGACTCGATGCTCTGAGAACAGAATGTGTCCTTTGGTACTTGTCCTGTCTTGGGGTGATCTGAACTTGACCTCTCCAGCCCTCCACACACTTGCAGACATTCAGGAAGCCGTTGTTTTAGGAGGTGCCTGATGGCTGTTAACAGGGACACAATGGTGGGAGTGTGTCTAAGATAAATGTTTTGAGAGCAGGCCGGGGAGTTTGCATTTAGCCAGTTCTTCCCTTAGAATATCACCCTAAATTATTGGACATTTACACTTTCCATTTAGTCATATGGTTAAAATGTCTCCTCCGATATTGCTTGACCTAACACTGACAACCATTCTTTAGTGGTCTATTCTCATACAGTACTTTTTGGCATTTCAATCCAATAGTTTGCTTTCTTATTTAAGAAACACGTTGCACTTTTATACACCTGCTGTATTGTTCATATGGATGGACAAAAGGCAAATTGGCCATAGTGTTTTGGTTCCTCCATGTAGATTTCAGATTTCAGATGGAGGTGAACTTAAAAATGGCTCGTTTTTCATTTGAGGTTTTCAATGAGAGCTCCCAAGTGTTACCAGTGGTGTGCTTTACCTGTTTGATATATCACTAGGTTAGTTATAATCTAAAAATACACACGCCCTGACATTTACGTGTTAAATTATTTTTTATTGAGGTCCAAAGAGCCAAAGTAAATGATGATGCAGCTTATCGCGTCTACTGCTGGGTTTTGTCGCAAAAACAGGACTGTATTTTACTTGCATGTGACATTTATTGTTCACACAAAGTCTTTGTGTGTGGCAGTTGACGTTATTTAGTTGTTTAACTTGGCTTACTATTCTGGCTTTTGGCATTGTTAAATTTATAATTTTTTATTGTTATTCAGAATTTTTATTTTCTGATCAAGCATTGTTAGTCATTTAGTTTGTACTGTTGAAGATCACACATCTCTTTCTGGCCACAGGATTACATTATAGGTCCTTTTAAATGTCATGATTTTCAATTACTACTACTACTAAAATAAATTTAATAACAATAACCTTTAAATTAAATTAAATAAATCATAAATATATATATATATATATATATATATATATATATATATATATATGTGTGTGTGTTTGTGTGTGTGTGTGTGTGTGTGTGTGTTATTAATATAGAATTACAAGTATTATATATTACAGTATATAATTACAATTCCTGTATTTATAACTATGTCCATTCATATGGGCAATATTACAGGTGCATAAGGTGTAAAATTTAAAGTATTTGTAAATATATACAATAAAACAATTCAAGTGCACCTTAGAATTGATTTTGGTACTATTTATGGACATTTTTATGATTTAGTGATAATATTTAAAAGATCATATTTGGGACCAAAAATAAACACACAGCCATGTAAGTTCATGTATCATTAAATATGTTCATTTATGAGAATCATAATATATTAGTATGCATTACGGGACAATACACAGCTTTTGCAAAGTACACAGTAAAACATCATATACAGGAGGACCATGAACATTGTAAATATCTTCCAAAAAAAACAAAAAAAACAAAAACTGTTCAGAGTCATTTTCCAAAATGTCTGGAAAACTGGTCAAAGTCTACTTGTGAGGTCAGGGTGTTTCCAAAAAACTAGACCATCTGCGAGTTTTAATAAACCATAGTCATTGACTGTCAGTTCATAGGCACTGTCAGATTTTCAGAGCTGGACAGTGACTGAATGTTAAAGTGTGTGTGTGTGTGTGTGTGTGTGTGTGTGTGTGCGTGTGTGTGTGTGTGTGTGTGTGTGTGTGTGTGCGTGTGCATTTTCCTGTCACACAGACATAGTATAACCATCTCTCTAAACGATCAACTCATGTAAACAAAGCAAATCAAAAAAAAAAAAAAAATCTTATTTTCAGAATATCAAATTCATGGCATAAAAGTGGTTAATTGCATGTGAATATTATCTACTAAATATCGTACAAAAAAAAAAACACCAAAAAAAACCAAAACAAAAAAAAACTATACAACTATACAAAAACAGTAGAGCATATCACCTTAGTAAAGTACCAGAACAAAGAAAGGTACCACATAAGTGATAACACAGAAAATTGTTTGTTTCTCTGGATAATAAGAGATGCTTTTATCTGATTTATTTTGGTGGATGAAACCTTGCGTTTGCATACACTGGTAAATATAGACCATTCAGGCTTGTGTACATTGTTGTTTTCTTAAATCCTCCTTCATTTTATCACTAAACCTTAGCAAAGACACACAGGATGTCTCAAATTTAGTATCTAGAACATTAAAATTTCACCAAACTCTAGTCGTCTTGATGTCTTGAAGGACATTTCAGATTTGATTTTTCATTCTTAACGATGAGAGTTTTGATTACTACATCTGGGAAGTCTTTATAAATATAATAAGATTATGCTTATTGTAATTGTGACCTACACTTTTTAACAGTGAAATGGGAACTTGTTCATAAAGAAAAAAAACACTTTTTTTTTCAACTCAAAAATCATAAAGTGGTTAAAAATAATACTCTATATTTATAACTAAACTCAAACTACAACTAGTTATGGAACAGAAGGTAGACTTCACACTTTACAGATCACCACAGTTAGTATCAAAGGCCAAAAGCGTCAGCATAGCTTTTGGCACCAAATAAACATTATGATGTCATTATGATATCATGCCATTTTGAACCAATTACAATTCTTCTGAAAAGCAACAGTGAGGTATTGTCAACAGATTTTCTGTCTGAGAGGAAGGAATGTAAAGGATGCTATATGTAATTTTGGCAAGTATTGGCTTGACAGATTTTGTTTTTATGATTCTATCATAATCAAGCATATGCAAATGCTACCTTTTTTTAAATCAAACTCTAAATAATGTACAATGGAGCCCAAAAGTCTGAGATCACTAATGAAAGTTCTTTTATTTTGCATTTTTCAAATTTAGAACAAAATGTTTAATTTAAAAAAAAATATATTTATTATTATTATTTTATTTTATTTGCTTAGAAAGTGGGGGAATGGGTATAGGATGTGATCCAGGTTGGACAAAATTAATTTTTAATAATATAATAATTCATTTGAAGAATCATAAATATCTTGTCACTGGAATGCAACTTTGTTTTTGTATTTTTAAAATTCTACAACTTTCTGTTTTAAATCCACGTTTTCAATGTCACAGACTTTTGGACCCCACTGTTTGTACTTTGAAATGTCGACCGCCAACACACTTCTTCTGAAGGCAAACGTTCACGTAGATAAACTGACTCAGTAGCTTGTTTCTTTTTTATCCTTTGTGGAAAAAGACAGAAATCATAGAGAGACACCAGAAAGGATCACACATAAACGACTTTACATATACGTATACTTAATAGTAGGTGCAAATTCTGCAAAATTGAAGATATGAAAAAATAAAATCTTGATGGGAAAAAAACGCTAAACAACGGAAGGCAAAACTGCACAACTGGTTGTCCTTCACCACAGTTCTGATCAATTGTCAATCAATCTGCTCCTGCGTTGCTAGGGTCATTATTTTTTCTTTCCTTCTCTCCTGTTCTTCAATCTCTCTGTTTTTCCTCCATGTTTTCCTCTAGCACTTGCCCCTTTTGTCACGCTGCTGAAATTTCCTGAGCCGACGGGCCCACAGGTCCTTCCAGGGGATGAGCAGGCTGCCCTTGTCTGCCACCACGCCACTCTGACCGCGGGAGTCGTCGTCGTCAGAGCCCATCAGCAGGTACTTCCTCCCGGGTTTAATTTTGGGGCACTTGCAGGCGACGTCTTTAGCACGGACCCACAGGAGCTGGTCTCCTCTGCGAATGCGATGTCCGCCCTGCTTATAGACGGATATGATGTTGATAGTGAATTTCCACCATTCGCCCGCCTTATCACCTTTTAGAACGTGAACCTGGACAGCTGTGGAGACAAACAATCAGATTAAAAGATGTTAGAGCAGGAAAATAGTTTAATTCAGATTTTAAATACTATTATTATTTTAGACCCCATATATAGTGTGTATGTGTGTGTGTGTGTGTGTGTGTGTATATATAAACAATTCAAAAAGTTGTTTTATTTAACATTTTGTATAATTATATATAAAATATATTTTTAGATTTTATATAAAATAATATAAAATATATATATATATATATGTATATATGTATGTATGTATGTATGTATGTATTATAATAATATTATGTATTTATTTTGTTGTTAAATATAATAATAATAATAATAATAATAATAATAATAATAATAAATATAGTACTACTACTAATAATAATAATTTTGTAATATTAATTATAATAATAATAATAATGATTATTATTATTATAATAATAATTATTATTATTGGTTTCTTAATTGAAATTACTACTGAATTAAGTGGCTTCTCTTTTAACCATTAAAATAGCTTCTCTTTTTGACCACAATGTAAGTTGCCACAGAAACACTTTCCTTCCATCTCCTGATACTGATAAAACTGAAAAATTGGAGACCAACCCATTCCGTTCCATTATCTTTTGTGTGAAACTTCAAGCTTTTTTTGTGACTTTAAGACGTTTATCTGAGTACCACACCAAAGAAAAGAACAAAAAAAAACACAACTGAAATCTCTTTAATAACTTGTTTCTCCTAGACAGCAATGAGATCAAATGGAAAGCAGATGGAGACTTTTCCTGAAGTCTCCTGTTTTTTAGTTATTTCTTTTTTCTTTTCTTTTATTTAATGTAATTTATTTTATTTCATTTTATTTGAATTAATTTCATTTAATTCTTTTTTTATATAAATCTTATTGTTTTCATTAACCTTAAATGACAGTCAATAAATAAATAAATAAATAAGGTTTTAGGATTTTGAACATTTAAAAAGGAATAAGTTAAAATAAATATAAATATATAAACAAATATATGTAAACATATGAATTGTTCATATTCTAAAACATTCAAAGCCTTCTTTTACTGCATTTCATATCACCATAATAATTTGTAATAATAATAATTTGAAAAATCCTTCAAAATCCAAAGCTTTGGTTTATCCGAAGTAAAAAAATCCAGATTTTTAATGTGGTCTCAGTCTTTTGGACACAGTTCAGTAAGTATCCGCAACTACGGTGCAAACGGAAAAGGTCATCAGATGTTAACATCCAGTCCATGTGGTAACCTCTAACAAACCCAGAGATCCCCCCGGGTCACACCATTTTAACTATCACCAGACTCGCAGATTGCGAGCTAATCTGTACTTGACGTGAAGTGCTTTCACACGGGGAGGACGCCCAGAGGGGGAAAAATGACCTCTATTACACATTTAGCACAGACCCGGTGTGTAACGGTGAGCCACGGCTGTGCCACCTCCAAACACTCGCTCACACTCTGCGGCCAGTAACCCGTGAACCAGTGGCACGTCATGTTTAAGAAATATGCCATTACAGCATTGTGTGAAAATGACACAGGAAGTGCTCTTTCTTTCCTAGCGCTCTTTCTTTTCACTCTTGAATGTGAACACTCTCTTTAGAGAGTTAGGCAAGGATCGCCCCAATCGCTGAAAGGAATGTCCCAATTGAGCAGCAGGGGGGGAGGCTGTGAGCAAATTGCGCCCAATTTGAGAGAACGCACTCCCACAGGCCCGCCATTCATCGCCTGTTTCTCTGGGCCGGAGCCCGCTTCGCCATCCAAATAACAAGAGATAAAAAGAAAAGAAGGGTGTGCGGAGGGTAGCGCGGCCCAAAGAGGAGGGGGGCCACTGTTTATCATCCCAGCCACAGAGAAGTTGGCTGAAGAATGGCGGATGTGTTTGGAGCTCATGAGCTATCTGAGGCTGGTCGGCGTGAGAATCCTGCTCCAGGTCTCGCTCTTGACCTGCTCTCGCTTCTCCGCGGCGGGAGACGGCAGCGAGCCGAAAACTGACTCAAAATGTGCTGTTCAGCTTCTTTAAATAGCTGAAAACAATCGCTTTGACTCATTAGCGGTGTTTGCGGATTTCTGCTCGTATGTGTTAAATGTCACTGCATAGCTTGTCCGGGTTAGAATTATGACTTTTTTCAGTCTGGTAAAATTGTTTAATAAATGCTATTTTGAGAGAGAAAACTGGGTCATATTCATGATCCAGAAAGCAAACACCTAGAACACATTAGCAACATTCTGGTAACCACTCAGAATATGTTAATCTGGATTACGTAATCAGATTACAAAAATTAAGTACTTGTACTTAGATTAAATTACATTTTAAAATACTTGTAACTAGACTACAGTTACTTTTTTATTGATTACATGATAACATATTATTCACACAATAGCAATAAATTATTCCAAATGTATCGATTCTCCCTAATTCCTCTTTTTCACCTTTTAAATGTTTCTTTTTAAAATAGCCTACCTACTGCTAATATACACTGAGAAAGTCTTCCAATTTTGTGGACATTCACACAGTGATTAGTCATTAGTCAAGTGGCTACACAGCATTTGACCACTGAATTTATAAAAATCATTTCAGGTTTAAGAAGTGTTTCAACATTGCATCAACTACTGATGAACACATTCTTTTTTTATTTGAATTATCGCCATTATCACCATCATGAACCATTTATTACTATAGCTTTGGAAAGTTTTTGTCTTTCAAACACATTAAACTGCACAAATCCATTAAAACAAATTATTTTAATAATTAAGTATCAAATTTGCATGTTCGCGATTATCTGATGTTGGTTATTGGTCACATGACATGCAGATAAACAAATAAAATGTTTCATTTTCTTAGTAAGTGTTTTATTTTGATTGATGTTGTTTTAAAATGACTTAATTTAATTTTACTTTTTAAGATTTAATTAATTATTAGCTTTTCTTTAACTCACAAACCCCCTACAGTTCATTTACAAACCCCAGTTTGGGAAACCTTGACGTAATGAAATGTTTAATGCACTTCATGTTGTTAATCACAATGAATAATATATTTTATTAAGCAATGTCCTGGCAACCACAAAGAATATGTTAGCAACAACATAGCAGCATCCTGGCAACAATACAGAATGCTGTATATTGGACTGCATATGTTGTATAACCTTTAAACAAACTCAAGGGAAACCAACCTATATGCTTAGTACTGAAAATATATTTAAAATTAATGTTTTCACTGTTTGTTTTACACATATAAAGTGTGCTTATATTGAGAATGTGTTACTGTAGTATATCAAATCTTTCCCTCTCTCTCTGCGTGATGCTTTAATGCTGTGATCACTGGCACTGGTTTCATCAAACCCTGCCAAACAGGCACAATTCCTGTCTGAGTGCAGCACTGAGCCACAGATACGCCATGCGGGTGGCAAACACTTTCCAGATTCGTCCAGGTATTGAGAAAGACTCCCAGTGAGGTTTTTTCTTCGGCAACTGAAAGGTTTTGTTTGTACATGTTTGTAGGTTAACTTGGTTTCTGCCCATGTTACAGCTGTAGAGAGAACATAGGACAGAGAAAGGCGATCTCTTTAACAGACAGTTTCTCCTAGTCAGCAATGGAATTAAAGGGAGAATCTGCTGCCTTTTTTCATGAGAAAAAAGACCCCAGTAAACTCAAGATGCGTGCCTCCTGTGGAGTTTCAGATCTCAACAGTGTCTCAAAGAGTGCTCAGATTTACCAAGATACCAGATGAGAAGAATTCATACAAATTCATATTAAAACAATGAGAAACTATGAGCATGCATGTCAGATCCGCGTCATGTTCAACAGTGGTAGCTCTTAAAGTATAGCAGCCAAATAAGCTAATAACCCAGCTGCTGTGATGTCTGTTAATCAAAAAAACAAAAGAAAAAAGAGGAAATCAATAACGTTTGTAGCTTTAAGGATTCATCTATACTTACTTTAGAATTTAGTGTTTGATAACTTTATTCAATTTATGTATATTTCCTACTTGCTGAAGGGCACAGGAAGCTAAATATGACATTTGTTAAAATAGGTTTATGTGAAGATTGTTTTAAGTTCACTTAAATTAGAAGTTGTTACTTTTTAAATAATTTTCTAATAAATGTTAAAATTGATAGCTCTCAGTTATACTGTAATGTTGAATGTCTATAGTCAGTGGTTAAATATTGGGGAAAAACAACAATTTCCTAGAAACATCAGTAGTATTGGTATCAGTGATACTTGCCTTCAGAAGCCACTAAACAAATATAAAAAATGTACTGTCTTTGAATGTGAATTATTGTAATATAAAAATATATTTAAATCTTTAATGTTAGGTGGGATTAATCTTGATTAATCGTGATTAATTTCAGAAAAAAAAAATGTGTGATTAGATTTTTTTTATTTTTTTTTATTTTTTTAATTAACAGCACTATTTTAGACATGATGTTATTACTCAAAAGTTGCTCTTTCACAGTTCTCAGGTTTCATTTAAGCCTCTTTGAAATATCATCAGTTTTTAAAAATGTTTATTTTAATTTACAACAACTAATTCTTCAATATCAACTGAAACTTTTCTCATTACATTCTTCCAAAGTCACCTTCAAGACCAAAATAATCAAAATAAAGCGGCTATGATTTTTTAAAATATTTCTTTTTAGACAATTTTATGTATTTTTGTGCTTACATGCTTAAAAATGCTTGTATATCTTATAATTTATCTATCTTTTAATATTTTTTTATTTTTGAAATAATTTTTTATAGCTCTTTGCTCTTTCAGCCATTCTATATTAGAACTGCATTTCAACAGTTCTATTATTTGGGTGTTATTTTTATTTCTCTGAACACATTTTAGGTTAACAAAGCTGATATAAATTAAATTAAACATTTTTAAACACAGATGAAAACTGAATAAGAACTCCAGTAAGTCTGAACAGAGTCAGTAAAGCCTGAAAGAGCAACAAATGAGGTTGAACAAATTCAGATTGAATTTGAGCAATAAAACGTTCCTATTCAAGCATTTTCATTTCTCAGCATGAATTATTGTAATCATTTCTATTTATGAGTAACTGACATGAAATTTTAATCTCCTGTGGTGTGACTTGCCATTCATCTAACATGACTTAAAACCACATTTTGTAAAACTTTTAGTATTATTAGGCATGTTGCCTCATATCAACTGATTAACTACAAGAAATATTTGCAATTAAAAAATAATTTGTCACACTGCAGGCCAGTTTAAATGTACAAGTGAATGCAAAAACTGATTAAGAATAATGAAAATAAATTCTCCATTTTCCCTGATACATTAATAAAATTGATAATCAGAAGTCAAAATCTTAATATTAGATTAAAACCATTTCCATTTATTTACTATGCAGCATAAAACCCTGATATATCATGCTGATAACATAGAATAAATAGCTATATATAACACAATAAGACTATGTTAAAGTGCCTGTTTAATCTGGCGAGTTAAACCCGCTTTTGCATGAGGCCACACGGCACAGGCCAGCAAAGCCATCCATCTCCAAAGCTCCATTAGATCGGCTGAATGGGATGAGACCACTTTTGTTCTCCGTCATGACAATGTGAAGACAAAGAGAGAAAGAAAAGAGCTAGAAGGTGAGGGATTCCTCTCCTGATTGAGAGTGGGAGAGAAATGAATTTAAAAAGAGGAAGAGGCCCACAGATCTGCCAGGTGTCCCGCTGGTTTTCAGTGTCCGCGGCCAGTGTGCTGGAACACGAGCCGCACGCGGTACACAAGCCGGCCTCTAATCTAATTAGTGCGCCTGATTACCACACTGAAGCTCCTGCGAGCTCCCCGCTGGGACGCCCTACGCCCAACCGCTTACGCCGGGGCACTGACTGCTGCTCCGCCGTATGTGTGTGTATGTGTGTGGCAATGCTAAGGAGCTACGTACACACGCTGACACACACACACACACACGGTTCTTTGATTCATTGTCATTCTCCCCCCACCCAAGAGTAGGAGAATGCGCCCCTTTCGGACCGCTGTCTCCGTAGCAACGGCAAACAAAAGCGGATCAACAGGGAGTATTTCTTTCTTTCTCGCCTCTCTGTCTGTCTCATCCACCAGCGCTGGGCAGCAGCTCTACACAGTAGTGTAAGCATCCTGTGGGTTCTGGACAATTTGTATTGTGTTGATACAAGCATTCGCTGCAGTTTCACTGAGACTGTGTCCCCAGACAAGGGAGCAGAACATTGTATGAGCGGAGGTCGAAATTTGTCTAGAATAACCTTTGTCCAGCATCTCAGTTTAAAACGTTTGTTTTTGCCAGTGCTTTTTCAAATAAATTCTGTTCTTTTGAATTTTCTGTTCATCAAAGAATGTATCATGGTTTCTACTAAAATAAATAAATCACCAATAATAATTGATAATACAGTAACTGACCAGAAAATCAACATAGAATGATTTCTGACGGATCACGTGACACTGAAGACAGGAGTAATGACTGGAACATTACATTTTGAATGAAATGAAATGAAATGAAATGAAATGAAATTAAATTAAATTTTACAATATACACTACCAGTCAAAATTTTTTGAACAATAAGATTTTTAATGTTTTTTAAATAAGTCTCTTCTGCTCACCAAGCATTTATTTGATCCAAAGTACAGCAAAAATAGTAAAATTTTGAAAAAAAAAAATTACTATTTAAGAAATTATAGAAACTAATACTTTTATTTAGCAAGGGTGCTTTAAATTGATCAAAAGTGATGATAAAGACATTTAAAATGTTACAAAAGATTTCTATTTCAGATAAATGCTGTTCTTCTGAACTTTCTATTCATCAAAGAAACCTGAATTGAAAAATTCTACTCATCTGTTTTAAACATAATAATAATAATAATAATAATAATAATAATAATGTTTTTTGTTTTTTTTGTTTGTTTTTTTAGCAGCAAATCATCATATTGGAATGATTTCTGAAGGATCATGTGACTGGAGTAATGATGCTAAAAATTCAGCTTTGAAATCACAGGAATAAATTTCATTTTAAGTAATAAGTAAGTAATTTTAAGTAATATCTAAGTAAATTAAAAAAAAAAAAAAATTAAATAAAAAATCCAGATGTCTGATTGGTAGTTTTAAATATCTAAAAATCATTAAAATTCTTGCGGACCCCAAACTTTATATATTTATTTACTTAATTACTTATTTATTTTTAATATATTTGGGGTCAGTATTTCTTTTAAGATAATGTTTCTTGAGCAGCAAATCAGCATATTAGAATGATTTCTGAAGAATCATGTGACACTGAAGACTGGAGTAATGATGCTGAAAATTTAGCTTTGATCACAGAAATAAATTACTTTTTTTTTTTTTTTTTTTTTAAATATATTCAAATAGAAAAACAGTAGTTTTCTTATTGTAGTTCTAGTCCAGACCTGCAAACATAACTGTTATTGTCTGTCTTAAACGTGCGGAAAACTAAAAATCATAGGGTCTCTCTGGGGGTCTCTCTCTCTTGAACAGGGACATGCCATTAGCCCTTTCATACTCCCCACCCAAAGAGATTTATACTGCAGTTGGCTTAGCCAGTGTTACCTGTCCTATATAACATCAACATGATGAACGACTTCCCTATGAGAACAACCTCAGAGTATGAACACTTGTGGCTGAGAGTGAAAAACGAATGAAACTTAATATCACGGCCTGAACGATAGCAGCTACAGATGACCAGCAATGCATTAATAGCTCCTTCTCTCGGTTTCTTTGCTTGATTTTATTGTTCCGCTAGTCTGTGCAGTTACCGATTCAACCGGTGGATATAATCTATATTAATATTATAAGCTTCACCCTAGGGGATGCCTAAAAATGTTTTGGAAACCAGAGAGGGATTGTAAATGAGTCATTTAAAGTAATGAGCAGTAAGAGATGTTAATATAGATAAGGTGCTACTGATTAATGAGGAAATTGCACTTCAGATGGCCTGTGTGCGTGGGATAAATTGGACACCTGTGTATCTATAACTTTAATTCTGTGTGCAACAGTTTTAGCCGCAAAGACACAATTCACAATTCAATTTGTGCTGAATGCTGCAGGCACACTGAGGCCTTCATATATGCTTGTGTCTAAACGTCTGAAAATCTGGAAAGTTTTTCATTTAAACCAGAAAATAAACAAGGTTTGTACATGAAAGCAAAGTTGTTTCTGCACTATTTCTAGGTTACTGATCAAATAAGCAAATTTGTGACAAGGAGCATGTTAAAAACTTTGTACAGATGTTCTTGCTTCAATCCACTGAAGATCAAGATGGATGTTCCAAGGTTCTTCATGGAACTATAGATGCCAATAAAGAACCTTTATTTGCAAACTGATGTCATAAAGAAAACGTACCTGTGGGAACTTTTTCACTAGATGCGAAATACATCACATGCGTTTCATGACATATTTGATGTGAAATGTCCACTGGGTGGCTCTAAAAGAGTGTTTGTGTTTTTTCACCAGAACAGATGAACGCACATATTGTAGGTTTTATGTGATGTTGGTTTTGTAGGTGTCACCGCAGTTCCGACTTGAAATATCCATTGAGTGGCGCTATAAGTCTAATACTCTTTGACGTTTTAAAATAACATACCATCTGCACTACACCTAAACCTACCCGATAGTATGAACAAAAATTATTGTGACATAAAAACGCAATCATGCCATTTTAGCTTGTTTTTTGATCTTTCAGCTCTTTCATTGTGAGTCATGTTTTTGACGTGATTCGTACCCAAAGACTCTGCATCCTAAGTCCAATTCTGTGCCAGCTGAGCTATCGAGCAAACTTGTTACGTCCGGAAAGCAAAACACATGGAGCTGTAATCATAACTGTGTATGAAAATGATTACAAGTGCTCGATGTTTTACCGCCTCTAGTGTTCTTTTCTGTTGAAAACTGCAGTGATATGTACTTATTGGTATGTATTTCACATCTTGCGAAAAAGTTCCCAGAGGTACATTTTCGTCATGAGTTCAGGTAGTTTATTTTTAAGAGTGTACAGTTTTCAAAATGCTTTGATCAGGGATTTTTCACATTGATAGCATACAAATTGGAACACAATATTCAATTATATTTTTTTTCCAGGTCTCAGTAAAGACAGAAACATTGCTTATGTTAGAAACATGCGTTGCATCTATTCAGGGACACATGTCTGTCTGTCTTTCTTTATTTTCTTTTTTCTTTCTAGCTTGGCAGTGTTTTGAGCAGAGGCAGTGCGGTCCTCACTTTTGGACACCGCAAATCTCAGATGTGTTTCCAGACTTGAGGCCAGTCAGGAATGAGTTTATGATATCACATTGTGAAATCAAACATCTTTCTCTCCGCTCTGCAAACAGCCAGAGGACCTGTGAGCAGTCACAGAGATTCTGACTCTACAACATTTGCATTCAAGAGCCTTTATACTGCACCCTGAAATAAGGTGAAGTACAACAAATATAGTTTAAATGTACATTTTCAAATCCGTTATGAATCTGACAGACAATTTTAACCAGAGCAACTTTCAAAGTGTAAATTTTGCCAGTATATACACTAGTATTCCAAAGTTTGTGGTCAGTAAGACTTTTTTTTTTTTTTTTTAAAGAAATTAATACTTTTATTCTGAAAGAATTCATTAAATTTATGAAAAGTGACACTAAAGACATTTAAAATTTTACAAACGATTTCTGTTTCAATTAAATGCTGTTCTTTTAAACTTTCTATTCATCAAAGAATCCTCAAATTTTTTTTATCATGGTTTCCAAAAAATATTGAGCAGCACAACTGTTTTCAACAATGATAATGAAAATAAATGTTTTTTTGAGCAGCAAATCAGCAAATTAGATGGATTTCTGAAGGATCATGTGACACTGAAGACTGGATGCTGATATTTTCAGTTTTTTCACAAGAATAAATTACATTTTAAAATATGTTCAAATAGAAAACAGTTATTTTAAATGGTAATAATATTTCACAATACTACTGTACTTTTGATCAAATAAATGCAGCCTTGATGAGCATAAGAGACTTATTTTCCCCCAAAAAATTGTAATCTAATATGTTTCTCATATGTGGTAGAAATTTCTGAATAAGTCTATTAAAAACCTGCATCGACCACATTTTTAAAAATCTGTTGTGTCACTTCTAACCTTAAAACCTATAAAAACATTCTTGAACTTCTATAAGTCCGTTATTATATTAACTATATTAGTATTTAAACCTGTGAAATCTCTGCTTTCAACAGGAACCAGCTGTCCCCTTTGTCCTCTAGATGCTGCAAGGCACTTTGAGCGTGTCCATCTGGAGAAACCTGCTGAGTTCACACGCTTTGATGCTATAACATAAACCTTTAGCCTCTGAATAAGCTGTCAGCGCTATGAGAGAGGGCAACACATAAAGAGAGAGATAGAAAAGACGTAGAAGAGAAAGATGTCTAGTGACGTGAAGTGAAAAGGAAGCAGGCGTTTCTTAATAGGAGCTACTTACCGAAATCTTTTTTGCAGTATTTTTTCATGGTGACCTTCATCTTGCCCTTGGGAGTCTTACAGTGGGAGTCACAGTCTGAGGAAGATAACAGACAGAAAACTAGTGAAAGGCGGGTAAAATCTGTGTGAAACATCAAAATGAGTTTGTAAGATGTGGGTGAGGAAAACTCTAAGGAGGCAAAATCTGGCATTTTTGAATATATTTGGTACTTTATGCTGTAAAGTTTTTGAAATGGAACAGTTCATTGAACCTTAGGAGAAAATATTTTTAAAAAATCTAAACAAAAAAAGTTTTATGTGTGGTTTTTTTTTTTTTTTTTGAAGCATCAAGCTTAAAGTATGATTTCAGACAATATGGAGCTCAAACGCAAGCAAAAAAAAAAAAAGAGAGCGATAGCAGACTACTTAAAATGCACAGAAATATCAGCTGTCACCATCAATATTTATTAGAAAGATGATATTTAAATGTTTTATGTTCAAAGAGCTGTAGTTTTTATTGTTGGGAAAAATATATAATTTAATGCAATAATGATGATTGAGAGATGAACAAATAAACATTTCTCAAAAGCCTGTTGTATCATATTTGATACTCACATTTTAACATGATTTTTCAACAAAAATTATGTTTGGATAATCAAGTAAACCTAAGTTACTTTAGTCCAGTAGGTGTTAATTTTGAAATATTGCTAACAATATAAAAGTTATTCTTACATATTCTTTATAAAAACATTAAAGATTTCACATGTTAACCATGTCCAGAAGGGGGACGTTTATTAAAATGATACTAAAAGGATTTTACTTGCTAAAAAAGTATAAACTGTCAATCAGATGACAGAAGGCATGTAGTAGATCAAGAACAATAGGGTTTTCAGCACGTTTTGATCATATTGATAATTTAGAGGCCTTAGAAATTTGAAAATATCAAATATGATACAGTAGGATTTATAGCGTTACTGAAAACGGATGTCATACAAAGTGGTCCAAATTTATGAATATCATTGCAATAGACAACAAAATATCAAACCAAATGACATTTAAAAGAAGTTTAATAATAAAACAACCAATGTCCCATTTATAAAGGGAATTCTGGGACTAACGTTTAAAAGTAACAGAATAAAGCATCATTTGTTTGCCGATGCCTCTTGTTTTTTATTATATTGTCTAATGCAATAACACTGACGCATTTTTAAGTGTGGCTCAAGTGTCCAGATGATTTCGAGGCTGCTGCTTCATTCGCAAATTTAAAGAGAGTCACGTTAGACCTAATCAAGACTTAATGGCTATTTAATCATTTAATCTTTTCTTCATTTAACCCAGTCATTTTCTCACCCTAATTATCAGCGCCACCCCATATACCCCCCACTTACTCAGCGATGTCAGGGCAGGGGGTTCACAGGTCATTTAAACTTCATTCAGACACAGAACACCCTCGTCACAATGCCCACAATAGCATATCCTCATTTAGACGCAGCTTTCCACATATAAACCTCAGGGACAGCGTCCAGCGCGCTATGATTTATAGCTCCAGTGCTCAGCGGATCTATTCGACACCGCTGTGGAGATTTGAACAACACATTGAGGCCTGGCCCATGGAGTCACTTCAACGCCAGCCACCTTTTGGACCCAAACCAGAGCGCTGGCTCGGTTCTCCTGACGCAAACCGAAACCCGAGAGTTTCTCGTCGCAGCTACTTCACATAGAGTAATAACTTGGAGATTTCTGGCCGACTGGAAGAGATGGGAGCGAGAAGACCTTTCAGCTTTCGCCTGAATATGGACAAACTTCATTATTTTCTCCGGCCCTCTGTCCAATCCACCCTTTTCATGTCCCTTTATATTCCGTCTGAATGAGGTTACCTGGGCAACGGCAAAGCAGGAAAGAAAAACCAACCCGAATAAAAAAAAAAAAGTTTGAAGGGGGAAAGTAAAAGGGGGTTGAGGGCTAGAAGAGCGAGATGTCTGGCAGCTTTGGGGGGTGGTGGTAACACAAAAAGGTGCTGCGCAGAATTAGGATGTGAAGGAGCATGGGGGGAGAACTGGAGGCAGGGAGTGAGAAAAAGTGCGGAGAAGGAGGTGGCGTCCCAAAAAAGTAAATGATTCTGACGAGTCCATATCAGCCACGCCTGATTTCCATGTAAATGCATGAACGGAGGACGGGGTGGCTTTTGTGTGGCGACGGCTCTTGTCCGCCTCATCCTGCCTCTCTTTGATAAGACTGGGCGGCCATTAGGCAAACGGCACAATGCCTGATGCTGCCCATTACACCCACGTCCCCTCCATAATGGACGTCCCCTGTGGAGGGACAAATGTCTGCTTAATAGAGTCCCTCAAGCACAACTGTGCTGCTCCGCTGGGGAGCCACACCGGAGTGTCCTGACAGTAAACTAAAGCAGGACAGGTAAAGAGAGCAAGAAAAGAGGTCAAACTTACTAGAGCTGGGTTTTGACACAAATTTCACGATTTGATTCGATTCTGACTCACAAGCTTTTGATTTGATTTGATTTCCGATTCTATTCGAATTGATATCAATAATTTTGGATATATACCAGGTAAAGTACATGCCAAATTTTCTCAAGGAAAAAAAAATCTCTCAACTAATGCTGTAAAATATAAATGAGAACCAGTTGGTAGTACATTACTATAATACTGATGTTAAAATAAACTGATTTATATACAAACACTTCCCAGCAGGCACCGGACGTCAATATAACATCAGGTTGATGTTGGACATGACGTCGGACAGACGTTGCATTTTGGTTAAGAATGAAAATCGCGTTGATGTCAGTATTTGACGTAAATTTGACGTTGGATTTTGGTTAGACAACCTAAAAACAACAAAATATCAATGTCAGCTGACGTCGATATTGAACATCAAATTAATGTTGACATTAGATGTCGAATTGAGTTCACTGAGTTAATTGAGTTAAGTTTTTAAAAGTTACAGTCACAATTTTATTTCTACTATCTTTTTATTAATTATAAACATTTAAATGGTGGCATAAAAACTTAATGGATTTATTTAAACAAATTAAACATCGAAGAACAGTAAAAAAAATTATAATTATATAATGTTATTTGGTACATATATTTAGCAAAATGCTCCTCTCTAGAGTTCATTTTTGTAGCTGACTAACGAGTTTATGGTCACCGAATATGTTTTTTTTTTTTCTGAGGTAAACGTGATGTTACATGTTTACAAGCTGTTATATTGATGTCTTTGTGCGACTGAAACACTGATTGAGCGATTACATGAGACAGGATACGGATTTCGGTAAGTTGTACTCTTTCTTTTAACTTACCTTCGTATGTTCATTCATGTTTATTTCATGCTGAAACTGGTATTAAAGTGGAGAAGATGATGAGTTCACGCACGTTTCGCGCTGCTGCTTCTCTTGAACTGAGGCACAGCGATCTGTGATCTGCCACTCCACATTAAACAGCGCCAAAACAGCATTTATTGTTTGAATACTGTAATTAAATGGTAAGAATTTGAAATCTGAGACTTTGTTTCATATAAAAAGTAACAAAGCACAAAGCTTTGAATGTGAATTACTGTGAATTACTGTATAGAAGGTGCGCTACGATGTTCCATTCATTAACTGAAAACAAGCTATACTAATCTATTCATGAGATTTAAGAATTAATATCGTTTCGTAAAAATGAGAATCGATTAAAATGAAGAAATCAATATTTTTTACTCAGCCTTAAAACTTACTATTACATAGATTTTGGCCCCTTTTTAAATAAATTTGTTTAATCATAGAATATATCATGTAAATATTAATATTTCTATCTACTGTCCAAACTTTTGAATACTGTACATTCTATTTGCCGTTCAAAAGTTTGCGGCCTGAATGTTTCTGAAAGTAGCTTCAAGGCTGCATTTATTTGATCAAAAATACAGTAAAATTAGTAATATTGTGAAATATTATTAGTTTTTTTAATATCTGTTTTCTATCCATATGTATTTTAAAGCATAATTTATTTCTGTGATGGCAAATGTTGTTTAATTTTTTTTTTTTTTTTTTTTTTGCTGACAAGAAAGTTTGAAATAACAAAATAGAATCATTATAAATGGATTTACTGTCACTTTTGATCAATTTAATGCATCCTTGATTAATAAAAACATTAATTTCTTTAAAAAAAATCTTACTGACCACAAACTTTTGAATAGTAGTGTATATCATTTATAATACAGTGATGTTATACGTTTTGTATTGTCATTTTCTCAGTAATTTTTTATAGTATTTTTAGTAACACTTTATAATAACTGCACGCAATGAATCATTAGTTAAGCATTAGTAAATAGTCAATTCATCATTTATAAAGCATTATCCCCACATTAATAGACAGAAGTAAGCAGTTTATAAATGCAGCTATAAATGTTTTGTTCCTGGTGTATAAGAATATCTATAATGTTTTTAATAATTGTATTTTTATAAATTATTAATGATCAATTTATAATTTCTAAATTAAGTATTATATTATTAACAAACAAGTTATTTAGAAGTTGTCAGTGGTTTATAAGATTATTTAGATTGTGTAAATAAATGATTAATAAACTTTAAATGTACATTTATATATATATTATTTAGACATACAGTAATAGTTACTCAGTGTGTTAGTAAATGCTTTATTAACATGTATTCTTACTGTAATTCATTATTAATTCGGGTAATTATAAAATATTTAGTAGTTGTCAGTTATCTATTATTGTGAGCTCATCTAAAGTGAAGACTATTTATGCATCGTAAAACTTTTACAAAGGAGATTTAAAGCTCAGCTATCTTCTAAACAGAAAAAGGAAACAAACAACAGAGTGATACAGAACCTAGAAATATTTATTTCAAGATGCAAAAAACAATACTGTACAACTGTACACTTGTTATATATTTGGAAAATAAACCTCTGCAATGTCATAGAAAAATAAAAATTTGTGTAGACCTCCAGAAAACATAACTTAGCCATAACATGAATCTAAGCCTCTGCAGTCTGATATAAAAATTAACTTTTGATCATTTGTTGAATATATTTGATTTTCTATTTCAGCTAATTGTGAATCTTCAGTTTGAAATGTAGAATTTATTTTAAATTTGCCATACGATTTTATGTGGAATATTGGCACTTTGTGACTCACTGTTTGCACTGAATTTTCACTCAGTCATGAAACTGAAACAAGAAAACCTTCTTACTACACCAAAATATTTAGCTTATTTTCTTCATTTTGTTAGTTTTTGTTAGTTTTGTTGCATATTTTGACATATATTCATTTTGTTGCTTATTTTTTTATATATATATTTACTTTCTTGCTTATTTTTTAAAAAAAAATTTGTACATTTTGTTGCTTATTTAGTTCCTTTTTTATTTTTATTATTTATTTATATAATATTGCAGAGGTTTATTTTTCATTTTATATCAAGTGTGCAGTTGTACAGTTTAATTTCTTTGCATTGACACACACATAATTAACACCCGCCAACCCGCTGAATGCGCGTAAAAATCAGCTGTGGTGGGTAATGCTGTCAAATAACTAGCCAATTTGGCGGATTACTTTTCGTAATATATTCACTCATTCATTTCTTGTGGAAGTTTACGAACGACAAATCTGCACAGGTTAATGCAAATAGCTAATGAACTCATGAGACATCATGACATTATCGAGTATATTGCAAAAACCCAACTACAGAGTGCACACATACGCAATGTGATGAAGTCTGGTTAGACAAACTTAGTGCGCGTGCGCATTTAGACAGCGTTCTTTCACTACATGATCCAGTCTATTAATATGGATTAAGAATGATCGCATAGCCTAATTCAATATAAAGGAGCAGAAAATGTATATATTTATATCAATTCATATAGTTAATCAATATCACATGAAGAGTGACATTTTTTCTTAAAAAAATCAGAATGGTTACAAATGTAATATTGATTTTATGCAACAATAAACAAAACGTTAATATGAAGAGACTTACGTTTTAGACACCATGTTGTCTGTTTTTGCTCTAATTCGGCAACAAAAATATTCAAAACACAGCCACCGCACTGTTTTGCGTCTCTGGACAACATGACGGTGTTTCGTTTCTGAATGAATCAACCGTTTAAATGACTCTGTTCAATCGCAATTACTCACTTATTAACAGTGACTTACTGCCACCTACTGGCGATTTTAATTTCACATTAAAGTATCTTCATTTTGTAAATAATTTCAAATATCAGTATTCAACATTTCATGTTTAAAATATCAAAGCATTATTTATGCATTTGTAACTGCAGTTTAAAGCATTCCATGTCCCTCTGAGCTGAATTAACGTGTAAATACATCTAAATGCCACTTCATATGCAACTTCTGCAAAGATTAATTTTCTTGATACTGATTTAGCCTCTGTTTAGTAACAGCTTAAATGTATTATTATTATTATAATTGACTGATTAAATGTAAGAATTTGACTCAAAAAATGATGCACACTTTTAGAAAAAAAATAGCTTTATAAAGGTAAAAATGCCCATAAAAGGTAAAACTCAATTTAAACTTATTGGAAAAGATTAGTTTCTATCACTGCTGTGAACTGACTGCCACACAGAATATGAAGAATATCAAAAACTTTAGGAGTCAGCTATCAATGGCAGTCCTTAAGATATCAGCACAAGAACACACTCAGCAAATTATTGTCTAATTATCTTTATCGATAAAATCCCAGAAAAAAAAAAAAAAAAAAAAAAAAATATATATATATATATATATATATATATATATATATATATATATATATATATATATAAAATTATTTTTTAAATTTTATTTTTTTGTCAATATCGCACACCCCTAGTACTGACACAAAATTATTTGCAACGGTCGCTTTGTCATGTCCAGTGTAGACAGCCTCAAGCTGTTGGTTTCTTTCCGTGTTTTTTTTTTTTTTTTTGGCTAGTAGAATTTATGAATGGCCGGTAAATTAAAAATTTAGTAGCTAAATTGGCTGGTGAGTGAAAAAGTTAATTTCAATCCCTGTATATATATATATATATATATATATATATATATATATATATATATATATAATAAGCCTTTAAATCTCCTTTGTAAAAGCTTTACAAAGCATAAATACTCTTCACTTTAGATGAGCTCACAAAACAGTTAACTGACAATTACTAAATATTTTATAACTACCTGAATTAATCATAAATTACAGTAGGAATATGTGTTAATAAAGCATTTATTAACACACTATTACTACATTTCTAAATAATATGTATAAATGTACATTTAAATAGTTTATTAATCATTTACTTACACTTTCTAAATGATCTTATGAACCACTGACGACAACTAAATAACTGGTTTGTAAATAATGTAAAACTTAATTTAGAAATGATAAGTTGATCATTAATAAAGTATGAAAATACAATTATTAAATACATTATAGATATGCTTATAAATCAAGAACAAAGCATTTATATCTGTATTTATAAACTGCTTACTACTGTCTATTAATGTAACTATTTACTAATGTTTAACTAATGATTCATAGTGTGCACTTATTATAAAGTGTTACCAACTTCGGTAACACTTTATTTTAGGGTCTCTTAACTAGTTGCTAATTAGCATGCATATTAATAGAATAGTAGCCATTTATTAGTAGTAATTAAACACATATTAATGCCTTATTCTACATGACCTTATTCTACATCCCTAATCCTACCCAACACCTAAACTTAACAACTAACTTACTAACTATTAATAAGCAGCAAATTTGGAGTTTATTGAGGGAAAAGTCGTAGTTAATAGTTAATAAGTGTTCCTTATTCTAAAGTGTTACCAAAACTTCCAATATAAAAAGAAAAAAAGGTCACACTTTATTTTAAGGTACAATTTCTCACTATTAACAAACCACTAACTATGACTTTTGCCTCAATAAACTCCTAATTTTGCTGCTTATTAATAGTTAGTAAGGTAGTTGTTAAGTTTAGGCGTTGGGTAGGATTAGGGATGTAGAATATGGTCATGCAGAATATGTGCTTTATAAGTATTAATAAACAGCCAATATGTTAACAATAGACATTCTAATAAGTAATTTGTTAATATTGAGAATTGATCCCTATACTAAAGTGTTACCATAAGAAATTAAGAAAATAAGAGGTCTGAATCCACTTATATTTATTTGATTTAAAAAAAAAAAAAAAAAAAAACATCCTAATATGAATTGTGAAAAGTGCTATACAAATCATACTGAAATGGATAAATACAGGCTGGTAAAAATACCAATCTGGCTGTAATTTATTTCACAGAATTTCAGACACTTATATTTTTACCAGCCAATTTTACTTTTCAGTTTATATATTTATATTTCATTTTGTATGTGAAATTTAACAAATGTACAAAGTGGGGAAAAACAGTAGACAACACAAGCCAGACCCAAAATCACATCTCTCACATACAGTATAAGTGCCACAGATGAGATATGAAATTATTGTTGAATTATTGTTTGACCAGATTAGAACCGGCATGTCACACTGACCACCACAACTGCAGTAACCGGGGAAATGTAATTGCTCTTAGTGAAACATCTCAGAGCTGATAGGAGCCAGAAAGTGTTCAGCAGCTGAGTTTGGCTCCATGGGACGACTGCACGTCACAGCCGTTACTCCCACAGCGCAGACAGTGATCGGGCAGCTTGGGTAATTGAGTATGAATGAAAGTACAAGGGTGTGTTCTCCCTCACGGCACAGCACTGCGAGAGTGTGACGGGAAAGCAAATGCATTCAAATGAAGCATGTAATCAGATTAGGGTCCCAGCCAGTTTCAATGGTGACTGAGACAGAGCGTGTAGAGAAGGAAAGCCATGGCTCATGTTGATATCCTTATGATTAAGAAAACCTCACACAGATCATATAAATCAAAGATCCACCGCTGCATTTTATGGCTCAGTTTTGGCAATCTGAGGCATGCTGTAAAGTCAGCACCCTGATGGGGTTTATTGTGTAATATTGACACAGGTGGCAAATAAATACAAAAATGGACATGAAATATTGATTAGATTAGATTTGTTTTGGCATGAAATGAGAGACAAACCAACACAGCTATGTAGAGAATTTGCTGCTGTGACATTACACCAAAAAAATTGAAGACCGATTAATATATTATTACTATTAATATTTAATATAATTAATGTGATTCATATATTTAAAATAATTTAAGTCATTATATTCCAGTTTATTCCTCTTCTTTATGTATTACACTAATATATGTTTATGTGTCTCTCTGCGTGTATATATATATATATATATATATATATATATATATATATATATATATATATATATATACACACAAACTAGAACAATTACAGTAAAGTTATATATGTGTATATATATATACAGGTGCATCTAAAAAAAATTAGAATATCATGAAATTCTTCATTTTTTGTAACTTATTTCAAAAAGTGAAACTTTCATATATATTTTAGATTCATTACATGTAAAGTAAAATATTTAAAAAGTTTTTTTGTTTTAATTTTGATGATTAGAGTTTACAGCTCATGAAAGTCAAAAATCCAGTATCTCAAAATATTAGAATATTTTCTAAGATCAATCAAAAAAAGGATCTGCGAAACAGAAAAGTTCAAGTTCTTTAAAGTATGTTCATTTATGCACTCAATACTTGGTCGGGGCTCCTTTAGCACAAACTCCAGCATCAGTAAGGTGTGGCATGGAAGCGATCAGCCTGTGGCACTGCTGAGGCACTATTGAGCCTTCAGCTCGTCTGTATTGTTGGATCGACTGTTTCTCATCTTTCTCTTGAAAATATCCCATAGATTCCATATGGGGTTCAGGTCAGGCATGTTGGCTGGCCAAGCACAGTAATATCATGGTCAGCAAACCACTTGGAAGTGGTTTTGGCACTGTGGGCAGGTGCTAAAGTCTTGCTGGAAAAGGAAATCAGCATCTCCATAAAGCTTTCAGCAGATGGAAACATAAATGCTCCAAAATTGACTTTACATTGCAAAAGGCTGCATTGACTTTGGACTTGGACTTGATAAAACACAATGGACCAACACCAGCAGACGTCACGTCACGACATCCCAAATCATAACTGACTTCGGAAACCTCAAACTGGACTTCAAGCAGCTTGGAATTTGTGCCTTCAAATCGGATGACCAACAAAATTGGGATCCCTACCAAAGCGCCACAGCAGCTGCCCCTTCCAGTGCCCTGTGTAGGCCTCCTGATCCTTCCTATAAGGCAGACGATAGGACCGGGCTCTACACAGAGAAGGTCAACTACTGTTGTTCCTTGAGCAACCCAAACAGTAGGACTAGGATAACACTGGGAAGCGTGCCCTTCCACTTGGAAGAGGCACACTGTGGAGTCACCTCCTCCCAGAGGGGTTTAAGTGACATTCAGACATGTGAAGTAACCCCGTAGGGCCCTATTGCACATGGAAGTCTCTGAGATGGCTCAGGCTGCATCATTAGAGATGGCAGAACGTGGTCTGCCAGGGGAAACACAGCTCTAATAAGCATACCGTGGAATAAACATATGGGATCCCGGCAGGGTCTCTCATATGGGCACTAGCCTCGCACCAGATTTCAAGAATTCATTGGCTGAAGGCCTGGCGCCGGACGCCCCGCCGCGTCTGGACGCCGGAGTGCTGGAGGACTCAACAGGGTTTGCCTGGTTAAGGAACTCTCTGGAGAATTAGGCGTAAGGATGCCGCAAGCCGACTCTGAGCCGGCCCTCTCAGTGCCACTACCTGTTTGAGGTGAGAACACAGGAGGAAACCAGTTCGACACGTAGGCTATAAAACCTAGCGAACGTGTTGGGAATCGCACAACCCGCAGCTCTACAGATGTCTGCTAGCGAGGCACCATGAGCCAGCGCCCAGGACGATGCGACACCCCTAGTGGAGTGAGCACGTCACCTGAGCGGGCAGGGCACACCTTGTGCTTCGTAGGCCAAGGTGATGGCATTCACTATCCAGTGGGCCATCCTCTGCTTGGAGACAGCCTTCCCCTTCTGCTGTCCTCCGTAACAGACAAAGAGCTGTTCTGAGGTCCTGAAGCTCTGAGTTCTATCCACGTACTGACGCAGTGTGCGTACAGGACAGAGCAAAGCTAGGGCTGGGTCTGCCTCCTCCAGAGGCAGCGCTTGCAGGTTCACTACCTGGTCCCTGAAGGGAGTGGTAGGAACCTTGGGCACATAGCCGGGCCGGGGCCTCAGTGTTGCACTGGAGTCGGCCGGCCCAAACTCAAGGCACGACTCGTCGACCGAAAATGCCTGCAGGTCCCCCACCCTCTTGATTGAGACCAACGCAGTCAGGAGTAGGGTTTTCATAGAAAGAAACTTCAACTCGACTGACTGCAACGGTTCAAAGGGGGCAGTCTGTAGGGCTCTTAGCACCAATGCCAAATCCCAAGAGGGAAGGGAGGGAGGCCTCGGAGGATTTAACCTCCTGGGCCCCCTAAGAAACCTGACAATCAGATCATGCTTCCCCACCGACCTCCCCTCTATGGGGTCATGGTGGGCAGAAATAGCAGCAACGTACACCTTAAGGGTGGAGGGGGACAGCCTACGCTCCAACCCTTGTTGCATAAAGGAAAGCACGGCTCTGATCGAACATCTCCGGGGGTCCTCCTGGTAAGAGGAACACCATTCGACGAACAGGTTCCACTTCAGCGCATAGGCCCGTCTTGTGGACGGCAATCGTGCTGAAGCGATAGTGAGTGCTACCTCCTGGGGCAGGTCACCTAGAACCTCCACGTCCCGTCCAAGGACCACACATGAAGTTTCCACAAGTCTGGACGCGGGTGCCAGAGGGAGCCCCGTCTCTGAGAAAGCAGATCCTTCCTCAGAGGAATCGGCCAGGGAGGGGCTGTCGCGAGGAGCATGAGTTCCGGGAACCAGGTCCTGTTGGGCCAATATGGAGCCACTAACAGGACCTGCTCCTCGTCCTCCCTGATCTTGCACAGTGTCTGTGCTAGCAGGCTCACTGGGGGAAACGCATACTTGCGCAAGCCCTGGGGCCAGTTGTGTGCCAGTGCATCTGTGCCGAGCGTTGCCTCGGACAGGGAGTAGAACCACTGGCAGTGGGTGGTTTCTGGAGATGCAAACAGGTCTACCTGAGCAACTCCGAACCGACTCCAAATCAGCTGGACCGCCTGGGGATGGAGTCTCCACTCCCCAGGAAGTGCTGCTCGGGACAGCTCGTCGGCCGCCTGATTGAACACTCCTCAGATGCTTCTGACCCCAGAGGAGGAGGTGGTGGGCGAGTTGCGACATGCGACGGGAGCGCAAACCGCCTTGCCGGTTGATATACGCAACGGTCGCAGTGTTGTCCGTATGGACTAGAACGTACCTGCCCTGAAGGCGCTTTCTGAGGCGGCGCAGGGCAAGGCATACTGCCAGCAACTCGAGGCAATTGATATGCCAACGCAGAAGGGGGCCTGTCCAAACCCCTGATACTGTGTGCCCGTTGTACGTGGTACCCCAGCTGGTGGCCGAGGCATCCGTGAATACCACAGCATGCCTGGATACCTGCTCCAGGGGCACTCCTGCCCGAAGGAACGAAGGATCTGACCACGGGCTGAAGGTCTTGCGGCAGGCCGGTGTAATCTGAACCCGGTGAGTACCGCGTTTCCACGCCCACCTCGGGATTCGGCCATGGAGCCAGTGCTGAAGCGGTCTCATATGGAGCAGACCGAGCGGAACTATGGCCGCAGCTGCAGCCACATGCCCCTGGAGCCTCTGAAAGAGTTTCAGTGGGACCACTGTCCTGCCTGATAAAGTCTTGAGGCAGTTCAGCACTGACTGAGCACGTTCCTGGGTGAGGCGTGCTGTCTGGTTGACCGAATCCAACTCCATGCCGAGAAAAGAGATCCCCTGCGTTGGCACGAGTTTGCTCTTTTCCCAATTGACCCAAAGGCCCAACTGGCTGAGGTGCCTGAGCACCAGGTCCCTGTGTGTGCACAACTGCTCTCGAGAGGTAGTTGAGAATGCACACACCCCGTTCTCTCAGGGAAACAAGGGCCGCCTCTGCGACTTTGGTGAAGACACAAGGCGAAAAGGGACAGCCCGAAGGGCAGGACCTTGTACTGATATGCCCGACCGTCGAACGCGAACTGCAGGAATGGCCTATGTCGCGGGAGAATCGAACATGAAAGTACGCGTCCTTCAGGTCGATCGCTGCAAACCAATCTAGGGGACGGACGCACCCAAAAATGCGTTTCTGCGTCAACATCTTGAACGGCATCTTGTGAAGTGCATGATTCAAAACTCGCAGATCCAAGATCGGTCGTAACCCACCGCTTTTCTTGGGCACAATGAAGTAAGGGCTGTAAAACCCCGACCTCATTTCGGCTGGAGGGACCGGCTGTATTGTGTCCTTCGCCAGCAGGACTGCAATTCCCGCACGCAAGACAGGGGCATCGACGGTCTTGACTTAACTGAACCGGATGTCCCTGAACTTGGGGGGACGCCGGGCGAACTGAATCGCGTAGCCGAGTCTGATGGTCCGCAGGAGCCACCGAGACGGACTGGGGAGCGCTAACCAGGCTCCGAGAGACCGCACCAGCGGGACCAACGGGGCCACCGATGTGCCCGCGGTGGGGCAGTGAGGAGGAACACAGGGACCGGTTCCAGGGCCTGTGACGGCCTGGCCTGTGACGGCAGGGGGCAGGGTCTGGGTGTGTAGTGTAACACTCACTTGATTTCTCCTCGTGTGGGAGGAGACACAGGAACCTGGCTTGAGGCTTGTGACAGCCCGGCGTGTGACGACTTGAAGCAGGGACTGGACTGGACTGAATGGGCAGGAGGGGTGCTCTTGGGCAACCACCCGCTGCCTGCTGGCAAGAGAGGAGGAGGGAAGCGATCCTGTGATGCACGGATCACCACTCTCCTCCTCTTGAGACCCAGAGATTGAGGAGATCGCTCTTTACTGATGTTTTGGGTACCGCTGGCTGCTGGGCCAGCGGCGGAACAAAATGAAACAAAAGATACTCCACCCGGCCCTCCTCCGGGGGAGGGAGTGGTGCAGTCAATATCTCCCAACGAGCAGTCTCCTCCATCTCTGGGTCGACCGTCCCAGGGCGTCTTGCACTTGCCGCCAGGTTTGGCGGGGGCCTGGACGGGCTGGGCGTGCTGCCTGTGACCGGCTCCACGACGCTGCCTGGTGGAAGGCTGCTGCGGCTGCGCGGGAGCGGGGGCGGCTGCAGGGGGACGCCCACGGCGACGAGCAGGCTGAGTGTCTACAACCGGAGTGGAAGCAGCAGGTTTCCTCCGGCGCATGATGTGTTTGCCTCAGTCTGCTTCTGGGCTGCCAAGAACTGCTGGGCAAAGCTCTCGACAGCGTCGCCGAAAGGACCGGTCTGCGACACGGGAGCATTCAGGAACTGTACCTTCTCCTGCTCCTTCATGTCAGCGAGACACAGCCAGAGATGGCGCTCATGGACCACTAGTGTGGACATCGCACGACCGAGAAACTGTGCGGTCACCTTCGTCGCTCGAAGCGTGAGGTCCGTCGCAGCACGCAGCTCATGTAGAACCGCCAGGTCGTGACCACCCTCGTGCAGATCTTTCAGGGCTTTGGCCTGGTGGACCTGCAGTAACGCCATGGTGTGGAGGGCAGAAGCCGCCTCCCCACAGGCTCTATAAGCACTGCCAGTTAGACCTGACAAATACTTACAGGCCCGTGAGGGGAGACACGGGTCACCCTGCAGGGTGGAAGCGGCTGTTGGACACAGTTGCATGGCCACAGACCGCTCCACCGAGGGGATGCCGCATACCCCAAAGCGGCCCCACCATCAAGGGTGGTGAGAGCGGAGGAACCACAAGATTTGTTTCGGGCAGTGAAAGGTGCCTTCCACGACCTTGTAAGCTCCTCATGCACTTCCAGAAAGAATGGCACCGGAGGGGGGCGCTGAGAACGTCCAGCCTCGAAGGATCGGGACACAGTGGAGGATTCCACACGAGCCCAACATTCTCGGTGGCCCAGGAAAGCATAGCTGTCATCTCTGGGTCTGGCACGGACAATGCTACCACACCCGAAGGGGGCAACGCAGCCGGGTCATCATCCCCGGAGAGAGAGGGCCCGCCCTCCGATGCAGTGATCGACATCTGGTCGTCAGAGGGGGCACCGAAGGAAACGCGTGGCCAGCGCGCTCCTTCGGCAGCTCCACCGGCTGCAGAGTGCTTGAGGGGTGAGGAGCTCCACTTGGGGAAGCCCTCACCATAACCTTAAATCACCTCTGACTCCACCGGATCCAGCGCGCACGCCGGATCGCGGCAGAGGCAGAGGGACTCCGCCATGTTTGACATAGCGGAGTCGTACACCGAGATGGTCAAGTCCTCGCAAGAACATGAACCATCCACGAAAGCCACCTCAGCGTGCTGAATGCCCAAACACGTGAGGCAGCGATCGTGACCGTCCTGAGGCGCCAGGAAACGACCACACCCAGAAACGCACGGGTGAAAAGACATCCTTAAAAAGACGCGATCACCCGTGTTACTCTTTTAGAGAAATGCTCTTTTAGTGCTGAAGCACGCAGGGGAGCTGGCCACCGCACACTCCTAGTGTGGCTGTCAGCAGGAAGACGATCTTTCTCTCCCGAACACCGTGACCACCGCTGCCGCACCGTAACACCCGCACTCGCTCGCAGAACACTCTCTTGGAAGGGAGAGCAGTAGCTTCAACCACTACCGCTCGGCTCCGAAGCGAAAGGATGAATTGATGCGGTGCACCAGCTGCCTCTTATGCTCACGCTGTGATCAGCGGCAGCTGGATGCAATAATCGCATGCCAATGTCCATTGGCTCGTTTAGTTACACTCGAAGTGGATTGGTCTCTCTGGCGACGTGACTCGGAGTGACCGACTGAAAGGGGAAGAAGAGATACCCGGAATTTATACTGTAGGGATGGTCATTTAATGAAACTCAAATATAAATATTCTAATATTATGAGATACTGGATTTATGACTTTCATGAGCTGTAAGCTCTAATCATCAAAATTAAAACAAAAAAACTTTTGAAATGCTTTAATTTACATGTATTGAATCTAAAATATATAAAAGTTTCACTTTTTGAAATGTTACAAAAAAAAGAAGTTTATCACAATATTCTAATTTTTTGAGATGCACCTGTGTATGTATGTGTATATATATATATACTTTGTATAAATTTGTCTAATAAATTTAATTCATTTAAAAAATTATATATAAATGTTATCGAAGCATGTTTCTAAAGACTTTTAAAATATTATTATTAATATATTAAATTATTATTATTATTATTATTATTATTATTATTACACAATATAGAAAAAAATAGTTTCACCTAAATTTTATGGCTCTTTAATTATTTTTTACTATTTATTTTCACAAAGCATCAATATTTTATTATTATAAGTATTTAGACCAGGTAAATTTTAGAACTTCTATCATTAATTATGAAACATTGATTTATTTATTTTATTTATTTATTTATTTATTTTCGAATATTTAGCTTTTGCAAGGATGGGAACATTCTAGAAGTTTCTGTAACATTCTGTAATATTCTGTAAGATTCCAGTGCTTTCTGGAACATTCCAAAACATTGTGGGACTCATAAAAGACAAAAATCATCCAACATACACTTATGAAGTTTTGGATGGCTCATTTTTGGTAACTGTTTATGTTAAACTGTTGTTAACTCAGTATTATGCACGTGCCATGTAATTTTTATGCAAGATTAAAAACATATCAGCTTGTATAAGTTTTTCTGAGCACTGTTTACGGTGTTATTATTATCAACATTTTGCAGTTCTCATTTTGCAGTTTGCATAGAATGTTTGAATCAAAGTGTAAAAAAATCACAAACAATAAACACTGTTTGAAATATCTTCCCATATAGAGCTACACAATTGCCTTTTTAAGTAAGTGAATTTGAAGTTCCTGAAGGTATTTTTATATGCAGGTTTTATTTTCTTTCCTGAACTCACCTGTGGGCTCTTCTGAACTGCTGTAGGTGGCTGTGGGTGCAGCAACAGGAATCTCTGCATAAAAACAGTCGAGAACAAACAATCAAAACCTCATGGAACTTTATTTCTAGCCACTGCTGCTTTCAATAAACATATTTTAACTTACATTTGTTTTTTAAGATAAGGTTTATAGGGCATATCAGGTAGACATATCACTGATGACGTGAAGATGTGGTGGTGTCTAGTTTTAATGGGTTTCCTGTCTGAAGCCCCTTCTTCCTTCTTTTAAGCATTCTGCTGTCAGATATACGCCGATGGGGGATCGAGGCTTGTTAAAATGTGCAGTTGGCAAAAAGTGTGATGTCGCAAAAATTTAATATCAGGCTATTAAAACAAAAGCACGTTATATCTCGAAATATATGAGAAACCAAATATTTTCCACTCAATTGCTGGGGCTCCCTCTTTCTCTCCAGGTTTAACAGCACATTTGTTACCTACCCTGAGAAATTAGGGGAAATCTAGTTTCTCGGGGATCAGGGTTTCATTTGTCTACATGAATTCTTGCCAAGCAAATCTGAATGGCTTCGTGTGTACAGTCGCTTTTGTCAGCGGTCCAGATAAATCTTTATTTCGATGTCATCGGTTACTGCATAATAGAAGCGGTTCACATTAATAGGCGCGCATTGTATTGCGCTCCCAGTGAGTATCTTATCGAGAAATGCCAGCTGCTGTGTGGGCCTGTCTTTAATCGCCACAGAGACTGTCTGCTGCCTTGTTGATACTGCCAATAAACATATCACCCATCATGCCCCTAGAGCAGGCCGTGAGATTTATGAGTTGAAAGGTCGTCAGCGAGGTACAGGGCAGACTAGGTCATGTCAGCCAGGGCTTTATGGTCTGTTTGACTGAGCAGAGGGCAATCAGCAAATGTCCATCCAAGGAAATAATGGAACGGGGGACTGATACGGAAATTAAATGAGCCGGGGCCATGAAATCATGAATAATAATAGGTGTTTATGCAGAATGTCTTTGGAGTATTATTATTGATGTATCTGTGGGTGGTAATGGGACAACAAGTCATGCTGGACCACCTCATTTTGTCTGAGAATAATTTTTGAATAATAGATTATTATTTGTGATTTTATAACAACCATTTTGCATCATTGTGTTATTTATTTATAGGTCACCCTCATTTTTCAAGAGGTAGAGGAGAAGCAATAAAATTGAAGGTAATTTAGTGTGCTTCAGTACTGTTTTCCTACTAATGTGTTTGAAAATGGCTTCATATTTAGTTATGGTTAAGTGTGTTTTTTATTTTTTTATTTTATTATTATTTTTTTTTATGTTATTCACAATTATGGTCCAATTGCATAGTAGGAGGTGTACAATTGATTCTATGGTACCCTCATAAATATTAATAAATATTTTAGATAAAAATACACTTACTATTTTTTAACCACAACAAATTAATAGCTATTAAAGCTATTAATGTTTAACAGATTTACTTAGCTTGACTAAGGATTATCCTAGTTATGTTACCCACATTAGGAAATATAATCTTGATTTTGCTTGTAATAAGCCTTTTTATAAAGCAGTTTTCTGTAAAATTGTGTCTTTGGAAACATTTCTATTAAAATGTCTATTGTATTTTAATGCATGCTTTCTTATTTGTTGTTGATTTTAATTTAATATACAAACTTGTTCAAAAAGTTTGGGGTTGGTAAGATTTGTAATGAAATTTAAATTTTTTATGTTTTTGAAAAAAGTCTCTTATGCTCACCCATTTATTTGATCAAAAATACAGTAAAAACAGTAATACTGTGAAATATTATTAAAATTTAAAATAACTGTTTCCTATCTGAATATATTTTCAAGTGTAATTTATTCCTGTGATGCAAAGCTGAATTTTCAGCATCATTACTGCAGTCTTCAGTGTCACATAATCCTTCAGAAATCATTCTACTATTAATCATTCTTAATATTTTTGTGGAAAGCATGATCTTTTTTTTTTCAGGATTCTTTAATGAATAGAATGTTCAAAAGAACAACATGGAAATATGTATAATTTGTAACATTATAAATGTCTTTAGTGTCACTTTTGTTTAATGTAATGCATCTTTGCTGAATAAAAGTAAAAAAAAAAAAAAAAAAAACTTACTGACCCCAAACTATTGAACAGAAGTGTAATAATTTGCTAATTTTCAACACTAAGAATTAATACACATTCCTTTATGAATGAGAACATAAAAAAAGCCAGATGAATCTTACTGATGCAGGGGGCGATAGGTGATCTGCTTTGCTGGTATCCTTTAGCACAGCGGTTGCAGGTGATGCCAGTCACACCATCTTTACATGGGCACTGTCCAGTCGTCTGGTTACAGGTCTTACCAGCTGCACCAACCGGATGACAATCACAAGCTGAAGAGAAAAGACAAAACCAATGGTTACTACTGCTGTAGGCCTAGCTGTAATGACAAGGTCTAGTGACTCATATTTGTGATGCAAAAATGCTGTAGTGTGGCTCTGTTAAAACCTGTTAAAACGTTGACGTTATTACATCGAATTCAATACAGACTACATACTTGGGTAAAATATAATTTCTTTTGAAGATTTTGCGACGGGGGAGTGCAAGGTTATGCCCCTTGAAGTGATATCAAGTCTGGAACTTTACTTTGCCGTATAACAAACTAGAAACTTCTGTTTGAAATTAGTTTGTGGAGTTTTAAGAATAGTTATTGCCCACACCTGTGTGCGTGTGTGTCTGTGTGTGTGCGCTCGCTGTGCCTGGATCCTGTTCAGAAGTGAGTGTGTATGTGGATATGGTGGATACCCACTGTGTGGAAGCAACAGGTATCTAGCGTGTGTCTGTGTATTACTTCTCGCGATCTGACACAGCGCTGTCATATGCAGAGGCCGTGCACCGTCTAATCAAGTTTCCAACGTAAAGACATTTGGCAAAGCATAGCCTTCGCAAAAAAGGCTGAATAATGTTCCCATTAATGACGGAACGGCATATACTTCAAAGGTGCTCTGGCTGAGCTGTTAGTCGGGACGATCATACGTTAAAATGTGAGAACTTCTTTGTGCGCTCGCGCTGCCAAACGTTTACCATAAAGCTGCTTGTTTGAAGTCTCAACTCAACTCTTCCCTTCAGCCGTTTTTTATTTGGCCAGGGATTATTTTGGGAATTATATGAAGTGGTCTAGCCGCAGTGAGAGCTCAAAGCTCTTGGGACTAAAAAAAGTTGATGAATATTAGAAGTCACTTCTTGAATTAATAACAAAGGCAATTGTTCGTCTCAGATTTATGTCTGCCCAGGAGAAGCTGTACACAGTCTTAATAGTGCCAGAACAGCAATGGTTGTTCTGAAGAGAGGAGTCATTGCGCCGTTAATCATTTGCCATTTTTCTTTTCTCTCTGTGAGTTTTATGCAGCCTCATAAGTAACTGATTAGTAACTCACTACATACTGTAGGCATCAACTTTTCAAGCATACCACACAAATAGCTGTCTGTCTGTCTGTCTGTCCGTCTGTCTATCTCTCTGTCTGTCTGTCTGTCTGTCTATCTATCTATCTATCTATCTATCTATCTATCTATCTATCTATCTATCTATCTATCTATTTATCTATCTATCTGTCTGTCTGTCCGTCATCTATCTGTCTGTCTGTCCGTCTGTCTATCTGCCTGTCTGTCTGTCTGTCCGTCCGTCCGTCCGTCCGTCCGTCCGTCCGTCCGTCTGCCTGTCAGTCTGTCCGTCTATATATCTGTCTGTCTGTCTGTCTGTCCATCTATCTATCTGTCTGTCTGTCTGTCTGTCTGTCTGTCCGTCCATTTATCTGTCTGTCTGTCTGTTTGTCTGTCTGTCCGTCTGTCTGTCTGTCTGTCTGTCCATCTATCTATCTGTCTGTCTGTCTGTCTGTCTGTCTATCTGTCTGTCTATCGGTCTGTCTATCTGTCTCTATATCTGTCTGTCTGTCCATCTATCATATCTATCTATCTGTCTATCTATCTATCTATCTATCTATCTATCTATCTATCTGTCTGTCTGTCTTTGTTTGTCTGTTCATACGCTGTCTGTCTCATCCATCCATTTGTGTATTTATCTGTCTGTCTGTCCATCTGTCCATAGATGAATAGGTCTGTCTACCTATTCATCTGTTTGTAAGGCCTATAAACCTTTTTTTTTTTTTTTTTTTCAAATCTTTCTAACAAATACTGTTCAAGCCAGCATTCACTTCAGCCAACATTTTAACTTCAAACTATTTGATGTCAGAAAACTGGCCGTAGAAGACATTTCAAGAAACATTTCAGAAAGCAAGGGCAAGTGAAATTCAGGCTGCATTGCATATCAGTAAATAATTTGCATTGATACAGCAATTGGCTAATACAAGGTATCTTAGAAGGCACTCTACATATTGTATTCTGAATTGACGCCATACAGAACAATCGTAGAAATCATGCTTTGAGAACAGAAAACATTTTTAATAACAATGTTTTATCATTTTCAATTGGACTGGTTTCCCTATTTCCCCTCACTGATGAATGTGCTGATGGTAATAAATGCTACACAAAGTGGTGGGATGCTTTGAATTTCAATGCCCACTTAACATTCGGTAAAAAGCAGCTACAGTTCTGCACTTAAGCCACCCACCAACCAGCCCACCGCCTGCTGAATTACGACACCACTCTTACGCCTTCACAGACGACCCTACAACTCTGCAGCACATAATCTAAACCAGAGCTACTAATAATTCAGCAGTAGTAAGAAGAGATGCAGGGGAAATGAGTTTGGAGCAATGCTGCATGGACTGTAAGTTCTCATGGCTGTTGAAAACCCCTCTCCATGTTTAAAGGAACAGTTCACACAAAAATGTAAATTCTGTCATCATTTGTTCACACTTATGTCGTTCCAAATATGACTTTTTCTTCAGTGGAGCATTAAAGGAAAAAAAATTCCAGGCCACACATTTCCATGCAATTACAATGAATGAGGACTAAGCTTTTTAAGCTTCAAACAGGATGCAAAAGCACAGTAAAAGCAGTCCAAATGACTTGTGCACTATATTCTACATATGCAGTCATAGTCATTCACTAATAGACCTGCAGAGGGCAGTTAATCGCAGTGAGTCAGTAAAATTGAGAAATGAATTAGTCTGATTCGTGAACTACTCATTTGTACCTGTTTTGTGAACTGAATCAAATGATTCATTCAAAAGATCAGACACAAAAGAACGATTTGTTTATAAATCAGATACTGGGACAGGCTGCTACTTTCTTTAAAGAAGCTCTAGCTCTAAAAAAGTTCTAGGTTGGATTTTTACCTTTTAATTAACATTTTAATTCAAATTTATTTCATGGCTTAGAATACTGAAAATATAGTAAACCAGCCATTTATGATACATTTACATTTATTATAATGTCTGGTGATTTTTGCACTTTTTTTTTTTTTTTTGAATACCATTTTTTTATTCCAACTGCATGGAAAATAATTACTTTTTAAATTCTTCTGTGTTCCACAAAAGAAAGAAAGTCATGATTTGGGGGAAATATGCATTATTATTATGATTATTATTAAAAATAAAAATAAGATTGATATTACTATTGTAATATATATATATATATATATATATATATATATACACATACACACACACACACACACACTGGCCACTTTATTAGGTGCACCTTGCTAGTACCGGGTTGGACCCCCTTTTGCCTTCAGAACTTCCTTAAGTCTTCGTGGCATAGATTCAACAAGGTGTTGGAAACATTCCTCAGAGATTTTGGTCCATATTGACATGATAGCATCACGCAGTTGCTGCAGATTTGTCGGCTGCACATCCATGATGCGAATTTTCCGTTCCACCACATCCCAAAGGTGCTCTATTGGATTGAGATCTGGTGACTGTGGAGGCCATTTGAGTAAAGTGAACTCATTGTCATGTTCAAGAAACCAGTTTGAGATGATTTGAGCTGTGTGACATGGTGCATTATCCTGCTGTAAGTAGCCATCAGAAGATGGGTACACTGTAGTCATAAAGGGATGGACATGGTCAGCAACAATACTCAGGTAGGCTGTGGCGTTTAAACGATGCTCAATTGGTACTAAGGGGCCAAGAAAAGGGGTCAAGTGTGCCAAGAAAATATCCCCCACTCCATTACACCACCACCACCAGCCTGAACCGTTGAGACAAGGCAGGATGGATCAATGCTTTCGTGTTCTTTACGCCAGATTCTGACCCTACCATCTGAATGTCGCAGCAGAAATCGAGACTCATCAGACCAGGCAACGTTTTCCAATCTTCTATTGTCCAATTTTGGTGAGCCTGTGCGAATTGTAGCCTCCGTTTCCTGTTCTTAGCTGACAGGAGCGGCACCTGGTGTGGTCTTCTGCTGCTGTAGCCCATCTGCTTCAGCGTTCGACGTGTTGTGCGTTCAGAGATGGTATTCTGCATACCTTGGTTGTAACGAGTGGTTATTTGAGTTACTGTTGCCTTTCTATCATCTCTAACCAGTCTGCCTATTCTCCTCTGACCTCTGATATCAACAAGGCATTTTCGTCCACACAACTGCCACTCACTGGATATTTTCTCTTTTTCGGACCATTCTCTGTAAACCCTAGAGATGGTTGTGTGTGAAAATCCCAGTAGATCAGCAGTTTTTGAAATACTCAGACCAGCCCGTCTGGCACCAACAACCATTCCACGTTCAAAGTCACTTAAATCCCCTTTCTTCCCCATTCTGATGCTCGGTTTAAACTTCAGCAAGTCGTCTTCACCACATCTAGATGCCTAAATGCATTGAGTTGCTGCCATGTGATTGGCTGATTAGCAATTTGTGTTACAAAGCAATTGAACAGGTGTACCTAATAAAGTGGCCGGTGAGTATATATACAGTCATGGCCAAAAAGATCGGCACCCTTGGTAAATACGATCAAAGAAGGCTGTGAAAATTAATCTGCATTGTTAATCCTTTTGATCTTTTATTTAAAAAAATCACAAAAATCTAACCTTTCATTGGATAATAAGAATTTAAAATGGGGGGAAATATCATTATGAAATAAATATTTTTCTCTAATACACATTGGCCACAATTAACAGCACCCTTTTATTCAATATTTTTTGAAACCTCCATTTGCCAGTTTAACAGCTCTAAATTTTCTCCTATAATGCCTGATGAGGTTAGAGAACACCTGACAAGAGATCAGAGACCATTCCTTCATCCAGTATCACTCCAGACCCTTTAGATTCCCAACTCCATGTTGGTGCTTCTTCTCTTCAGTTCACCCCACTCATTTTCTACAGGGTTCAGGTCAGAGGACTGGAATGACCATAGCAGAAGCTTGGTTTTGTGCTCAGTGACCCATTTTTGTGTTGTTTTTGAGGTTTGTGTTTGGATTATTGTACGGTTGGAAGATCCAAACATGGCCCATTATAAGATTTCTAACAGAGTCAGTCACTTATTGATTTTTTATCTGTTGGTATTTGATAGAATCCATGATGCCATGTGTCTAAACAAGATGTCCAGGACCTCCAGCAGAAATATAGGCCCACAACATCAAAAATACAGTAGTATATTTCATTGTACACATGGGTACTTTTTATTCCTGTGTTCACCAAACCCATCTTGAGTGTTTGCTGCTAAAAAGCTCATTCTTTAGTTTCATCTGATCATAGAAGCCAGTCCCATTTGAAGTTCCAGTCGTGTCTGATAACTGAATATGCTGGAGTTTGTTTTTGAATGAGCTAGGAGAATTTTTCTTGAAACCCTCTCAAACAACATGTGGTGATGTAGGTGCTGTTTGACCATTTTTATTAAGGTTTTCTGACCTCGAGACTCAACTATTTTCTGCAATTCACCAGCTGTGGTCCTTGGAGAGTCTTTAGCCACTCAAACTCTCCCTCTCACCATGCTTCAGGACGATATAGACACACGTCCTCTTCCAGGCAGTTTCGTAACATTTTATGTTGATTGGAAATTCTTAATTATTGCCCTGATGGTGGAAATGGGAATTTTCACTGCTCTAGCTCTTTTCTTAAAGCCACTTCACTAATTTGTGAAGCTCAGTTATCTTTTGCTGCACATCAGAAATATATTCTTTGGTTTTTCTCATTGTGATGGATGATTAAGGGAATTTGGGCTTTGTTTTCCCTCCTATTTATATTTCTGTGAAACAGGAAGCCATGGCTGGATAATTTCATGTTCATAATCACCCTGGAGTGCTCAAAATTGTGAATATGAATGGGAATATACTTCAGAGATATTTTACTCATAAGAATTTCTAGGGGTACCAATAATTGTGTCCAATGTGTATTAGAGAAAAACATTTATTTCATAATGATATTCCCCCCATTTTAAATTCTTTTCCAATGAAAGGTTAGATTTTTGTGAAATTTTTAAATAAAAGATCAAAAGGATTAACAATGCAGATTAATTTTCACAGCCTTCTTTGATCATATTTACCAAGGGTGCCGATATTTTTGGCCATGACTGTATATATATATATATATATATATATATATATATATATATATATATATATATGATATTCATAGCTGTCTTCATTTCTTAAACCATAGAGTTTTTGTTTTGGCGAAAAATTGCAGGGAAGCTTCACAGTTTTATTTTATAAAAGCTTCTGGAAAAATAGTTGCACATATTGCGTTTTCTCCCCAAACTCTGCAGATGTAGAGATGACTTTGTGTGGAGCAGCATTTACTGCAAACCGAGCCGATCTGAGATACTGAAAACCTGGATCATGATCTGCGTGCATATATAAGAAAACAGTGCTGTGCTTCACTCTGAAATACACCGTGCATATTTTCAAATTTAAATAAAATTGCAGCCTTTGCAATATGATAATCATACTAAGCCATACAGTGTTTTGATTTTTATTTGGATTAATCAAACAACCTATTAAGATAAATAATTAGAGAACTTTTATTTTTGGATGAGCTATTCCTTTACGCGCAAAGGTGAGAGAAAGAAATGACATAGTTCTTGTGGGTGACATGGTGTTTACACTGTACTCAATGAGGGATGAAGTTGTTAATCTACAATATAAAGCACGAGGTGTTCCAGACTGCCACTGGATCTGGTTTAGGATCCGATTTGTCTTGGTAGGTGCTCTGCCACCTTATTTACAAGCAATATTCCTTTCTTTTCCAAACAACCCCCTAAAGAATTTTCGTAAGCGCTGAACACTGTTGGCACAATTTTGCGTTTCCTGTCCAAAACAAGCACAATGAGATGGTTGGCTGACATGAACAATAAATACGGCAGTCTGCTAGATGACGTAACAATGTTGAGGAGTTTGTCACCTGAAACGAGTGAAGCAATCATCTTGACAATGGTGACTGGAACTCCTCAGCATTTCCCGAACAAGCTTTGACTTTACCGGCCATTTACTGCATGTTAAGGTCATTACAAGAGGCTACTTTTGTAAAACTAGCATGCCTGTATCCCTCGCATCTGGCCTCCGAGCATCCCATATATAGCCTGAGTAAATGTTTTGGCTGGCAGAGGAAAGCTGTTGAAACCCTCCCCTGAATCAGATGCATTCCTCATGTGATAATACACAGTAATGTCAATGAAACTTGGGCAGTGTTTGCCATCCATCACATCTGCGCTTTGGAACATGACAGTCCACAAAAAAATTAAGCTGCACCAGTGATTGGGTTAGCAGCCTCTCATATCAATTATACTGCGGTTTGTTGAAGCTTTCAGTCCATCAAAACTCTGGGTCTGCGAGAGTCTGATGAGAATACAAGTTATCTTGGCTTGAAGGTGGGAAATATGCAATAGCACAGAATGTTTTGTGAGTGAATGGACTATGGGAACACGGGGGAATGACATTGTGAAATTCATCTGTAAACCAACAGTGGATAAAATCCATGCGTTTAAAACTTTAGAGCCATCTCAGTATGTATTATTTCAGATGGCTGTGAAAGACATACTGTAACCAGATTTCCTGTTTTATAAGAAAAGCATATTATAAGCATTTACATGCACTTCTTTCAACTGTATGTTCATCTTTAATAAATGTTTCCCACTTCATGTCCACAATCAGGCTCTGTTACAAAACACAGTGAGGTGCAAGTTGGATAAGTGACTGATTTGGAACGTTCTACTAGTTCATGGGAAATTTTTTATCTCACAATTGATTCAAACAGATTTAGCAACAATAGCATTAGCAATAGTTTTTCTAGACTAATTTCAAAATACTCTAAGCACAGAAATACTGAAGTTTACATTTGCAATTCTGACTTTTTTCCTCTGAGTTCTGATTTTTCATCTCTGAATTTTGACTTTTCCTTAGAATTCCGTGGTTATATCGCAATTCAGTTTTTGTTTTTTTTCCTGCCACGGAATAAAAAATAAAATGGTAATTGCAACCTTTTTATCTCATGATTTAATAATCTCATAATCACAACAGGTTTTTTTTTTTTGCAATTGTAAGTTTATGTCTCACAATTCAGACTTTTCTTCTCAGAACATTGAGTATATATTTGGAATTCTGTGTTTATATCTCACAATTTGGACTTTTTTTTCTCAATTGAGAGACATAAATTCTGAATTGAAAGAAAAAAGTCAAAATTGTGAGATAGAAAGCAATTACCATTTTATTTTTTATCCAGCGGCGGAAACAAGGTTCTATACTCACTTTATTCATCTTGTATGATTCTTTTCACTACGCATTATGGGATTACATTGTTTGTCATGAATATGCCGTGTTCCCTTTGAATTTCGCCAAAATAAGGCATAATCATGCTGCCTTTCTTTTGAAACTGCCTTCACATCAGGAGTGTGCCTAAGGTGCTTTAAAATGCTGCCTACATACACAACTCACTAAGTTTTTGAGCAGAACCTTTCAGACCATCTGACCTCTAAGTGTGAACGTGAGGTCTCTCAGGTCTAGAACATATGCGTAATCTCTGGTGCCTTTACATTTATTTTTCTTTCACGGGTGAGTGAATAATTGGCTTGTTTCACTATTATTGTTAATATTCTCTGTTGTTCCAAATTCCATGGCAGTCCTTCTTGTCTACTTGGCCTGTATTCTATTTCCAGGAAACCCCTTTGTATAAATACTGTCTTATTCTAATCTCTTTCAGCTCAAACTCATTAGATTTATCTAAATCAAGCAATTTAAAAAAGCATATAATATAAAAGAACCTGGGACATATTTCAACGCATTTTGTGGATTTGAAGGAGGACATTTCGAATCCAAACCCAAATTTAGCATTTTTAAGCATTTTTTTATTAGATGTATTTACATAGTTGATCATCAAAATGAATTATAGCCATAAAGTACATTACTATTACTATTTACTATTTTTTTTAAATTCAGTGTTGGGTAACGCATTACAAGTAACATAAGTTGGATTACTTTCAGATTACTTTTTTTCAAGATTACTTCAGATTACTTTTTTCAAGTAACTAGTAAAGTAACGCATTACTTTTAAATTAACAAGAAAATATTTACTTTTTCAAATAAGTAACTCAAGTTACTTTGTTTTCCCATTTATTCACTGACACCTTTCCTTTCCCTGTGTTGAGAGACATTGGGAGTAAGTGCAGAGGCAGAGGCATTTTCTTCAGCCTGAGGCTTATTAATTTCACTCTTGGTGTGAACGGGCCTTCACCTTCGCCAAAAATATAACTTTTTGGGTTTTCTGTTATTAAAAATATATAAGCAAGCCCAGCCCAGGTGACAAAAAGTAAAGCAAAAGTAATGTAACGCATTACTTTCCATAAAAAGTAACTAAGTAACACAATTAGTTACTTTTTTTATGGAGTAACACAATATTGTAATGCATTACTTTTAAAAGTAACTTTCCACAAAACTGTTTAAATTACAGAATTTCTTCTGGATCAAAGATATGTAAAATATCTTTTTCAAGTTAATTATTCTGTCAGGAAGAAAACATCCAGCAAAACAATGTAAGCAAAGCTAATATTTACAGTTGTCTTTTATCTACATTTCTGCATTTAGTTTCTGCTCTTGTAACTTGGCATCGCTATGCTGTGAGTAATATTGATTCTCTATGATAAATAGTTTGTGATGTAGTTAGTCACTCTGGATAAAAGTATCTGTTAATTGATTAAAATGTAAATTCATAAATACACACAGGCTTTAATTACTAGGACCATCAACAAACCTCATTAAATGGAGAAGAACATATAACATCACCACACAACCAATTACTAGTAGTGATGACAAAAACAACAGTGTAAATAAAATCAGAAAACAGCACAGCAACAGTCTCGTAGTTACCACATACATTATTTTAACGCTGAAACCCTCAATCTGCAGCACTGGAATGTTTTAGGCCAGTTGGGACAACATTTTGGGGAATATTGTTGATCTGAATATGTATTTTTATCTGCAGCAGGTGTCCAGTATTTGACATTTATCCAGTGTAAATGGTTGTTTACCTTTGCAGGCGCGTCTGTGTGAGATGGCCTTGGTCATGTCTCTGTAGTAGCCCTCTTTACAGTAGTGGCAGTGCCGTCCAGCTGTGTTGTGTCTGCAGTTGAGACAGACTCCTCCACTCCTGCGGCCTGATAGTTTATACAGCTCCATGTTGAAGCGGCAGCGGCGGGCATGTAAGTTACAGTGACAGGCTTTGAGAGAGATGGACATAGGGAAGACAAAATGAGAGAGAGCAGTTTAGTACCAGCTGCTGAATTCTCAGAAATACATGATCATGTCTGTCTGTATTTAAAAATACACTTTTACACATTCCATTTGGGAGCTTTAAAGAAATAGTTCACGCAAAAATGAAAATTTGCTAACAATCAGAGACCAAACAGCTGATAAAAACATCACAATAATCCATAAGTAATCAACATGACTCCAATCCATCAATTAATTAAAAAACAAAAGCTGCGTGTTTGTAATAAACCAATCTATAGGATGTTTTTAATTTAAAACTAGTCCTCTATGATATGCATAATAAAGCTTTCTTCAGTGAAAAGGCTGTCTTGTCTGAATAAGGAGAGAAATATGCACAGATCAATCACCGTTTACAAGCCAAAACAGTGTCATAATGATTGATGTGTTTCTTACAAACATGTAGTTTTTGTCTTTACAAGACGTTAATTGATGGACTGGAGTGGTGTGGATTACTTGTGGATTATTGTGATGTTTTTATCAGCTGTTTGGACTCTCATTCTGATGGCACCCATTCGCTGCAGAGGATTTGCTGGTGAGCAAGTGATGTAAAGCTAAATTTCTCCAAATCTGTTCCGATGAAGAAACAAATCATCTATATCTTGGATAACCTGAGGTGAGTACATTTTCAACAGATTTTCATTTTTGTGGGAACTATTCCTTTAATTGACAAGAAATTGCCTTAGTAAAGGGCAAACAACTAAGAGATCACATTCCCACATTTTTACAAATGCTTATCTGTAAAATACCCATGACGCACATATTCACCCTCACAGAGTATCATATATTTTAGTGAACAACCATACAATTGCTTTATTGCCGTAGTATTCTTCAGGGCATGTCGCTCCTGGCAATGTAAAATCTAAATCTGATGTGATGCGAACTGATTTAGGTGGTGTTTTCTGTCCCCTGGTGATCATAGAAGACCCTTAACACAGTGGGAGAGAGAGGAGAGGCCAGAATCATCGAGACGTTTGATCTCTGGGCTTCCATCCATTTACAGCATTTCATTAGCAGACAACGGCTTCATAAAACGACTCGCTCGAGATCATGTGCTCACACACACCTGCTCATGGCTTGACCTCTGACCTCTCATGGCCACTGGAGTTCATGCTTCATCTATCTATATATCTGTCTATCTATCTATCTATCTATCTATCTATCTATCTATCTATCTATCTATCTATCTATCTATCTATCTATCTATCTATCTATCTATCGTTTGTTCTATCATTCTGTCATTCTGTTGTTCTATCTATCTATCTATCTATCTATCTATCTATCTATCTATCTATCTATCTATCTATCTATCGTTCTATCTATCGTTCTATCATTCTGTCTTCTGTCATTCTATAGTTATCTATCTAGCTATCTATCTATCTATCTATCTATCTATCTATCTATCTATCTATCTATCTATCTATCTATCTATCGTTCTATCTATCATTCTGTCGTTCTGTCATTCTATAGTTATCTATCTATCTATCTATCTATCTATCTATCTATCTATCTATCTATCTATCGTTCTATCTATCATTCTATCATTCTATCTATCATTCTGTCGTTCTGTAATTCTATAGTTATTTATCTATATATCTATCTATCTATCTATCTATCTATCTATCTATCTATCTATCTATCTATCTATCTATCTATCTATCTATCTATCGTTTGTTCTATCATTCTATCATTCTGTTGTTCTATATGTCATTCTATCTATCAATCTATCATTCTATCATTCTATCTATCATTCTGACGTTCTATCATTCTATAGTTATCTATCTATCTATCTATCTATCTATCTATCTATCTATCTATCTATCATTCTGACGTTCTATCATTCTATAGTTATCTATCTATCTATAGTTTATCTATTTATATATAGTTATATCACTCTATAGTTCCATCCATCCATCCATCCATCTGTCTATCCATTTATCCATCTATCATATTGTTCATTCTGTTGTTTGTTAAATCGATCATTCTATCTATGACAACTCCATCCCTGATACACAACCATAAAATAACCATAACAACCTGTAATAACCATAAAAGAGAGTAAACCACAAAAGAGAAACAGTATTCCTACTGCAACACAGATACTGCAGCCACACTCACACCCGCTGAGAAGTCTAGATGTTAGTGACTAAATAGGGACATGGACTGTCACTCACACATACACAGGAAGGAAGTGTTGAGCAGATGTCATGTTTTATTCCGCCGACACCTGGAACACTTCAACCACTCAGAACAGTGATAACACACCAGGCCTTGACTATCTCTCCCTCTTTTACACATCTTCCAAGATACTTCTGATAGCGACACAATTTTCACTTTTTACAAGCAACAATGTGTTCTTAGTCAAGTCAGTTTTGAATTGAGGCCTAGAGGTTTAAATGGTAAAGTATACAAGTACAGTTATTTTTTTCAGCAGGAAAACCCAAAACAAATTAATATTGTAACACAGTATGAGGATTGAAATGAATTGCTCTCCTTGCTCCAGGCCACTTTCTCCTTCTTTCCCCAGTCCTCTGAAAAGAATGAGTATGTTTTTCCATTATATTATCCTAATTCATTATGATTTTATTTGCGCCGCAGTTCTGTCCTCTCACTCAGCAGCTCCGTATTTGTGTAATATTTGTCAAAACATTCCATGCACATTAAATGCTTTTGCTTTTACTCTGCTCTCCTCTGATAGTATCACAATATCATTACAAATGTCAGTTAATCAGACTTTGTGAAGATGATTTATTATTGGTTGCCTAAACTAGTTGGAAATTAAAAAAGTCTGGTAAATTTGTCATTCATCCAGCTAATTGTGGCAGGCACACCAAGCTACTTTTTGCATGTGAAAGTCATCCAGCCAAGCATGGCTCCATTATTTACAACAGAGACCAGCTCCTCTCACTACGGAAGCCTTGCAGGGTTTTTGGGTGAGTGACTGGTAATCCTCAGAGAACTGAAAATCTGAAGCAAGAGGTGTAGAAATGGGGCGAATTATCAGGCTAAACTGAGATGGTATAAACATGGTTAAATGAACTGAATCCTGCCATTAACGTCACCACTGAGTGCTTCCAAATGGTGCATGTGGACCAAAGAGGGCAGATAAATCTGTAAAAAAAAGACGGGCTATTGGTGCTTTCACATACTTTTAACAGGTGCCCAGAATACACACATAAGTATAATCATATACATATACATAACCATATACAGGCTGCTTTTAGAGCTTGAATTACTGGTCATTTCCACAGCATGTTTTTTCCATATGGAAAGTAACAAAGCTTCCAGGAGAGTGACTGTACAATAATTAATCATAGTTATCTATCTGCAATCCTTCTGATGGCCTTAGATAAATGTAAGCTCATAGGAAAAGGAGACTCACTCATGAGTCACTTGTAATCTGAGTGAAGTGACTAATATGGTCATTGATATGATAAATTGTCATGTGTGAGTTGAGAATAAATATTTAAGTGGAAAGGAGTGGACGTACAGTATCACTCCAGCTATTTGAGTAGCTTTAGGGCTTTTGGGGTCAAATTAAAGTATGGACTCAGTTACCCAAAGAGAAATGCATACTTTAACTTACCTACATTTTCAGTAGAGTGACAGGAGTTTCATCTATTTGTCTTTTGGCATTAAAATAGTACTGTCAGGATTTACTAAAGATGCGCAGTGAAGAATTAGCAATGAAAAGGCGTGGACAGTTATTTTTGCGCCTGACCTTATTGAATATGCATTTGTAGGAGTTTCCCTTTCAGATGCAAATTTTATGGGAGGAGAGTATTAAAATGAATAACGCAATGCGATTTTACTAACGTTTGCTCTCGTCAAATTACTGGTGTTTGTGCCATTATTTAACGCCCAAACAAAAGCATATGATAATTTGCGCTGCTCTTGGTAGATTGTGCTGGTCATTATGGAAATGATCTGGTTGCGTCTGTGGTCTTTAATGTGTGTATTGTCAGTAAATCACACGCAGAATATTCCCTCACATCGGTGCTTTTATGGAATTGCGCTCTAACGCGAATTTGCCATGTTTAGTAAATCTGGCCCTATATTGTTTTTTTTTGTTGTTTTTTCTTTTATGTCTGAGCTGAGAATAATCAAACATGTTTACTTCAATGGTCCTCTCTCCTTTTCTCGCATATGTAGTGCTGGAAATTTTGAATCATTATAGTCAATTGATTCACCTGAACAAATCTTCCTCTGAGGAATTCCAGTGAATCAGTTAAACAATTCTCTTTCTTGCGCTGAAAAGTCAGATTCATTTTAGTGAATCAGTTCATTCAGATGGTTCATGCACTGAAAATCAAAAAAGTAAAAAAATATTCATGATTCAAAACCCTGTACTATGTTTTATTTATTTATTTTTTTTAGATGTAAATTATGGTGTATTTGTTGTATTTAGTTTAAATTTACCTGTTCAACTTTAACACTGCCATCCTAATTGAGTTAATTCATTCAAAACTAATATCTAAAAATCAAATCTGATTAAATTGTGAAATATGTAATTGGTTTCTTATGTTCTTCATTTATAAAAATATATTGATCCCTTAAGTAACCCTTTTTCTAAAAAAGAATGAAAAAGTTAAAACTATTTTGAGTCAAATTATTTCATGTTAATAGTATGGCACTATAGGTTCAGAGATCACCGCTATCCTCTCACAACGAAACGCTCTATTTAAACCAGGTTTGCTTCTTCTCATTTTTTCAAATCTTTCCTCTCCCGCTTGGCCATCTGGAAAGGCGTGTGTTCGCCCGAGAGTGCTGTGATGTAATGACGGGTGAGAATTAAGGGGGCGTTTCCGTTATGGGCCCTGCTTTGTAATCGTTTGCCAGCACCAATTAGCGGAGCAATCTGACCTCCCTGCTTTTTTGTTTGTGTAACTGCTTGCCACTGTTGCCTAGTGAAAGTGATATACAACGTCTCAACAAATACGATCAGACCAAATAAAACCGCAGTGTGCGCTTAACTAGCAAAAGACAGCAAAGAGCTTATTCTCCCACTAACTGGCTGTGAAATTGCTACTGCATTCATCACAAATAAGCATAACGTTGCACATTTAAAGGCAGAAGTTTTTGTGACCTCTGAAATGGCATCATTATTAAGCCTGCTGAAGTATTATTGGATTACAGGATTATATGTCAACTGTTAACTAGATTACTACTTCATTTAATGTGATATGTAATGATTGAAAAGCTAATATAGCTATATACATACACTAAGACAATACATAACAGAAAGATTTAAATTAAATATAATTAATACACTTATAATGTTGTCTTATAAATAAATATGATGTCTTTTTTATAATTGTGTGTGCGTGTGTGTGTGTGTGTTTATAAACACCCTTTATATATATTTTTAAAAATGTAAAAATTCAAGTAAGACAATAATATATACAGTTAAACCAAAATTTATTCAGACACCTTCAACTTTTCTCACATTATCACAGTTTATTTGCTATAGTTTAGAAAATTGTAATAAAATATGACAAGAACTCAAGAGTTAAACTGTGTCAGAACAAATTCATCTTGATAATGTCAGATAACTTTGATAGAAAGGTATTTAACAAAACATGGTCAGGTCGAAGTGTCAAATCAAATTTTTATCAATTTTACTGGTAGTCCGCTGTATGAAGATTTTTTTTGGGGTATAATATGTCACAGTTTACTTTATTTTGCTATCCTCACTTACATAAATTAACTAGTGTTCTGCACCCACTAAAAAAATCAAAAATTATATCTGGTCTCTGAATAATTTTTGGTTTGACTGTATGTGTATACTTATATTACACATTAAAAATATATAAAATATATAATTTTTTTTTCATTTATTCCTTTTATTTTTATTATTTTAAAATATGTATTTATAAATATATTCAAATATAATAATATATATTTATATATGTGTATATATTTACACTTTATATTCTTTTTTAATATTTTTCTCTTATTTGAATATATACTTTATATTGTTTATGTATTTTTTAATATTAATATAATGGCATTATATGATATAAATTCACAGACACACACACAAACACAGTTTTACACTTGTTTACACTAATTGGGCCTCTTAAGGTGTTTTGAATCTTGGGACATCTCATATACTCAAAGCAAATAAATGATTTGACTCCAAGGGACAGTAAAATTGTATAATTATCCAATCAGTAATGTCCAGGTCTCCATTTCTTTTATGAAGAAATATCGCTAGTACACTTTGCCAGTGATAACAACGTGTAATGGATAATAATACATAATAGCCAGAATATCTCTGGCCATTTCTCCTGTTTAGAGTGCTGGATTGGGCCCAGGTTATTCCTTAAGGAATCCGGCTGGTACCGTTAATACACTCCTCGCTCAGAGGGAAGCGGTCCAGCTCTTCTCAGAAATGTAACTTGTTTCTCATGGCCTGTGTATCTTCATGTCACACTCTATTGACTCCTCGTAGAACCCCTGCGCTGTGTTATTAAACTTCCAGGAGGCTTTCTGAATCAAAATGGCAGTGAGTATACGAGTCCTTACAGTAACCATGATTTGTCTGCTTGGGCGGGCGGCGCTGGAAAACATTGGCCTATAAAAATTTCCAATTAAATCACTGGCTGACACATTAGTCATGCTAATATTTCAGGGCTTCTGAGCAATTTATGAAAATAAACAATATAGGTGGGATGTCGGTGTGTTCTGTTAGGAGTGTATGTTTCCTTTTGGAGTATAATTGCAGCAGAAATGTGCCAGGCTGAAACTCATCTCACCACACTGACTTATTGCATCAGAGAATCATTGCGCGGCTTGTTAGTCATTTGATTTATCTCTGAGCTTTGCCTGTTTGTTTTCCTAAACGCAACACACCCATTGAGCAATTGGTGATTAATTTGCAGCGCTTTAATTTCTTTACATGTGCAGTGTTAAGAGTGTGAGAGCAGCTGTAAATCTCAGAGAACCTGCCAACAGAGATGTTGCACTGTAACTCTGCCGCAAGACCGGCATTAGGACTCTTCAGATGCTTTTCCAATTCAAATGAAAACATCCTGTCAAATTAAAAAACTTACATCAAGGAATATGGAAATTTGCTGGAACCACAAATGAGATTTAATGGCTCTAATTGGACTTTTACTGGTGTTCTTGCAGCGTAACTATTATAGCATGATGCTAGCAATGCCAAGGTCAAGGGGTTGATTCCCAGGGAGTGCACATGCTGAGCAGAGTTGTGCACCGTTATGAATTGAATTAAGAATTTAAAATGTAGCAAGAAGAATTCTAAGTTAAATGTGACTGCAATAATTCAAATAAATAAAAAAAAAACTGCCATTTTTAATTAGAAAAAAAGCTGATCAAGATAGTCTTTAAATGTTTTCATGACAAAAAGCCTGTTTTTTTAAGACTAAAATCTTCAAGTTTATATGCCTTCTTCATTATTTCGATTTATTTAGCAGAATTCATTTTGATACTGAGAAAACAAACAGCATGGATGCACAGTTTGAACAAAAAAGAGTCAGTAATTTTAAACAATTTATTCATTTAGCAGATGCTTTGACCCCAAAACATACATTTTTATGAACTATACTATAATTCTATTTACATGCATAAGAAAAACTTTGGCACATTAGTTTACATTTCTGCTACATCTAAAAGTCACACATTTGTGGCATAAAATTCATCTTTACAACATATTTTAGCACCTTGCATATTACATATTTGTGTAAAATTGCATTTGTTGCATTGCCAACTGTCTGCTACATCCAATACGCAAATTTAATATATGTACATATATATGAAATACATTGTCATATGAAGTAAAAACATATATAAAACCTTCTAGAAATTAAAACAATTTCATATATTAACATACAGTATATCTATATATCTGTTATCTATATATCTGTATATAATTTTTGGACATATATGTCATGTACACGTATATTCAAAACCTTTCAACACATGTTGATATTATATAAGTAAAGATATTATTTATATGTATATATATATATATATATATATATATATATATATATATATATATATATATATATATATTGCTACATATAATACCAAAGAAAAATCATATATTATTAACATATGTGCATATACAATTTTTACTATGGGGATTTTATAAATTTATCTTCATCCACCCAGAGAATATATGTATGTGAAAATTATATATTGCCTATAGCATATATGGCAGCATATGGCATATTTTTGTAAGATCAAGTCACCTACTATGTATAAAATCCCTGTTGAACTCTTAATTTGAAGTATTCAGTGACATCACATGTGGGCGGAGTCAGGGACGTGCCCAGACAAGTTCGGTACACAGTATGTTCTGCCGCTGCATCAAGACCGATCATAGTTTGTTCTGATGTGTGTGCGTTCTTGGAAACAAACCACACATACCCCAATGTATAACAAACTAATAGTGGATTTGATTTGAATAAATCAATGCTTGAGAACAGAAACTGTCGTGGATTTTTGCCTCTCCACCTTCTGATCGAGGTTGAGATAAGATGTTGAAAAACCAGTGCATCTACGCACATACATTTTAACAAAGTGGTCCTTCGAGCCGGATCGACATCTTACCCTCATGGCAGCATCTCGGGATTACATCGAAGAACAACAGAGTCTCCGTCCTAGCAGGATTCGACGGATTCCTGGACATCTGGAGGACTTTGTACTTACTTCCCAACCACGGCAGCTCGTTCCTCCCCCCTTGCAAGAGGATTTACAGCATATGCAGATTAGTGAGACTGTCTCAGCTCCAACTTTGGAATATCGAACTTCTACACCCGAAAGACTTTGTACTGAGCAGTACACTGAGACTACAAGGTTACGTAGAGTGGAGGAGTGTGTTTGGAATGTTCAAGAGCAACTCAGGGAACTACAAAGCACGTTACAAATGTCTCTCGAACAAGGCAAAGGTTCACCACGCATGCATCAGGGCTTAAGCTACTCCCAAACCACAGGTGTCGGACATCAGAAGTCGGTCCCTCACTCAGGCAGTCAACAGCAGTCCATCCAGCATCGTAGTGCCAGTTTGCCTCTTCTCTATGCAGACAGGAAATCAGGTTACCAAAGCTCTGAAAACATTGAAATGGCGAGGTACGCTTCTCACCTTATACCTGCACACTCATCAATCACAGCCTTAACTCAGCCACTCAGTCAGCTTCCAGTCCAGATGCCACCAGGGTTACTACCTCAGGCTCAACAGCCCTTGTCTCGTCCAGCCTCTGTCCCTGTCACCAAACATCATGTAGAGCAACATGAGCCTCGCCCAGAGTCTGCTCCAGCCGGTATGATGTATCCACCATATGTTTATCAACGGCCTGGTGATCTTCAGCCGAGTTTCCAACCCCAAGTCCAGTCCTCTCTACAACAACGCATCTTTCCGATGACATTACCTACATCCACGGTGTACCAAACTGTACCTAGCCATCCACCAATTCATGCACATTCTACGACAACTGTGCCAAGTAATACTGCGAATCCTAATTACGTGCAATCACAGTTCGTGCAGTCATTACCGCCATTCGCTCCAGCACAGCCTTTAATGTCGCAGTACCCAGAACCTCTCCCATTACAATCTGTAAATCATTCAGATCCATACTCACAGGGCTATCGACCTGTCAGGCCCCCAGATGCAATACCTCAGCCACAGTCATATTCTGTACCATTCTATTCTACTGTTCAGCCAGCAGTTCAAGTTCCAAGCATGGTGGAGATGGCTATCGCTTCCTCTTATGGAATCCCTAAACCTAAGCTAATCAATTTCACCACTGGGAAGGAGAGTGAATTTGCTCTGTTAAAGAAGGGACTTGATGGTGTTCTTGGCCCACATCTTCATTTGACAGAGGACTATAAATTTCAAGTGTTACTTGATCATCTCAAATTACCAGCTGCCTTCCAGATAGCTAAGAGATACATGTATGATTCCATGCCTTACACCCGAGCCATGCAAGCTTTACAACAGCGCTATGGCCAGCCCCGACAACTGGTACAGGGAGAAATCGGGAACATTCTCTGTACACCTCCACTGAAACCAGGGGATGCTCAAGGGTTTGAGGACTTTGCTTTATCAGTTAGCTCTCTTGTTGGTCTTCTTAACACATTGGAAGGGTCTTCCAGAACTGAGCTTATGTGTGGCTCACATGTCGACAGATTGCTCACCAAGCTCCCATCCTCTTATAGAGATAGCTTTGTTGAATACTGCATGACTAAAGGCATTCTCCAGAATGGGACTGACAGAACCTACACTCTTCCTGAGTTGGCAGAGTGGCTCGAGAAAAAATCACAAGCACTTCAGATATCGAGGAGAGCAGCTGAGCTGTATAGTTCAGATAGACCTCGCATTGAGAACAGAGAGCAGAAACACCCAAAGCCACCAAAGGTACAATCCACAATCTACTATGGAATGGATCATGCAACAGAAAGGCCCTCCGCTTCAGCTACCTTGTCATTGCAGACACATAAAGAACAGACAAAGGTCAAGAAACGGGAAAGCTTTAAACCGTATTGCCCTTTCTGCAAATGCCAGCAGCATTACCTCAACTCTTGCCCTGAATTTGGCAAATTAAACATCGCACAAAGAACAGCATGGATAAAGGACAACAACCGATGCTGGAAGTGTGGTAGAGGACATGAGCCTGTAAACTGTACCCTGAAAAAGCCATGCTCCAATTGCGGTGAACAGCATTTATCAGTTCTCCATGAGACTGCAACCAACATCAACAAGAGCATTCTTGCTGTCAATACAGTACCCCGCACTGTCTACCTTGATCAGGTTACACATTCGGGCAGAGTCATGTTGAAAGTGGTTCAGGTCAGACTTCATAGCAAAGGAAGAATACTGGACACATATGCTATCCTTGACGATGGGTCTGAAAGGACCATAATCCTTCCTACAGCAGTCCATTACCTTGATCTGGAGAAGACAAATGAATCACTTGCCCTCAGGACAATCAGACAAGAGGTTGTAGAAATCCAGGGTGCATCAGTCTCCTTTGAACTGTCTGCCTCTGTGAATCCGAGCATTCGCTATAAGATACACACTGTCTTTACCGCACACGAGCTAAACATTGCCAAACAGTCCTGCCCTGTGGACACTCTGAAGCACAAGTTTGCACATTTGAGAGACATTCCCATTATACCTTTCAAAGAAGTACAGTCCATGCTTCTTATCGGTTCTGATTACCCACATCTTATCACACCGATAGCGCCAGTACTGATGGGCCCTTTGGGCAGTCCTGTTGCAGTCAGTACCAGTTTAGGCTGGGCCATCCAGGGTCCAACTACATTCCTAGACCAGCCATGGGAGACGACCTGTCTGAACATCTCGCTGTTCCGCTCTCCCACACAAGATCTGTCTCATCATGTTGAAAAACTATGGCAAGTAGACATACTTCCCTTTCAGCCTGTAAAAGACATGACACGATCCAAGCAGGACAGAGATGCTCTTACAATGCTGGAAACAAAAACAAAGAGAGTTGAAGTGGATGGAGTCTCTCGCTATGCAACTCCTCTTCTTCGCAAAGGGAATGCAACTGTCTTACATGCAGGTCCAGAATCAGTTATGGCTCTTCTAAGGTCCACTGAGCGCCGCTTGAATAGTAACTCAGAGCTGGCAGAGGTCTACAATAAAGAAATCCACAAACTCGAACAGGCAGGATATGCGATGAGACTCACTCCTGAAGAGGCTGAAGGTACAGATGAATCATGGTTCATTCCCCACCATCTTGTACATCATAATAACAAAGCCCGGGTTGTATTCAACTGCTCTTATCAGTTCCGCCAAGCTTCTCTGAATGGCCAGTTACTCCCAGGACCTACATTGGGTCCATCCTTGCTGGGAGTTCTCCTCCGATTCCGACAATATCCTGTGGCCATCAGTGGAGACATTCGTTCAATGTTTCACCAAGTGCGCCTCCTTCCAGAAGATCAGCCTTTGCTGCGCTTCTTGTGGAGAGATCTGGAAAAAGAGAGGAGTCCTGACATCTATGAGTGGCGTGTTCTTCCATTTGGCACCACATGTAGCCCATGCTGTGCCATCTACGCCCTCCAGCGCCATGTCATGGACTACCGCGAATGCAATGAAGAGGTAGTAGACTCAGTGTTAAAATCCTTCTATGTGGATAATTGTTTGCAGTCCCTTTCCTCAACCGATGAAGCCAAACAGCTCATAGACAAAATGAGAGTGTTACTATCAGCTGGAGGGTTCGAAATAAGGCAGTGGGCCAGTAACTACCCAGAGGTAATCGCTCATCTACCAACTGAAGCACGATCGGAAAGCTGCGAGCTATGGCTGACTGTAAACAAAACAGACCCACAAGAGTCTACACTCGGGCTCTCTTGGCACTGCACGTCCGACAAGCTTGGCTATCGAAATCGCCTGCTATCAACTGTGGAACCCACCATGCGAAACATTTATAGAGTGTTAGCCTCTCAATATGACCCTCTTGGTTATATTTTGCCTTATACCACCCAAGCTAAGATCCTTGTTCAAGCTCTGTGGATCAGCAAAAGAGGGTGGGATGACTGCATTGGAGAGGAGATGCTTGACAAATGGCAAAAGTGGACCAATGAACTGCAGTATCTTCCCATGGTAACCATGCCAAGGTGCTATTTCCCAATTTGTCCAGAACCTGACAAAGACAAAATCGAATTGCATGTGTTCTGTGATGCCTCTGAGCGGGCTTATGGTTCAGTGGCATATCTGCGTCTCCAAGACGAGGAGGGAAGGATTTATACCTCATTTGCTATGGCTAGATCCCGGGTTGCACCCAAAAAGCAACTATCAATGCCTCGATTGGAACTATGTGGTGCCCTTACTGGAGCCCAATTGGCTAAGCTCCTCTTGACTGAACTTACTCTACCCATCCATAACACCATTCTCTGGACAGACTCCACCACAGTTCTCACATGGATCAAATCGGAATCCTGTCATTACAAGGTGTTCGTTGGCACACGGATTGCTGAAATACAGGAGTTGACCAGTTCCGATAACTGGAGATATGTGGACTCTGAACTAAATCCTGCTGATGATATTACAAGAGGCAAATCTCTCTATGAGCTCTCTCACATGTGTCAGTGGAACCAGGGCCCTCACTTCCTTCAGCAGTCACCAGAACACTGGCCAACACAACCTACCTTATCTTCTACCGATGAGAATGAGTTAAGAAAGACATTCTTCTGTGCTCATGGGGCTGTTCTTCAGTCTTCACTGCCAGATCCAGAGCACCACACCACATGGGCAGACTTAGTTCAAGCCACCTACCAGTCCGTACACGGCACAGTAGCACCCCCAATGTCAGCTGCACAACGCATTGATACTGAACTGCTTCTTCTGAGACGAGCCCAGCAGGATAGCTTCCCTGATGAAGTCCATGCACTTCAAAATGGCAAAGTCATACACATTAGCAGTAGGTTAAATACTCTGTCACCTGAATATGATCAAGCCTTAGGAATTATTAGAGTCGGAGGTCGTCTTCGTAAGGCTGAGAAACTTGAAGTTGATACCTTACATCCTGTTGTACTGGCACCTGATCATCCCATCACTAAACTCATTATACAAGACTACGACAACCGACTACTTCATCCTGGTCCCGAGCGTGTCTTTGCGGAGTTGCGAAGAACCTACTGGATTATCCGAGGCAGACAAACCATAAAGAAATATCAGCGCCAGTGCAGAGAATGCAGGAAATGGCGCAGTAATCCAGTCAACCCCAAAATGGCTGATCTCCCTGCTGCTCGTCTCCGCTTATACCAGCCTCCTTTCTGGTCAACTGGAGTTGATTGCTTCGGACCATTTACAGTAAAGATAGGCAGAAGACATGAAAAACGCTGGGGAATCATTCTCAAGTGTCTCACCACGAGGTGTATCCACTTGGACCTTCTGCATAGTATGGACTCAGACTCCTTTCTTATGGCTTTACGTCGCTTCATTGCAAGACGAGGCAAACCCTTCGAATTAATCTCCGACCAGGGCACAAATTTCAGAGGTGGCAATCGAGAACTCCAAGAAACATTCTCTGCACTTGAGCCAGCAATCAAAGAAAAACTGAGTGAACAGAGTATTTCCTTTCAGTTTAACCCTCCACATGCACCTCATTTCGGTGGAGCCTGGGAGCGTGAAATCCGCTCTATCAAATCCTGTCTTCAAGTGGTACTGAAGGATCAGATTGTGTCTGATGAAGTCCTGTCTACTGTTCTTGTTGAGGTGGAAGGAATACTAAACTCTAAACCACTTGGCTATGTATCATCAGAGATATCAGACATAGACCCAGTCACTCCAAATCTCTTGCTGATGGGGCGGCGGGATGCCTCCCTCCCTCAAGTGGTTTATGGCACAAGAGAACTGCTTGGAAAGAGGAAATGGCGACATAGCCAAATCATAGCTGACCAGTTCTGGAAACAGTTCATTCAGAATTACTTGCCAAATTTGCAACCCCGTGCCAAATGGCGAGAATCTACACCTAATCTATCAGTGGGGCAGGTAGTTATGGTTATGGACTCTCAATTGCCACGAGCCCTCTGGCCAGTAGGCAGAGTAAAACGAGTTGTTCCCAGTAGTGATGGAGCAGTTCGAGTGGCGGAAGTAACTATTGAGAACCGAGTCTACAGTCGCCCTGTTTCTAAACTAATTGTGTTACCAGAGGTGCCCACAGACAGCAGTGATACATAAACTCAGAGAACAGGGACGTTTATTTGATTTCTAATTTGCTGTACAAATTAGGGGGCGGCTGTATAAAATCCCTGTTGAACTCTTAATTTGAAGTATTCAGTGACATCACATGTGGGCGGAGTCAGGGACGTGCCCAGACAAGTTCGGTACACAGTATGTTCTGCCGCTGCATCAAGACCGATCATAGTTTGTTCTGATGTGTGTGCGTTCTTGGAAACAAACCACACATACCCCAATGTATAACAAACTAATAGTGGATTTGATTTGAATAAATCAATGCTTGAGAACAGAAACTGTCGTGGATTTTTGCCTCTCCACCTTCTGATCGAGGTTGAGATAAGATGTTGAAAAACCAGTGCATCTACGCACATACATTTTAACATACTATGATTAAATATGACAACCTTAAGTTGTTTTGTCACACTCTTTTTATGCTCGCAATCTAGGTGTCCCAAATAAAGTTAATAAAATGTAAATAAAACTACTTGAACTGAAATCTAAATTTCCCATTGGCAACTACAATGTATTTGAGACTATGACTGTAATTCTCTTTATGTAAATTTATGCATTTGGCAAATACTTTTATTCCAAGATACATATTTTATCTGTGAATGTGCTTCCAGGGAACTGAACCCATAACTTTGGCATTTTTGGTACCATCTTATGATCCAGCATAAACATTATACTAATTTTAGACAATGGCAGCATTTACTGTAAGCTTTGCCCAGCGTCCTCAGATTTCTCCCAGTTGTGTAAATTTTGGTAAGTTTTCAAAGACTGGTCTACTGTGTATTTACTGTACTACCCTGGGTAAGCGCTCAGTAAACATCAATAAAGTATCTCATGTTGTCTCTGAGTTGAAAGCGGAAGACAAGTGGAATTGGTGGAATTCTAGATCGGAGCTGAGAGCAAAAGATAAAGACATTTGTTGCAGCGCTGGACACCAGACGCTGAAGAATTTGGCAGGGCTGGATAGTCTTCCCCATGGAACATAAATCAGTTTGAAAGAGGGGGACCACAATGTGAGCGCTTCCCATCGTTTTGGAATTCCTTCTGTTTTTCGAGCCTATGTAAATCATCCTCGCGACAGGCCCGGGCTGCAGATGTGTGGCCCATCAGTTCCACCGCAGCCAGAGTCTGGAGTACAAATCCCAAATGATCCGTAAATAGGAATCTCCCTCAGATCACGGCGGGATGCGGCATGGGACGGACGGATTGTGCTTTTCCACTGCAGGTGTCGTCACTCTCGTCTCATTGTCTCTCACCAGCTGAGATTTACAGCCCTTGAACGGCACTAAGAAGCCTCATTGACGCTGCGTTACTGGAATGCAGCTCCACGCTGAGGGAAGGCCTCCGTGATGAGCTTTACAAGGTGTCCAGCTGACGTGGGTGATTGCAAAGCAATGCACGACTATGCTCTCAGGAAATAATGGTACATCTTTGTACCTTATTTACTCATAAATCGTACATATTAGTACCTTAGAGGTATATAATTTAGTACATATCTTTTGAAAGGTACCGCCACTGTGATTTTTTGTACTTTTTTCTGAGAGTATACAGTGTGTTTGTTTCAGTGTTATTAATGGCAAGGTTCGTTGTGAATTTAGAAGGGATGCATGACATATCAGAACTAATTTTTTATGTTATTGTCAGTATTGTATATTTATCAATTGATGAGGGGCGTTTAATTGTAGATGCTTATTTTTTAGATTTCTTCTGTCATCATATAGCGCTAATTTAATTTCAACTATTCAACATTTTCATCAACCTCATCTCAATATCAGATCTAATAGTCATCCATGTTTAAAACTGTACATTATAGTATGGTGATGCATAAATGTCATTATTTATTTAACACTTATTTGACAATGACAAAAACTATTAATTTTATTTATTTATGAGTTTTTTTTATTTTTAAACAAAAGATTATTTATATTATAGATGGGTGTTTTAATTTATTTTTAATTAAAATTCAATAAATTCCCTTTCTGTTTTTTTTTCCAATTAATTTTGCATAATTCATTCTGGTACTGATAACTCATTGGGTGCAGTATAAATCATTCTGGATAAAAGTGTTCGCCAGATGTGTAACTTATTTTCAAGGTATGCTATCAATTATAGTATTCTACACTGATGCATTACAAAACAAACTTAAGCATGTTAGCTTGTGATCCTCCTACATCATTTTGCAACATGTAATGCATTGAAGCATTGACATTTTTATGCATGCCCTCAGAAAAAAAGGTAGAAAACTGTCACAGTGTTGGTACCCTTTCAAAAAGTGCTGATTGGTTAAACCATTGTTAAAGGGATAGTTCACCCAAAAATGAAAATTTTGTCAATAATTACTCACCCTCATGTCGTTCCAAACCGGTAATACCTGACACATTCATGACCCAGAAAGGTAGTAAGGACATCGATAAAATAGTCCGTGTGACATCAGTGGTTCAACCATAATGTTATGAAGTTATGAGAATACTTTTTGTGTGCAAAGAAACAGCGCATGCGGGTTTTACGTCAGAATGCTGAACCACACTCATGTGTCCTACTGTCATGAATGCAGGTCGAAGACTAACACGGAGGAGAAGAAATTGTTCAATAAAATCGTAATTTTTCTTTGCGTACAAAAAGTATTCTCATAGCTTCATAAAATTACGGTTGTCACATGGTCACTGATGTCACATGGACTATTTTAATGATGTCTTTACTACCTTTCTGGGCTTTGAATGTGTCAGTTGCATTGCTATCTATGGAGGGTCAGAAAACTCTCGGATTTCATCAAAAAATATCTGCAATATGTTCAGAAGATGAACAGGTTTGGAACGACATGTGGGTGAGTAATTAATTACAGAAGGGTGAACTAACCCTTTAAACTAGCATTTTTAGGAAAAAGAAAATCCTCTCTGGGTCAAAATGACATAAGGGTTGAATCCATTCCACAGGTTGTCCTCCAAAATCAACGCGAAACATGCGGAAAAAAGTTTACATATTCTTCTTCTTAATGTCTCGGTGCACAAGAATGTCTGAAAGGGGTCATATCACGGGGAATCAGATTTTCCTTGATCTGTTGAGATTTAAAAAGAGTTTAATGGACTTTGAAAACATAATGTAATTTTGAATTCAAAACATCCTCCTCAGAGGAAAAATGTCTTTTATTGAAACTAAACTGTTTGTTCCAAACATTACTAACATTATAAGTGGAAAAAAAAAAAAAAAACATGATGTGACTTTAGCCATTTTTAAGATTTTAACCATTTGTATTGCATGCTAGTGACCAGTTTGTAACATTCAAGTCTATTTCAATAAGAAGCTAGAGAAGAAATAAGAAAACTAGGAGATGTACTTATCTATAAGCCAAATTCAAAGATTGTAAATGAAGAATATGAAGGTGTTTCTAAAGCTACTAATTAAAAGTTTTCCTGAGGAACAGAGAGCAGTAGCCTGCTGTCAGTCAGACTCAATTATAGAATGAGATGAAACTTGCAGTCTGGCTGGAGGTGTGTTTTCTGTAGACGCCACAGCGGGATGAAGCTCAACCAATCTGCCACACGCTCGAGCTGCAGTTACCCCACCGCGGACAAGAAGCTGAGTAGCAGAGCTGTAAATTACAAACTCCAGGAGATCGTTCATCCTAACTGTGGTTTGACTGTGTTGTTGCAAGCCTATCGTACATAACAGCACAAACTCTACCTGACGTATATTGAACTTTTGAGCTGAATAGATTTCAAAGCAGCCTTCCAGTAATGGACTTTTCTGAAATAAACATGAAACAAACATAAAAAATTAAACAATACTAAAATCTATTAAATAACACACTGGGGGAAGTTTGAAGTTTAAAAAAAACAGAGATTATTAGTCAAAAAATATTATTTGAAATGGTCGATTTCAAATTCTTGAAATTGAGTTTTTCAGCTTCAAAAATTCATGTTTAAATTAATGTGTTGCTTGCCATTTCTTTGTTTGTAAAATGTCCTAGCAATTTCTGAGCAAAAATTGTTTCTACGCCAATTTTTTTTCAGGGCATTATTATTTAAAAAAAATTAACATGAAAAACAAGATTTCTGCTTTTTGTAATGAAAATGTGAGTGGTGTTGTTCATGCTTTTGTTCAGATGGGCAGCAAAAATCCAATTACTGTCATATCCAACTCTCTAAATGAATGAATGAATGAATGAATGAATTATACTCTAACAATTATTTAAAAAATTTTTTAAATGATTACTGATTACTTAGTTTTAAATTAAACAAAGATTATTGGAGTATAATATTTCACTTTTACCTTCTACTTCAAAATTTCATCTTTCATTCAGTGTGATACTTGACATTTCTTTGTAATTATTTGTGAATTTTTGAGTGAAAACCACCAAAGTCACCAACAAATTTTTTCAATGTTGTCTAAAAGAAAAAAATAACAAAACAAACCAAAGAAATAAACAAATAAAACATGAAATCCGATGTTTACTAACCAAAAACCTAAAATGTGATTAAAATTGTTGTTTAGAATTTGAAAATTTATGTCTTGAACATTCAGAGCTCTGTTTTTTTTTTTTTTTTCTGTGATACAAAGGTTACAATATTGCCTGTTGAAACACTCTCACTTTTCCTCCTATAGTGAGCTTTGTGATTTATGTGTGAACAGTGAATAATTGAACATTTGTGTGCAATGTGAACAAAGCAATGTGAGCAATGTGTGCAATGTGAACCATATGATATTCTGGTGCCTAAATATGATTTTTCCACCTGTTTTATTTTCTGCCAGTCAAAAATTATGCTATAACTGTAACAGCACACCTCTCCTCAACAAGCCACGCGTTTTCAGGTAGTACCATTATTTATAATTTAAAATGACAACTGTGTAAAGAAAGCCTAGCTGCACTGTGCTGCATACACTTTGTAATGAAACACACTAGTAACTAGGTGGCTTCCAGCAACAGGGTGGGAGAGGAAGAAGGAAAGAACTTCCTGCTGTGAGCCACAAGTGTCCTGGGAAACACACTGAAGCCAATTTCATCCTGAGCTAGAGAGCACACACAATGCTCTGACCTGTGCAACTGTTTGTCTGGTAACCCTTGGCAACACCAACATGCAATATGTCATCGCTTTGTGACCGGCTTCCCGCATCTGTCAATATAATGGGGCGCATCATCAGCTGCATAGAGTGTGCTCACCAAGTCTGCATTTATTTGATTAAAAAATGCAAGAAAAACAGTAATATTATGAAATATTATTACGATGCAAAATCACAGTTTTCTATTTGAAAATATTTTAAAATGTAATTTATTCCTGTGGTGCAAACATGAATTTTCAGCATCATTACTCCAGTCTTCAGTGTCACATGATCCTTCAGAAATCATTCTATATGCTGATTTACTGCTCGAGAAACATTTCTTATTACTATCAATAACAGTTTTGCTGCTTAATATGTTTCTGAAAACCATGACTGTACGTGCATTTAAGTTTGGGGTATTTAGTGCTTTAAAAAAAGAGAGTGCTAAGGAAATGGTGAGTGTTTTAGCTCAGACCCTTGACTCTATGGAGCAGCTGCTGAGTGATCTTGACGTTTGTGTTTTGTTGTGTTGGACACAGGACACAGAATTCACTCTGTTTCCCATTAAAGAGTGTAGAGGGCAGATAGCATATCTCAACAGAGTTATCCTGCGGAAATAGAGGTCACTATCTGGACAAATATACCAGTTATAGGGCTCAGGCCTTTGGCATGATTTGAAACGTCTCCAGCTAAACGCTTAGCTTACACATGAAGGATTCACCAGTTCCCAAAAAGTAAGTTTTTCTGTATTCACTTACTGAATAGAAGAAATACTTTCCACACTGGAAGCGAAATGCTGACGTGAAATGATGAAATCAAAGCCAGTCAAAATATATTTGATGCCTACTATAGTGTGCAGCAGGGATGATGTATTTTTGTAGGCCAAAATCCAGAAATGAGTTAGCATTTTAGTACCTCCGGTTCCATCGTCCTCAAGTCAATGGGTTTTTGTGATGTTTTTTGGTTAAATGTCTGAGATTGTGGTTAACACAAGCTCAAAATATTTTCACATTTATTCTATGACATTAAATACATTAGTAATACTCCCTTATGTGTGTTTTAAAGGGGTCATATGATGCGATTTCAAGTTTTCCTTTCTCTTTGGAGTGTTACAAGCTGTTTGTGCATAGATAAGATCTCTGAAGTTGCAAAGACTAAAGTCTCAAAACCAAAGAGATATTCTTTATAAAAGTTAAGACTCGACCACGCCCCCTAAAATGGCTCATTCAAACACGCCCCCACATGTCTACGTCACAGTGTGGGGAGATTTGCAAAACACCGCCCAAATGTTTACGCAATGACAGAGGGCGGGACTTTTATTCTCGCTATAGTGTTGTTGTTGCTGCCGCCAGCGCCATGTACTGGAGACGCTGTGTTTCATTGTGAAAGCGAAACTACTTTGTTTGGGCTTCCAAATGAGGACACAACTAGAAATCAGTGGTTAAGTTGTATTTACAACACTGTTCCAGAACAGTTCAACCCAAATATTAGACTGTGTGCAGCACATTTTACGGAGGACTATTTCCTGAACCTGGGAGAGTAGCCTACAATGCTGGCCTGCACAAAGACTGTTTCTATAAAGTGGAGCAATTCCAACTTTGCAAGGATGACTCACAGCCTGTATGTTTCTGCTACTGACTACTCAAATGCGAGTTTTGAGCTGTGTAGAGTAGTGCTTGTTGTTTGACGTTTCTCCGATCACAAATGCAGACATGGTAATGTTTACGCGGCACGATGCAACGTGGCGCGATGCAACGGGACGCGTAAAAAGACAGTATAAGTCATTATAATCAGTAATTATGTCCCCACTGGATGCAACAAATGCCTCGTTTGTAATGGGTTTTATTGTTTTTGTGTCGTCGCACCGGGACACGGCATCACAATACAGTAAGGGGCGTAACATTTCTGTATCACGCTTGAGGTATTCGGCCAATCACAACGCACTGGATAGCTGGCCAATCAGAGCATGCCTCGCTTCTCAGAACGATGAGCTTTGTAAAAATCGACGCGTTTCAGAAAGGCGGGGCATAGAGGAGCAACAATAATGTACAGTATGTGGAAAATAATGTGTTTTTTGAACCTTAACGCATAAACACATTGCATTACACCAAATACACAAAATAATGTTCTTTTTAGCAACGTCATATGACCCCTTTAAAGCTTTTACATGTCTTCAGAAAGGAAGTTGCTAACAGGTGGCTAAATGGGACTACAGAGGTTGTCAGGGACATTAACTCTATTCACGCCAAACAGGTAAACTCATCTACTCACTAGTCCACTTTCACAGCCTCACTGTGTTTATAATCATCCTCTTCCGAACTATTCAAATGTAAACTTTCAAGGAATTTTTTTTTTTTTAATAAAGCCTAAAAGAGTTAACGGAAGTTTAATGGTGGTGACGTTGAAGTCATGACTCACACAACCATGGTGCAGTTCATTTGTAGCCTAGGTTTAGATTTTTACTGTTGATTGTATTTAGGCTTCAAAATTCATAAAAGCTGTGATATGATGTTGGTTTCTGTGCACGACTATTTGTTCATGAGACTCTTAGCACTGCAGTTCATGCTGACTAACCCAGGAAATGCACAGAAGTTGTGAAAAATCAAGATAAATTAAAACATGACATGAAATACAATCCATTTGCTTCTTCTCTGAGGTAAATGTATCTGTTATTGCGTTCATTTTGACTGTCATGACAACCAGAGTTCCAGTCCAGAAGATTCAACTCAGTGAAAAAAAGTACACAGATACTTTTTGGGGGGATTTCTAGGCGTTGTTTTTGTCATGTCGCATTTTTATTAATCTTGATTTTTCACAACTTGTGTGGTTTCCTGTGTGAGTCGGAGTGAACTGCTGTGCTAATTGTCTGGCTAATAGAGTCTCATGAATGCACAGCCGTGCACAGAGACCATGGCCAAGTCAGGATATTCGTTAAATAATATGTCAAATTTCAGTTTGTTTCTCATCAAACCCTATCGTACACCTGTAGAACACTTGGAATATACAGGATGTGTTGCATGGGACCACTCTGTGATACTTTTGCTTTTTAAAAAAAAAAAATGGAGTCTCTATTTTTTGGCGATTTTTTTGATGTGATCAACCCAAGTTCGAATCCGCCTTATGCGGAACACGTTCTTCTCCCTTTCCACATCACATATCAGAAAGGCATTTATTTTCAATGCAATGAAGGAAATAATCGAAAAGCGGAAAATAAAGTGCCTTACGGGTGTTTATAGGTTAAGGTTAGGGGTAGGCATCCATTTAATAATTTTAATAAAAATTATAATTTACACTCAATACGGTATTATTGCATACTGTTTTATAATGTTTTAAAATATCTGCCACTTGCACTAAGTAGCATCTAAATAGCATCTAACTAATATTATTGAAAAAAAAAATATTGCTATTTTTTACATAGTGTAAATAGAATCTGTCATTACTTGCACTTATTGTAAATAGCATCTATCGCTAAGAAAATATGCTATTTTCACTTCATGTAAATAGAATCTAATTGCTATTTACACTTTGTATAAATAGCATCTATCGCTATTTGCACTTAGCAATAGCCGCTGCCCTTTTTAAAAGCTTGCTGTTGATCACCATACACTGCCATTATATGGACAAGCACATGTGGGACATTTTTTAAAAAAAACTCTCCTTTTGCTGTCCAAAAAAGAAAGAAGGGCATACAGCATTAGAAGAACACAAAGGTGAGTAAAGGATGACTTAATTTTCATTTTTGTGTGAACTATTCCTTTAACCAATGAGATTTTAGTGTGAGTAGGGCTACCCAGCATGAAGCAGTAAAAATAAAAACCTAAATGTTTCCAGAATTTTTAATTGTCTTTCCCTGCCTTTTCTGTACAACTTTCCTGTAACCCAAGGCTGTTAATAGATAAAATTAATAAAAATAAAATGACCATTGAACCTATATACTTATACTATAATATGCTAAATATGATACTTATATATCATATTTAGCATATTATAGATTGAAACACAATTTTCTTGAAATATATAACATGCAGAACTTAAATGCATTGCAAATGTTTCATTTTGACTTTATTGATGAGAAAGACAGTTGCATAACAACTAAGCCGCAAATACAAGGCAATGATCCCAAACTGGTTTTACAGACAGAAATCTGATCTCCTAAGATGGTATAATATGTAGAATAGTTATTATGGCTTGAAATTGCCTCTGCTTTCTGACAGCATGTGGGCCACCCAGCGGGAGATCACGACTCTGCCTGAATCATCTCTCAACAGCCAATGACAGAAGACCTTCATCCATCATTTCCTCCCCATTGGCAGCCATTGTGCAGATGTAGTCATGATTGGACTCCGTTCATTTCTGCGTTCACTGCAAATGCGGCCTTTGATGTGAAGGTAACAGCAGTGTTGAGGAGGCTAGTTTGAAACTGTTAGCCAAGCTACATTACAAGCTACTCATCATTTAAAGTAGTTCAACTACAGATTGTCCTAGCAGCGGCAGATCTGAAAGGAATCTTGGGTAATTGGCTAGAATAATACAAAAAAAGTGGGTAATAGTAAAGGAATCTGATCTTCTGTGCATTTCTAACCCTGGCTTGATAATGTGGCGGCACAAAAAAGAGTTTCTGAATCATGAATTCTGTTTGTCTGTGCCAGTGTGTGTAATCCAAAAAAAGTGTGTTTGAGTGAAAGAGAGAGAGAGAGAGAGAGAGCACAAAAAGTGTCTGTTTACTCTAGCATTCATTATTCCACCTTTTCTCTCTGTAGCTCAGGGTGGTCTTGTGCTAGCCAGAGCGCTATCACAAACACAGGCCAAAAAGATTCAAACCGGCACAGCAAAACCAACAGAAACATAAATGTCACACCACACAAGCAGATATTGACACAACTACGCACTACCCTTAAACCTCAAAATACATGTTTACTTCTGAGCTGCTGTTGTGGTTGCCCACTAAAAGAATGTTAGCACGGACAACATACTGTGTCATCAGTTTTGCAAACAATACTTACACACACTGTGTGTTTAAATATTTAAATGATGCTTTTAAGGATTTTTTGTACATGTGGCATGGTAATACCATGGTATTCTTTGAATGCCTCAGAGAATCATGTAAATATCATGGTTTATAGTTATGAGTTGTAATGTTGTGGTAATGTAATGGGTTTTTAATGACTGGTACTGTTATCTACACTCTTAAAAATAAAGGGTGTTTTTGCAATGATGCTGATCAGTTTAGGGTTTGCCAAAGAACTTTCCAGTGAACAGTTCTTAAAAGAACCTTTTTTTTTTTTTTTCTTAGTGTGAAGAGCATTTGAGTATTCTGAAGAACCTTTTGTGGAATGAAAGGTTCCATGGATGTTAAAGGTTCTTCATGGAACCATAAATTCCAATAAAGAACCTTTATTTTTAAGGGGGTGTTTAAACGACACCATTTTCAATTAAAAAAGGAAAACTTTTTATGCATTTTGGCCGTTCATTTACACAAAATCGGCGTTATGGGGACCTGATAAAAGTTTTTAAATGCAAGTTTTTAAAAACAATATCATTATCATCTCTGTCCAAACTATGAAAATGTATGAATTTGTGAAAACAGTGACATCATGTGCATCCGTATTACATGTTCAGTCTATAGGTATTTGCGCAGGCGTGCAGTGTTTCTTTACAAAGTGACATTACCACCTACTGGCCTGCAGTTTTTAGTTGTTTTTGCAGTTCCACGTGATGGGTATCATTTTGACAACATTGTTGTCTTTATGCAAAACTTGTCAAAAAACACAAAAGGAAAAAACCTTTCCATTTGTAGTACATCGTTATCAAGTAAATGTATCATCAGATGGGCGATGTGGGTGATAGAAATTTGTCAACTGGTAGAGATTTTGGACTATCGTCTGTATCACTGATACAAGCTCACATGATGTTGCTATGCTATGTCGCGAAAACTAATCATTTGCAAGTGTTTTTAAACATTGTGGTTTAAAAACAAGTGATTTTAAGCCATTGAAACGCAAAGAAAGAGAACTCATTTCACTATATGTATGTGCTGTCCAGTGTTGGGAGTAACGTATTACAAGTAACTTGAGTTACATAATCAGATTACTTTTTTCAAGTAACTAGTAAAGTAATGCATTACTTTTTAATTTACAGTAAAATATCTGAGTTACTATTTCAAATAAGTAATGCCAGTTACTTCCCCCCCCCCATTTACTGACTGACAGCTCTCCTGTTGCCATGTTGAGATACATCAGAAGTAAGTGCAGAGCCTTTGTGTGCACTGTGTAAACATGATGCTTACTTTAGTTCTAGACTAAATGTCAACATGCATTTACTCATCTCACTTGCACAAAAACAGATTTGGTATTCCTCAAAATGAATAAAAACTGAAATGCAAACTATAACGCAAACCTGTAATAATTAAATATGTTAATAATTGAACTTACATTTCTTTCAGCCTGAGGCTTATTGATTTCACTTTTTGTGTAAAAGGGCTTTTACATATGCCAAAAATAACTGTAAAAAAACTTTTTTTATATCAAAAACATACAAGCAAGCCCAGCCCAGATGAGAAAAAGTAACTCAAAAGTAACGTAATGCATTACTTTCCATAAAAAGTAACTAAGTAAGGCTTAGTTACTTTTTAGGAAGTAACTCAATATTGTAATGCATTTCTTTTAAAAGTAACTTTCCCCAACACTGGTGCTATTTGACAGATTGTTTCTGAGCGCTGTCAGAGAAGTGTGCGCACATGAAGACAATGCTTATAGAGCATGGGAGTATTTTTGGCACTTTATAGGTCAAAATGCCCGTCTTTGCAAGCAAACACAGTAGGTCTTAAGTGAAAGCAAACAGCTGAGAAAGAAAACACATGTGTAACAGTATATTGGATCTGGGCAGCTCTTAAAGTGACAGCAGTCTAATATTCCTGCTGTCTGTCATTCATATTAATCAAACAACAAAAGAGAGAAAATCTCTCACTGCTCTTTGACTAAATCACTTTTGTAACTTTAATAAGAAGAAATACATATTTAATTTACACAGCAGTGTTTTTATACATTTGTTTACTTTATACAATGTATGTAGCATTTCTTATTTATTTGTTCTACTGCAGTTTTTTTGTCCTATTGCTTGTAATTAGTTTCTTATTCTTATTTAATCGCTGCCTGTTTACTTGTCTTCAGTGAGATTGAGGGGTTTTTTTTAGGCTAGTGTTAGTTTTTTGTGATATTGACACTGGTGACAAGACTTATGAAATTTCTATGGTATCAAATATTTTGATAGAGAAGACCTTATTTAAAGCAAAAATAACTATATTTTGTTATTTATATATATTGTTACCGTGAAATAAAATTACTCATGTCATGATATAAGATTTTAGTCATATTGCCCACCTGTACTATATCATATATCATCATCATCATAGCATCATCATCATATATCAAGTATGTAAGAGTGTAGAATGGAGGATGGCTGATGACAGATATATTGGTCTAAATGAATAATCCAGTTTCATTGTAAATGAGACTGATTGGTGAAATTAAAAATACGTTTAATATAATATCATTAAATGTACAAAAATACTGGAAAAATATCTATTTATAATTTATTAATTTTAGAATGTTTATTGACATTTATTTTGTTTTGTTGATATTTATTTTGTTTATTTTGTTGTTAAGTAGTATATGGTTATTGACCTCTGGTCAAATTGGTCAAATATTGGCTGATTTATTGACCTAGCCTATACAGTAGATTAGATTAGGTTCCGCTTTATTGTACAAAGTACAATACAAAGATACAGAAGCATCTAACCAGAAGTGCAAATAGCAAAAACATATATCTATACTTGAAAGTATTTTATAATTTATGTTAAAGTGCATTTAGGATAGATTTGGTAGACCAGTCCATGCAAATCAGTACCATATACAGAAGATGCTCTGGTTGTGAAGGAGGTAGAAATTCATGTAATTTATTCAGTATCACATTTAATATCAAAACTTTATGATATTATCATTTGTTACTGTACAATACTGCCACAGAACCATTTTATTCACTTTCAGCATTTCACAGATGATCCTTCATTTTCCCAAAACAAGTGTATTTCAAAAGTGACATAATCACAATAAACCTGCCGGAAAACTTTGGCAAGAATTTTAACCCCTGGGAAGAAACACCAGCACAGATATCCAAAAAGAGATTCAAATAATACCCAAAAGGCCGATCGCAAATATACACCGACTGACGGGGGATTAAAAACATAAATATTAACAAGGAAACAAGCAGAAGGCCAAAGCAAGCAGACCCTTCCACCAGAAAACGGACCACCTCTCCTAACCAGTCTCTAAAAGCAGGATATATCGTGTTTTCTCTGAACTCCCATAAAGCCAAACAAAGCCTTTTGGCTCATAAGTCATGTGTGTTTTGAATTATGAGCTCAACAAAACAAAATCCCTAAAACATGGAGCTCTTTGCCCAGAGGACTGGCGATACACTGGAGTTTGGATTTTGAAATCCCAAAATACATCCCTTTTGTGTTTTCTTTGTTTTGTTCTCTTCTGTTTTTTTTCTTCCCCCTGTACTTTACCACAAAATCACAAGCCTGCGATCCTACAGTTTTGGTTTGTCAAACAATGCTTGTGGTTTAGTGGATGTTTTAAAATAGCTATAAATAAACAAAATGTAATATTAAAGACTTGTTCTCTAGAGGACAAAAATAGCATAAACAGTTAATAGCAAGTAAGTGCATAAATACTACAGAGCATTTAAAATGTGTTGTATTTTCGTCTTAATTTTGTTTTTAAAATATATCAGAGGTGTTTCCTAAGGAATTCTGTCATCATTTACTCACCCTGAAGTTGTTCCAAACCTGAGTTTCTTCTGAACACAAAAGAAGAATGTTGGTAACCAAACAGCTGACGGTAGCCATTGACTTCCATAGAATGGGGAAGAAACTACTATGAAAGTAAATGGCTACCGTCAACTGTTTGGTTGCCAACATTCTTCAGAATATCTTCTTTTGTGTTCAACAGAAGAAAGAAACTCATACACGTTTGGAACAACATGAAGGTGAGTAAATTTTTGGGTGATCACTTTTGGGGTAAATATAAAACTAAGTGTTAAACTTATATGCACAGCTTGTGTTGAGCACAGATGTGGCACAATTAACTTGGTGGATAAAGCAGGCAAGAATCTTATAGACTTACACTGAAGGAAACTCACGTATTCTTGTGCAATCTTTTAATGAAGTGACAGCTATCTCAATGGCAGATCTTAATACACTACAGATTGTGTGTTTTCTGCCCTGACGCATCTAGAGAGTTGAATGGTTTGCCCTGAGTGAGTCATTGAGGCATTAGGAGATGTGTAAGTTTCCATGCAGTGGGTGTCAGAAGCAGCTCTAAAGGACTGACCAGCAGTCCACCTGCTTCCGATTAGCAGCTCGAACTCACTCCTGCTCTCGTTTTTCTCTCTCTCTTAGCATTTGTTGTTTTCATTTTTGTGGCTTCATTTTCTTCTCATTTAGGGACAGGGATCACACAGAGGTAGTTTTGTGTGATTTAAACAATTTCATTTCCTGTTTTTAACAAATAACTGTTGATATTCTTGAGGCACATTGGTAACACAAGGTTCTTACCAAATTGTCTTTCCACAAACTGCTGTGTGACATCAAAATCACAGCCAATCAGAAGATTTTTTTATGTTCATTATATGCTATGATTGCAGGATTTTGGACCAATCAGATTTCACAGTGGGTGGGGCTGTACTCATTTGCATCTATGCAATTGGCAGATGCATTTAAGCAAAGCGACTTATAATGAATTTAAGGTCTACATTTTATCACTGCATGCATTCACTGGGAATCAAACCCATGACCTTGGGGTTGCAAGTACCATGCTCCGTTGTTTGAGCTAGACGTGTTTTTTCTCCTTTTTACTCAGTGTGATGCTGCAGTATTGCAAACTAAGTAATTGATTTTTAAAAATCTCGAAAAATAAATAATGTATTTATTATTATAAATAATGTATTTAAAATAAAATGCAAAAAAATCTATAAATTGCTATTTTATTTTTTCATAATTTTAATAATTGAGTTACACTTTATTTTAAGGTGTCCTTGTACAGTGTAATTATACATTTAATTACTGAGTAATATTAATTAACTACATGTACTTACTACATGGTTAGGTTTAGGATTAGGGTTTGGCTTAGGGTTACTTGCATGCAATTATGCATAATTTATTCTTATTATAATAGTAAGTACATGTAATGTGAAACAAGGACACCTTAAAATAAAGTGTTACCAATAACTGTAATATTTAAAAAAAAAAAAAATCAATTGTTTAAAAAACAAAGAAAAAAAAGAAAAGAAATATAATGTCATTATTATAAATAATACCATAAAAATAAAATATCATTTAAAATTTCTATAAAACACTATATTTTACTATATAGTTCGTGAAAACTGAATGTACTAAATGTAATTAAACTAATTATTATTTTAATATAATCAAATGTTATAAAAATCTAAAAAATATATTTAATATTTAAAAAAAATATAAACAAATTCATTTTTAATTTGCAATTGAAAAAAGGCTAAAATGTTACTTAAAACTGTTTGAGCAAGAGGAACTGTTTCCTGTTGCAGCAATGGAAATCAAGTAACTGATAAAAAAGTTGAAAGAAAAAAGAAAAATTAATAATGTAATTATTATTATTATTATTATAAAATAATAGAAATAAAATATTATATATATATATATATATATATATATATATATATATATATATATATATTATAATGTTTTTCAAAATTTGAAACATTTTTTAGTTAAATAAATACATAAATAAATTACATTTGTTCCTGAAAGCTCCACTAACACCTTTAAACACACATGAGGAACTAAATGCCTAGCAGTCATTGTTTTCTGCAGGGGAACTGCAGAGGTTTTATGACATCACCCTTTTGCACAATTCTTTCATCAGACTTATGGTCCGGCAACAGCACTGAGAAAACCACAGATGGTCCGCAGACCTCGAGCAGCTCTTCATGGTAGCCCAGAAATCTGCTCACGGTTCCTTTTAGTCTGCTCGCATCACAGCAGGCCAAAAAAACCACGACCCTGAGGACCACAGTGGAACAATGCAGAGAGATCCCACACAAGACAATTCCAGCAGTCTGCTCTGTGTCAAGAGCTGCGATGCACGTCTGCCTTAATTAGCTTCCACGCACGGGTTAACTTGCTCATGTGAACATTTAGTCCACAACAAAGTTTTGCTATCAGAAACAGCAGTCTGTAAACTATATTCATTCAATTTTAGTGCAATTCTTCATAGAAGTCTACGTATAAATCTGGAGCGCAGAAATGCCTCATGTCTATTTTTAAGTTTCTGACTGAACTTTGGGTTGGATAGAGGATTGAGCGAATTTGATATTGATTTAATCACAACACATTGAAAACCTCCTGCCTGCTGAAGACATATTTGTGCACAATGAAAATTAATGTTTTGTTTTGATTTGATTTAATTTGCATCTGGTTTCTAAGTCTACAAACGCTTTTAGTGAAATCTTTTGTGAAAGGTTTGACCTTAGGAATGCTGTGGGTCATCAATGAAATTTTCTACTTTTATCAAAGATTTTACCACCATTGTATGGAAGCCTGTTTCCACCATGGAATAAAAAAAAGCTTGCAACTTTTCTCACAATTCAGATTCAGATTTTTTTTTTCCCCTCAGAATTGCAAGATATAAAAAGATATAATTGCTGTAATTAACTTGTATATTTTTTATTCCATGGCCAAAGAAAAGAAAAGAAAAGAAAAGAAAAGACAGATTTGCAAGTCATAAGCTCAGAATTCTGAGGGGAAAAGTCCCAATTGTGAGATCTAAACTCAGAATTTTTTCATTATGTGGCGGAAACAGGCTTCCATACCATTGCCTTTTTCAATCAAAAGTTTAAATACTGCAGTAGCACTAAAATAGATAGGTGCATTATGGGATATATTAAATTCAATATCATACCAAAGAGCAATGCAAATGACACATTTAGCTCTTTTAACCCCAAAAAAATGATTTTTGTATTGTGTCTGTGTCATATCTACACTGAAAAGATGATGCACTGTTAACTTAGTAAAATTACTTTCATTTTACTCATTTGTTTCTGCTCTGTTGACATTACTCAGTTTGATCGAGTTTTTATTACTTTATGTTACTTAAAGCATTGCAATTAAGTTCAATAAACTTAATTTCTTTGTGTTCAATGAAAAGGTGGAACATGTGACTCCTTTGTGCATGTGTTATAGACAGAGGTGCACATTAGTTTTTCAGCCTGGTTCTCATAAGAGAACCTCCTGGAGATTTGGTTTGGTCCTCACACTGCACATAGTGTAACCCTAATAAATAAATAAATAAAAAGTGCTGTTTATTTTGGATGTGATTAATCGTTTGACAGCACTAATATATATATATATATATATATATATATATATATATATATATATATATGAAGAGTTTATTTGCAAAAACAGATAACTTTATAATTTTCAAAAATCATGTTTTTATTATGTTATAATGTTTTTATTGTTTTAGTTAGCTGTATTTTTAAATAAAAAGTGAGTATTAAATACAAATACAATTATTATATAGTAAACTTAATATTACTAATATTTACTTTTTTTCATATGAATTTTCATCATTTTCAAACTTAAAATCAGCAGGTTTTTATTTTGGCGGGTTGCCGGCGCTTCCGACAGACGCGTGCGAGCACTTGTGTTACCGCGGACATTTTCAAAAGATATTTGCATGCTTTTTTATATATTGTCAAAAGGTGGTAAGTTATTTACTTCCACAGTCTATAAATATGTAAGCAAAAACACTGTAATGGTAATGATTAAAGTGTTGTCAGGTGGACCACCTGACAAACCCTTTGAAATTAGCCGCGAAATTAACTGTCTCATTCTGAAGGGTCGCAAGTTAAACATGATGGCGCAAGCAACCGCGAAGACTGAAGATATTAATTATTATACTGAAGATATTAATGTATATTACTAAAGACTGAATACCACCGCGATAGATTCTGTATGACTTTATTCTGCGTTGAGGACACTTTATCAAACCTACAGAGGCCTTCACTAACATGAGCAGTTTGAAATTCAAACCGTAACGGTCTTCTGACAGTGACGCAGTTCTAACGGTCTTCTGACGGTGACGCAGCTCTAACGGTCTTCTGAGGGTGACGCAGCTCTAACGATCTTCTGACAGACGGACGGGTGTTAAGCCAAAGGTAAGCTTTATAAATCTACTTTTATTTGTCGTTTTGTCCATGTAATGTTAAATTTCACTCTAAATTGATATTTTTCAGTGTTAATAAGTTTTCAAATTCACCTCTTTGTTATTTTACATGGGCAATCCCTGTTGGTGTATTTGCGCTTGAGGTGGTTCAATATACAGTCTGAGGTAAATTTATGTTTATCCCTTTTAGTTGTTTAAATTGGTCACTAAAACAAGTAACTTTACAATAATATATTTTATATTTTCAAAACTTTATCTGGTGTGAAGTGTTTGTTCTTGTAGTAAAATAGGTTTTGTCGTGGATCCCGGACGCTCACGCGGGCCTGTGAGAGGCGTTTACAATTTTAAAATAATTTTTAAAAAAGCACACTGAAACGATTCAGTAAACACTAAATATCAGTCTGACAGAAGCCAAAATGAGCATTGTGAAGCTATATTTATATTTATGATAATCGTTTTTCAATTGTGTTTCAGGGCAGTTCATGAAGTCAGTTCTAGCTCCACCTGCCACATCAGACTGCTGTATGGAGGCCCTTATGTGTGTACCTCTCATTATTGTGCATGCAGATATTATTCAGGTGCGTGAACACTTGACTATTGCAAGAATAATGAATGTACCATCTTTGAATGTACCAGAATTTTAATTGGTTAATTGCAGTTTAAATAAAAATGAATTAGAAATGTCCCCCAATTCAGCTCTAACAGGTGAACATGCACTACTAGTCAAAAGTTTTTGAACAGTAAGATTTTTTTTTTTTTTTTTGTTTGTTTGTTTGTTTTTTAAAAGAAGTCTCTTCTGCTCACCAAGCCTGCATTTATGTGATCCTAAGTACAACAAAAATAGTAACATTTGTAAATATATATTTATACATGTATAAAAATATTTAAATATTTTGAAATATTTGGTGAGAAGAAGAGACTTCTTTAAAAACTTTTTAAAAAAATAATAAAAAAAAAAAACTGTTACTGTTCAAAACCTTTTGACTGGTAGTGTTCTTTATGGACCCAATTAAACTAAATTTTGTTATTTGTTAATTGTTATCCACTGTATGATAAGTAAAGTTTCTTTGTTTTATTTATTTTTATACAAACACACTATGTCTGTGAGTTGATTTGTGTGAGTTTTAATTGAATGCATCCTAAGAGTGTTCATTTTGTCAAGCAGTATAAATGATGTCTAAATGAGACTGCGGTTATTCCTAGTCAACCATTTTGTGTTAATGGCTCTCATATCATTTCAGGCATATGCTAAGAACACGCTTAAGCAGAAGTGTCAGCGCAGGACTATTTAACGGATTATACATTCTTCTTTCGTGTGGGTGAATTGTGATAAGTTATTTACTTTGACAGTCTTGCAATATGTAACGAAAAGGTAGTGTAATTGTAATGCTTGAAGTGTCTGTTAAATTAGTCCCAAAAAGGCCACGTCTCATTCTGAAGGTGTTCCCTAACAATAACAATGTCAATAACACCTAATGTACTTGTTACATCGTAAGAAGTATGGCATCTGTGTTAATATTAGTCTGTTTCATTCTTATTCCGAGGTCACCGTAGCCATCCGGATCTAGTCTGTATCCAGATCAGATGGTCACTGCAGTCACCCGGACCCAGTCCGGATCCAGTCCAGATGGTGGAGACAACTCTACAGCCCTGAATGTCAACAGAGACCATGTCAACTAGATGAGCCCCAAAGACAGATCCCTAGTGAAGGCTTCATCACCTATACCACTCCTCGGCACAAAACCTCAGCAAAGACCACAATGACAAACGCCACGTTGGTTCGTCTGGCCAGAGGAGAACTGGCCCCCCCCGACTGAGCCTGCTGTCTACCAAGGTTTTTTCTCCATTTCTGTCATCTTTGGCTTGCATATTTGGGGACACTTAATTTTTGGGGATATTAACGACTTGATTGCAGAGACACTTTTTTTAAGGGAACTGAACTGAGCTGGATGATGATGACATCACTGAATCAACGATGAACTGACTTTAACTGAAATATTGACTGTTTACTTTTGTCCTCTTTTTAGAGCTGCTTTAATGCATAACTGAATTTTGTTTGGATTGACACTTATTTTCCTGTTTAACAATGTAAAGCTGCTTTGACACAATCTGTATTGTATGAAGTGCTATATATAAATAAGAGTGAGTTGACTTGCTTTTGACAATTCTTCGTAGAAATGTTAGTGTGCTATCTGTTTTGAACAATTTAGTATTTTTGAGAATTGTATTAGTAGCCTTCAATGTGAAAGAAATCAGTAAAATAAGATGACATCAAATCGGTCTCAATTGAATTGTAATTACACAAATACAATAAGTTGTGGTTACTTAATTTTCTCAAGGCAACGGGTTTCCTCAATTTAATTATGTAGACAAAACTCAGATTAACTTGTTAGTTTTAAGTTAAATAGATTCACACTTTTAAGTAATCGTAATTTAATGAATTTAAGTTAGTCCAACTTAAAATAACAAGTGACCACAACACATTTTCTTTTGTTTATTTGTTAATGTAACTCAGAATTGTCAAGTTCACTTAACTTTTTTCTTTTAATTTTGCATGAATTTCCTTTACTTAATAATTTTAAGGCAACGGGTTTCCTCAGTTTTTTTAAGTAAAGTCAACTGATCGCTTTTTACAGTGTATGTAACAGTGAGAGATCATGCCTGATGATCAGATTTTGTTATATCACCAATCATATCTTACAAAGATACAGAGTTCACATACCAAGCCATCAGTAGCTCTGAGAGATCTCTATGCTTGAATAGTTTATGAAAGGTTAAATGCGTCATAATGTCATCATGCACCTGATTTTTGAGGAGATGTGTCAGTTCTGGCTTACTTGACAAGCTAATGCCCCTCAAAATAAACTATTGCCTTTTTAACTATTTTGTGTAATTATTCTAACTAATTTTGAAAGGTGAGGTCTCTAAAGTTATATCTAAACAGTTTTATCTTCATCCTCCACAATGGAAATGTGGAATATGATATACATACATTTTACTGTACAACTGTTATATTGCTACTCATGTCTTACAAAGATACTCAAGTTCTCATACACTACCAAGCCATCAGTAGCTCTGAAAATACTCTGAAAACTACTATATACTGTGAGATCTCTATATCTGAAATGAATCAAAATCCATCAAAACACTTATAACTATAAACTCCATTGTCAGTGTCAATTCTGGATTACTTGACAAGATAAAACCCCCTAAAATAAAATACTTGAATTTTTAGCTATTTCATGCAACAGAACTTTCTATTTGAAACTAACAATCATAGTTAGACTGACCAAATTTACACAAGCAAATAAATGATTTATGTCAAGGCATTTTATAGCTTTTTTAAACAAATGTGCAAATTTATTTTCACAAATGCATACCATTTTTTGGAAGCTGCATTTTCAATTGTCTGATCGAACATGATGCTTTTGATTGTAAAATCCAAAAAAATAATTTTAAACAGTTTTTATGTGATAAGTATTTTTTCTACCAAATAATTTGTATTATTTATTACCAATAACAAATGAATTGTAATTTTAACCTCTGCATGTAAGACTTCCAGAAAAATGAATATTATATTATAGTATATTATATTATATTATATATTTCAAAAAAGTGATGTGGTCTTATTTTAATGCATTTTCAAACAAAAGACGTGGTTTTAGTATTGTTTGCAAATAAACTGAATGCATCTAAGGTGAGATCTTTATAATGATTTTTATCATCATAATGCACAAATGTGGAATAATTTTTTTTTTTAAAACTACATGACCTATTTTAACAATGTTTTTCTCTCAATCTGCTGGCTTTTTGCCCTGCATGTTGTTGCAAGTTTGGCAAAAATTGTACAGTGCATACATAATATCCGGAATATCTATCTAGATAACATTCCTATCGTCATGTGAATGCTACACCTAATTTCCCACAAATACCTGCCTTGCCCACCTCATTCCACTGAGTAGAATGGAAAGAATCCGGACAGAAAGACTTACACTTAATTATGAGGCACTTGATCAAAGAAAGCAAATTTGTACCAGATGTAACAGTCTCTTTGAAAAAAGTTTGAGACAACTTTTGACCAGACTTTTTTGGATTCTGTCGCTCTCATTTACATCTCATTTACAGCTTGATCATCGAGCCTTCCTGTTCACCTCTGCATTGTCGCGTGCAAAAGCACACAGTGAGAAAACAGCTTCTGTCAGTCATCTCTCATATCATGATGGTGCCCTCATTCTCCATTCATGGGAATGAATTTTTATTTATAACCACAGGCCTACTGACACACATTCATCTACTGTGCAACAATGTTTGCATGTGCATGACGGCCATCTGTCAGGAGCGTTTGATATCTGTTCACACATTTTTTAATTTAGTTTTTGACTTCACCAAGTGACAACAGCCTCATCAATTAGAGCATTTGCTGACAGCTTTATGCTTTTGTTATGGAGTCATGTTCAACACGGCATGAATAGAATAGAGAAAATCTTTTTATGGCATGTGAAAAAGCAACTTATGAATTTGACAAAAACACCTGCAGGAGCCCTTATTATGATAAAATTGCGAAAATGAAAGAAATTATACGGTTCTTTCACAATGAGATCCTCTCGCTCAAGTTTTCACAACAGATACTATTTTCTTCATTAAAGGGGAAACCGACTTTTCATCTGGAAACCAGCAGCAGTTTACTTTCAACTCGCAAAAACAAACAACAAGACTGATGTAATCTTTCCTTCAATCTGATAATGACACCTGCCTTGCAATAACACGACAAGCCTTTTCAGTAGATCTCGCCCTCCAGAATGTTTCCTTCCACAGAATGAATGTTGAAAGGCACTTCCAAACTCAGTTGCACCCACCCACCCATTAAGCTGAATAACTGTGAGCACTGTCTGGTAGCCTGTACGACGTGAGAATGATTTCAAGCTAAATTTGTTGCAAAAAAAAATGCAAAGGTAGTATATTTAAAATACAGATGACATTGATTACAGAACAGATTTGTTTTAATCTAATCAAATGTCTCAAATCTAATCTAATGATCACTTGTTTAAATAAAAATTATGTGGGATTACATAACAGGATTTATGTGAAAACATGGACACACTGTCAGGTGTTCACCTAGGTAAAATGTGGGTAAAATACTTTTTCTTTTTTCTGAATCCTTCACACTGTTCTTCTCACAACAAAAGCTGCAATAAAATAAAACCTATATCTAAACTAATTCAGATGTTTTAAATTACAGTGAATGTAGTTTATTTAGTGCATTTGGGAGTTTAACAGCCTCTTTTAATAAATCAGTGTGCACTGTTTCAGGTTGAATATTAAAGTTCATACAATTGTGATAATCTTCATTAGATTCATATGTTCAAAAGATTCTGATAGGAAAATTAAATATGAAAAAAAATAAATAATCCCAATCTCCTGAAATTAAAAAAGAAGACTAATCTTGATACATTATGTTCATTTGCATTAACTGATACTATACTTTCGGAATTAAAGTTGATCAGTTAATAAAGAAAAAAGAAACTAAAAATCTGAAACTACTAATGAAATATCTACATATTCAGCATTTTTCTAATCTAATACACATTTGTTTCATCATAATCTACCTACCAATTTAAGTGAAAATTGCTTTCAGATTAATAGTTTCAAACTACAGTAGTTAACATTTGAAGTGGATCAAAACATTTCATCAAAGTTGTCCTAAAACAAAAACAATACCTGTTCTTGTCTTAGGACAACTTTGATGAACTTTTATGATCCACTTCAAATGTTGACTACTATATTTCAAAGTTTGAATGAATATTTATTGTAGCCTCAGACTCTTGGACCGGGGAAACGCTTCATTTGCACTAACAATCGTCACTGCATGATATATGTGATTAAATTGAGATTTATACATTATCTGAAAGCTGAATAAATAAGCTTTCCATTGATGTTTGGTTTGTTAGGATAGGACAATATTTGGCCGAGATACAACTATTTGAACATCTGGAACCTGAGGGTGCAAAAAAAATCTAAATATTGAGAAAATCGCCTTTAAATTTGTCCAACTGAAGTTCTTAGCAATGCATATTACTAATCAAAAATTAAGTTTTGATATATTTACGGAAGGAAATTTACAAAATATCTTCATGGAACATGATCTTTACTTAATATCCAAATGATTTACGGCTTAAAAGAAAAATTGATAATTTTGACCTATGTATTTTTGGCTATTGCTACAAATAAACCCGTGCTACTTAAGACTGTTTTATTTTTATTTTATTTTTATTTTTTTTATTTTTTTGGTCCAGGGTCACATATGTAATAACTACAGATCCTTAGTTAAAGCGTGAGACTTTGATTCATACATTTTCATATTTCACCATACCATCATCACAACATTTACGCATGACTCATTAATGAAACCTATTATGAAATGTTTGCCTACAAAGAACCATCAGCACTTGTTGAGGTAAAAAGCACATCAGAAATGACTCACCGACACATTCGTTCGCCTCTCTGGCCGTCGCGCGTTGCCACGGCCGGTCGTAGTGGAACGGCTTACACCTGTCACACTCCGGTCCCGCCGTGTTGTGCTTGCACTCGCACACTAGGTTCCCTTCGCGGTCCTTTACGCACTTCGACGCGTGCCCGTTACACTTACACCGACCGCCGACCTGCAGGTCAGACACGGCGTAAAAATACGAGTCCCTGGCGAGCTCCGAGTCATCCTCGTTCTCATCCCCGAAAGTGTGCAGCCGGTTGAAGGTCACTTTGATATCGGTGGCCGTGACCCAGTCCTGCAGGACGGGAGAGTTGTCGAAGTCGTGCGCGGAGGGTCTGCCGTCCAGCGTGCTGAACGCGATGAGGCCACCCGTTAACGGCTGCATGTCCGTGTGCGAGTCCGTGCAGATCGCCTCCTGCTCGTTCTGCTTGGTGATGGCAGCTTTGCTCGGTTTGTTGTACATTTTCTTGCACTGGGTTGAGTAGAACTGAAACGGCACCCAGGTTTTTCCGTAATCCATGGACTTGAAGATGGCCATGGATTCAGGGCGAGGAGAGCAGAACTGGAGGCTCACGTAAGTCACCTCGAACTTCTTCCCCAAGGACAGCATCAGAGTCACGTTTTGCGGGTATTGCACGTAGTTCTCCGACTGCCAGCAGGAGAGGTTGTGCGGGTTGTTGAGGTCTGTCAGGTACGCGGGCGGATGCGACTTCTTGGGGTCCGTGGCGTCGCAGATGTTGCAGTCCCTCGATCTTTCCTCGCCCTTCTCGGTCACCACGCAATACCGCGACGCAGGGGTGCCGCAGGTGCTGGAGACCCGCACGTCTTTTCCGAAAGCGGAGTTCACAAAGTCGGGGATGCAGCGTCTGGGGTTGCCGTTCTCGTCGTAACACGGGTCTGGAGGAGAGGATTGAGCCGCGAACATACTCATTCCGTATCCACCACGAGCACCGGCCGCCATCCCGATGATGGACACCATGGAGACGCACGTTACCAAAATCCTTATCATTGCAACCCGGGGTCCTCAGTGTCCCTGAAACAGCACTGAACAAAAAAAAGAAACTTTTGCATTTAGAAAAAGACCGAAATGCATGTATTTAGAATCATTTAGAGTGGAGTTTCCGATGTAGCCTACTAAGATTTGTGCGTAATTACAGCGACTTTTCTTAAAGGCAAATCCACAAAGTGCACTATACCTCTTAGCTCGGGTGGAGAAGTATGGCAAACCCGTCTAAAAAAAGAAATTATAGGGTACTCTCCCTTTCTTTTCTCTCTCCCGGATATGTTGTAATCTCTTTTTCCCACTTTCAACCAATATGAAACAGAAAACCTGCTATTACTTTGCGAGGCTCTCTTTCTTCTTCTGCCTAACTCATTCACACCTCTGCCTCTCTGTGAATGAGTGTCGCAGCACAGCCCTTCTCTCTTTCTGCTGCTCTGCCTGTATTCAAAAGGGGGTTCAGTCGTTTCCCATTCTCTCTGTGCGCCTGCATGAGTAAAGCACTTTATTGCCAATGTGTGCAAGAAGCACAGTGGGATTCTAATGTACGTTTATCTGTGGTTGCATTTCGAGATATTCTTAATTATAGGGGAAGTTTTGACTATTTGGAAAAATAAAACGTTAAACTGTTTATTTATGCGTGATGGCAGCAGTTTTGGGGGAAAAACTTTTTGTTATGAATAGGCTACAAATTAAACATTTTAATTAAAACTGAATGTATTGTTTTGTTAAAAATTAATTAAAATATCGTATAGGACAGAAACAAATAATAATTAATCACTATGGAAAAAAATAACTGATCACTTAATTACTATTTTTACACGCCAGTCAATATAACCCTGCAGTGCAACACAATAAAGCAATAAAAGAAACATAAATGAATGAATGAATAAATTAAGGTTTGGATGGCTAGACAGACATAGCCTACAAATTGACATGCAAATTGCAAGTTTGCAATTACACAATAGCAAAGTTGTACATTGCGTTTTGAGTTATAAACCCAAACCCCTTTCGCTGGATGCGGCGTTTAATCTGTGAAAACGGAAATAAATACCATGTGCACATCATAAATGTGCATTAAAATCCAGACGCAGTTCTGATTACGCAAATCCACTGTTGGCCACCCACCGTGTCCCGAACTCACTTGTTGAGTCACCGTTCCTCACAATAAAGAAACAGCGACACTTTGTGGTAGAGTGGAGAATAGTCTGACCAGCAGTGACTGACCTGAACCAGGTCTGTCTTCACGTAGTTTTATATTTGATGGTTGTTCTGGATCAGTGCAGGCACGAGAATTGAGTAGGCATATAAATTATCCAATAGATGACTTTCCAATAGCGTGGCATTTAATATTTGGCAGTTCCCAACTAATTGGCCATTTTATAAGACTCTATCAAGCAGAAAATGTAGAACCTTTCTCTTTTTTGTCATTTTTTAAAAATGATGTTCAAAGATGTGTTTAATTTTTACTCAGTAGCTTTAGGATTCAAGCTAATACTGCTAATACTGTAGTGTAGTTAAGACTTTCATGTTAGACCACATGTAAACTGCACACATAGTAGATGTTCAACAAGTTGATATTCGGCCAAAACACTAAGCTTGTCTTATTTTTAAGACTTGTAAATATCTTATTTTTAGTATGCAACTGTGTTTACGAGGGAATTTGGGAACTTCAGTAGAAGATGAAGAGAAGTGCAGTAAAGATTTAAGCAGGGAACAATCATTAGTGTTCGTATTCTCATGTTGTGTGTTCAATCAGCGGAAGTGCAGGTCCAGTGAAAGCTACAGGAGCAGAACGGTCATGCCGCTTTAAAAGAGCAACAAATTCATAAGTAGGGCCTATTCATCTTCTAAAATGACTAAACTGGATCACACATGCTTTTTTATTTCTTGGCAGTAGATGAATGTTATATTTCTTATCCTGCGTGTTAGTTTTTCTCGCCACTGTCCTTGGTGCTGAAGTCATGGACAAACTGGAATAACGTCACCATCACAGGTCTCAGAGAAGTAGCAGGTTTGTAACTTTTGGTAGATGAAAGTCTTTAATGTTGACCAAATCTCGAAATATCTAAGAATGTATGATTCTGAGGTCTGACCCTTTTTTTTTTTTTTAATTATCCTTTTATATTTCAGCTTATTCAATAATTCAGCTTATTCTGAAATTTTAACATTTTAATTTGAAATTTCACCCAAAAATGAAAATTTGCTGAAAATGTGCTCACCCTCAAGCCATCCAAGATGTAGATGAGTTTGTTTCTTCATCAAAACAGATTTGGAGAAAAATAGCATTACATCACTTGCTCACCAATGGATCCTCTGCAGTGAATGGGTGCCGTCAGAACGAGAGTCCAAACAGCTGATAAAAACATCACAATAAACCACAAGTAATCCACACCACTCCTTTTCATCCGTCTTGTGACGGATTTGTTTCTTACAAAAACACAGCTTTTCACTTCACAAGACATTAATTGATTGACTGGAGTCGTGTTGATTACTTGTGTATTACTGTGATGTTTTTATCAGCTGTTCGGACTCTCATTCTGACGGCACCCATTCACTGCAGAGGATCCATTAGTCAGCAAGTAATGTAATGCTAAATTTGTCTCAAATTCTAAGAGTGAGGTTTCCTCAAGCTGTGGCATTCAGCACATCATAACACAGACTCTATTTTAGCACTGATGTGTTGTGGGTTGTTTCCCACTTGCGTGGTACAAGAATACTTCAGAGTTTTCCATCAGTGTTGGGTTTTATTCGATCCACGTAGGCACAATGGATTTTTATGAGACTGACCAGTGATGACTCACACATGTGAAAAGCACAAATACAGAACTTAGGTCGATTTAGAACCGCTAAAAACAGGAAATGCATGTGCATGTCAGTGTTCAAGTTTCTCATGTCCGCTTTTTCATCAGCAAAGGTTAATGTCACAGATGAACTTCTTATTTTACCTCTTTGGTGGTATGTCATAACTCTGCCTATGCCTATAGTTAGTTTTTTTTGTTTGTTTTTTTGTGCATGTAAGAAGTATGGTACAGCAAATTGTCATCAGTCGAGCTCCTTTTCTCCTTATCTTCTCGTTTTGGGGTGAAAAGAGAATTACACGACATAAAAGCCACGTGTGAGGTGTTCTCAGTGTTGTGGTATATGAATAGGAAGTAAACTGTTTCCTCAAATACAACAAGAGCTGTGTGCAGTTATACAAAAAAAATTTCACTTTTATGTCCATCTGACTGAGGTGTGAGGGTTGCAGAGTCTATAGTCTTAGAAAGCAAATATGGTTTTATTGGTTTGTTAAAAAGGAGAAAAAATAAAATATTTATTTATTTTATTCATTTATTCATTTCCTTACTTTTCGGAACATACATCACTTCTCAAAATTTTATCATTCGATCAAGTGATATCTTAGACGTCATTAACTGGCTTTGTTGATCGCAATGGGAAGTGCTCCAGTAACGCGATGTGACGTAGGTCGCGTGGGCGGGGCTACGTGTGCGCTACGCTCCTCTGTCATCTGTAAAGTGTGAATGAAGTGAAGCGGATTTGCATCAGACAAACAAAGGTAAGCTGATTTAAAGTGCTCTGTGAACGTTCAGAACGTGCTTTACTGAATTTCATGGCACAAAAATCCACTAGCCCCTCACTGCAGAACAAAGATCCAGGGGGCGGGGTTAGATCCACATCTAGGGGGTGGAGACGGGTAGGTTTAGGTATATGTAAGGTGGGAGGAGTTAGATCTAGATCCGACCACGCCCCCTGGATCTTGTGTTCTGCAGAAATCTGCCTCCAACAAACTTATTCTCATGAGTTTAAATTATGGCCATGCAAATGTATTTAGCCTATTTATTTACAGTTTGTTTGTTTACCTCAGTCAAGGTGCTTTACATGGTGTCGCCATAATGGATCAAAAAGATCTTGTTAGTTGACAATTTTAATGTAGTCATTCAAAATGTATGCTAAATGTATATAAAACACATAGGTCTATAATAGTTTATATATTCACAATATTTATGTTAATTATAATATATTTATTAATGTAAAAAATTGTTGTTCACAATCATTTTTGATGCACTTGTTTAAAGGAAAGAAGTATAAATCAAACATGATTTCAAAAAGGAGTTTATAATACAGAAATGTATATATATATATATATATATATATATATATACACATATACATATATATATATATATATATATATATATATATAGAAGAGTTTTGACCACTTCTTTGTGTGGTCATACTGGGAGACCAGAAAAAAAGCCAAGACCAGCCAGCTGGTTTATTGTCATTAATAAGTAAAGATCAAATTTTAAATATTATGTGATTGAAACCTGTTAGGTTCAGATGTTTGAAATCTCCATGTGGGTAATTATTTAACCCACCATCATCCTCAATTTTGTTTCTGTAAGTATTTAATTGGTCAGTGAAGTGAAACCAGAATGACCACATCCTTTTTTTAATGAATGTCTGAATGCACTAAAGGTTTCTTTATTCATTGTTCATTCATTCATAGATTCTTTCATTCATTTTTCCTAAAGCCCTTATTAGGTGTCATCTGCGTTGTTGGCCCTGTATATTATCTGTTACCATATAGTCAGTCATTATATCTGTCGCTGTCAGTTCCCTTTTCTTCATATCAAATGCAGTATGAAACAGGGGTGGAGCTCGAGTTTTGGCCTTCATAAAGGTGTGAAGTCCGATTTGATTTGCACAATAAAAGAGCTTACTATGAGGTGATTACTGCAGTTTGTGACAAGCGTGAGTTTCTAAGCGATGTGGGCCTTTCTGCTCCGCATGCTGGAGAAAGGTGAAAAAAATGACAGTCTAAAAATAGCCGCTTAGCTACACATTTATATTGCAGGAAACCAACTGAGTCTAGTCTTCAGTCTGTCTGAGTGAGAGAGAGAAACACAGCATTTGAATGTCTAGGCAGTGAAGTGCTGTTTCTTCCTTTTAGCACAGGTAGGCAGTCATACAGATGATCTGATAGGAAAAGAGACTTCCTTATGAGCAAGACTGTTGTCAAGATTATTTGAATACCTTCTGCTCTCGCTCGAGGACTGGGATTACCACAGTTTCACAGTTCCTTTGTAAGGAAAACAGCGGTTTTATGCATAGAAGGTAGGAATTTACTGTGCATTTCCATTTTGCACGTTATTTTTGTGTGGATAGTGCAATAAAAATCAAAGAATAATTTATTAAAATTAACATTTTTAGGTAGGAAGAAAGCAGAAGCAGTCATTTCTGTCTTTGCAGAGTGTCAAAATTTAAAAAATAAGGTTGCATAGTGCAGTTGTGCTCAGTTGGACATCAAATAGCGACCCAATGCAATGACAAAATGCTTAGTATAGGGAAGTAACCTTAAAATAAATGAATACTTATAAATGAATATGTGAAGTTAACTAGCTGCATAATTTGTGTAATCTTAGGACTGCACGTTTCCGATCTTAATTGTAATGTAGAAACATTCATTTTCTGTAAAACTGCTTTGAAATTATATGTATTGTGAAAAGCGCAATACAAATAGAAGTGAATTAAACTGAATTAAAATCAAACATGAAGTTTATTAATACAATAAATCACATAGGCCCAACAATATGCAAAATTCTTAAAAAAAAGAATTGCATAAATAATGAAAGTGTGATTTATTAGATGAACACATAGAACAAACACTAGGTTAAGGTTACTGTAGTCATATTAAAAGCAATGTACCGTACAGCCTTTGACATGAACAACAACAGATATGGGAAGCATTTTCTTCTTCATTTTTAAAAGTTGCTTATTTATTTTGCTATCCCGTGCAATATTATGTGATCAATTGTATTTAATTATTTGCATTTCACATTGTTTTTTGCCCCACCTTTCGCGACCCTATCGGAACAGATCTGTGGCCTGTGTATGGGTTGCGAATCACCAGTTGAAAATCACTGATTTCATGCATTGGATGCTCATTCATCTGTTAAATGAAAATATATAATTATGTCTAACACATGATTTATGAGAAATAACAACATTTCTCTCACAACATGAAAACCCCTGAGGTTTTCACCCCTTTGAATTCTGCTTCCTGTGCCGAGAACTGTAGGGTCTTTTCTGCATCCGTGTTGTGCTCTCTATATGTAACTGTAGTCTCAATGCAGGAAATAGGCATAAGATGCAGAAAAAGTATATCGTGCCAAAGTAATCATGTTATCAAGTTCATTCATCAAGTTTGCGTGCATTGTGATATATTGCTGATGTGTCTGTGCATGTGCTTACACAAGAGCGTGTTCTCTTTTTTTGTGCTTGCAGACATGAAGGACCTTTCTAACTGACTCATCCATGTCATGTGGATATTATCTGAGCTGTGAACCCCATGATGGAAGAAACATGTACTAAAAACACTCTTTCTTGACACTTGCTAGTGTGTTATAGATTACCGAGTTCCATTTCATACATTACATTTAGTTTTATTACTGCACGGAAACATTCTTTCTGAGGGTTTGAAACTGATGTTAAAATGGTCAAGGCTTTAAGTTAATTTCAGTTGTATTTTATAGTCTGGATTTCTTGTATATTAGTAGTTTTATTCACCTACCAATACGTTAATACGTTTTCTTAAAAGTCTAAATCTGCTAATTTAAGACTGAAGTTTTCAAACTGAATTGTTGATGTTACATGAGGATTAAAAGAGCTGAATGAACTGTTTTACAGTCGGTGGCGTGTCCTCAGTCGTGGAGTCTAGCCTCTACCACAATGTCCATTCCATCCTCAGAGAACTGGACTGTGAACCTCAGGCTGGATCTGCCTGCAATAAAGGTACCTGCTTTACTATGACAATCTAATCTAAAAGGTTATATAAATCTATACAATTTATATCTCTGAAACGTGTTGTCATGTGTCTGATATCTGGATAGAGATGAAACAAAATATGCTATTCCCTTGTTTATGAAGTGAGTGAAATGAATGCTCCAAACCCGTATGTTAAGCATTTTCAAAGACTTTTCTTATTGGAGCTCCCTATGATAGTTCATCATAATCACATCTGCCAAGTTCCAAAAAAAGCACCAAAAAGTACAAAATTCAAGATTATATGTTGTATTGTTACGTATATTTAAAAAACATCTAATTTTCCTATGTAGGCATGTTGAGATGGACTCTGCATAACAGGGTGGACAAAAATCCATCTATCAGTGTCCCTCTTTTGAGGGTTCTCATAAAAGAGCTTGAAAAGGTCTGTTCCTCAGTCATTCTTTCAAGTTATAGACATCAAAGATCTGTGCAGAACATCCAAAGAGTTTTACAGTGAATGATGAACTGTTTTTTCCTTTGATTTGATTTATTCCAGGCGGAGAGAATCGATTCCAAGATTCGCATTATTCCTTTACTTCACACACTCATCTACACGGTCCTACAGGTCAGATTTCTAGCTTTGTTTTTTCCACAGCATTTGCGAATGCTTTGTTTGTTGTGTTATTGTTTCCAGTAAGCGTTACGGAATGCGTCTGTAAGCAAGTTCCCGGCAGATTTGTTATTGTAGGAACAGTTCCTCGTATCTTAACTGGAAATCAACATGATTGGGTTGTTTTTCAGCCGTGTGTGATGCGTGTTACTCATCGGGTTTTCTGCTTTATTTCAGTCTGTATTTATTCCAGAAGATCTATATCGAAGGATGTATTTTTGCCTGAAAAGTTTAGTTACGTTACCTGAACCCTACTGTGCAATCGCTCTCAAGTATGCAAGACAGATGAAAATGGAACAAAATACACCAGGTAATATATACAGTTACATTAAAGCAAGAAAAGCATTTATGGTGTCAGTCTGGTGTCAAACTGGGATTCTTTTTCATGTATCAAACTAATTGTTAAACTGGAGTTTTGGAGTTTCATTTTCAGTAAGATACACTCATTTAACCTGATTTTGTTTACAAGAGTATTTTTTACTAACCACCATTCATGCTAGGAGACAGCATGTTTGGATACAGTTTATCTAAATCAGATTTATGACATTCAGAAGATAGGACTTAAATATTCTGTTTTCAATACTAGCTTATTCATAAGCACATTTCATTCGGTGGAAATCCCATCCTGAAACATTCTTCAGGTGCTGTTTTTAATCTCTTCCAGGAATACTGTATCAGAGGAGAGTCAGTGCTGAACACAATCTACGTAATGATCTTTATCCAATCCATGAGAAGTAAGTGCCAGGTTATTAATATTCTCATCATTTTACATACTACTATTCAAAAGTTTGGAAACAGTAAGATTTTATTAATAAATTAATGCTTATTTCAGCAAGGATGCATTAAATTGATCAAAAGTAACAATAACGACTTTTTCACATTGTCACAAAAAATTTGATTTCAAATGATTTTTTTTATGTTTATATTATTTATGTTATCATTTATATTTTAGCTTCCACAAAACTAGTAAGCATTACAACTGTTTTCAACATTGATTAAAAAAATCTGAAATGTTTCTTGAGCAGCAAATCAGCATATTAGAATGATTTCTGAAGGATCATGTGACACTGAAGACTGGAGTAATGATGCTGAAAATTCAGCTTTGTCATCACAGGAATAAATAACATTTTAAAATTTAGCTGTTTCACATTGTAATATTATTTCAAAGTATTACTATTTCTACTGTTTATTTTTCAAATAAATGCAGCCTTGGTGAGCATAAGAGACTTTTAAAAACATACAAAAAACTTACCGACCCCACACTTTTCATATGGTTCTGTTTTGCAGCTTCTCCACCTTGCTTTAATTTTTGAAAATTTATTTATTATCCTTTCTTGAACAAACGGTTGCTTGTTTCTGAATCAGATATTATTTCTCTTCTTTATTGTTTAGCGATATACCATTCTTAATAACTCATTTCACCTACATATTTAAATACTGCCCACATTGCTCAGTAAGTCAAACCATAGTGACTCATTTACGATTTCGTCGCATGAAATCAAGGTGTTATTATTATGCCTTTTTACAAGAAGGAAGTTTTAATTGTCTGTGCCCAATTCACAATTAATTGTTTTATTCATAAATGCATGTTTGCATTTTATTCTCTCTGTATTCACTGTGTGCAACTCTCTCTCCATCTTTCATTCATCAGGGTGTTCGTGTTTGTAGATCCTGTTGTGTTTCCTCTGTCTCTGGTGAATGCGCTCAAGGCTGACATAGAGTGTGCAGACCCTGGTAGAGACTCAGTGATCTACAAACGCAGAGTTTTAGTGCACACCATGCTAGCTGGATTAGGAAAGAAGTGCCAGGTTGACAAGCTCTCACAGGCTCTAGAGGTTTGTGCAAATTTCAGTAGCAAAAATAACTGTAGTACAATATCAAATTGGATGAGTCTTGATAAATATATTAAGTTTGATCCTGTTAATTGTTTAAGACGTCCATGAAGTCTTTGCTGGAAAATCGTATATTCTAAATATCTGCGTATTTTGTTTATTTCAGCATTTAGGCGAAGAGCTGGAGATGCATTTCCAGGATCTCCTTACTATCCTCGAGCAGAGAACAGAAGATGGAGCTTCTGACGATAATCAGTACAAAACAAGATTACAGGAGATCTACCAAGACATCCTGACAGGTGCAAAAGGTAAAAATGTCCTCACCACCACAGTCCAGTAAGACACTATTTAATCCAAAAAACTCAAACATGTCATTTTTTTCCACACATTTGGTCTGTTTAGATCCGTCGTGTCCAGCCTCACAAGCAGAAACTCAATTGCCCTGTCCTGAGTTCAGCTTCCATGTCTGGACCAAAGAGGATGAGATATGTGAGCTCAACTGCTGTTATTTCATCAAATACTTGTACCCTTAAAAACTATGAAAGCTTGTTTCCGCCACTGAAAAAAAAAAAAAAACTAAAAAGTTAATTGCAACCTTTTATCTCACAATTCTGGCTTTTTTCTTGCAGTTCTGAGATATAAACTAAAGTTTACACTGTAAAAAAAAGTTCTATAGTTTTTACAAAATAATTTTGACAGCTGTGGTTGCCAGAATAATTTTGTAAAAAATACAGAAAAACAGAACAAATTGTAAATTTTACAGTATAAAACTGTCATTTACAAACAAGAAAATTTGAATGTAAACCAGTAAATTCAACAACACACACTGCTACTAAAATATGTTTTGTACCTTTAACATATACTGACAACCACCACAATAACGCATATGGTAAAAGATAAAGCCACATGAAGAATCAAAGTTCATCACAAGTAGCTTTCTCACAAGCTGAAGTATATATTAATATACAGAATGTGCACAGAGTCATTCACGCAAACACAAAACACCATCATGGTAACACATGACACTAAAATAATGCAATAAACATTCATTTAACAACAGAAGATGTAACATAAAACCCAAATGTCTATAACTGATAAGAAATACTATTAATAAACATGATTATTTAAACAAAATGCTTTCAAATACTATAAATACTTTATTAAAAATAAAATACTAAAAATACTTTAAAATTTCAAAAAACTGTACAATTAACAGCATTTTAGTGTAAAATTACATGAAATGTCTGGTTAGATCTTTTACAGTTTTTCCTTGTATACTGTAGTACAGGAACTTACTGTTAACCTATTAACAGTTTTTTTCCCATAACCTTTTTAAAATAATTTACAAAATTGCACTTTTTACAGTGTAGAGCTCGCAAAACTTTTTACATCTTACAAATAAATGCAAGATGTAAAAAAAAAAATTACAATTCTGAGAAGAAAAGTTGGAATTATGAGCTATAAACTCACAATTATGAGAAAAAAGTCATAATTGTGAAATAAAAAGTCACAATTAATTTTTTTTATTCCTTGTTGCAAAAAAAAAAAAAAAGAATTATGAGATGTAAATTCAGAATTCAGAGAAAAAAATGTGAGAATTGTGAAATATAAAATCTTAACTTAGGCAAAAATGTCAAAATTGTGAGATGTTTATAACGAGTTTATAACGCAATAGCAAGATATTAAAAAAAATCACAATTTTGAGAGGAAAAGTCTGAATTGTGAGATAAAAAGTATCAATTACCTTTTTATTTTTAATACTGTGGTGGATAAAAAGAATTGTGAGATGTAAATTTAGAATTCAGAGAAAGAAATGTGAGAATTGGGAGATATAAAATCTTAATTTAGACAAAAAAAGTCAAAATTGTGAGATGTTACCTCGCAATTGCGAGTTTATAATGCAATTGCGAGATATAAAAAAAATCACAATTTTGAGAAGAAAAGTCGAAATTGTGAGATACAAACTCGCAATTGCAAGAAAAAGTCTGAACTGTGAGATAAAAAGTGTTGATTAACTTTTTATATTTAATTCTGTTTAGTTCTGCAATTGCGAGATATAAAAAAATCAATTTTGAGAGGAAAAGTCGAAATTGTGAGATACAAACTCGCAATTGCAAGAAAAAGTCTGAATTGTGAGATAAAAAGTGTCAATTACCTTTTTTATTTTTAGTTCTGTGGTGGAAAAAAAGAATTTTGAGATGTAAATTTAGAATTCAGAGAAAAAAGTGAGAATTGTGAGATGTTAACTTACAATTGCGAGATATTAAAAAACAGTTTTTATAAGAAAAGTCTGAATTGTGAGATAAAAAGTGGCAATTTTTATTTTGTATTTATGATAGACACAAAAAAAACTGCGAGATATAAACTCAAAATTCAGAGAGAAAAAAAAAGACAAAATTGTAAGAGATCTGCCTTTTTTCTTAAAATTGTGAGTTTATATTTTAATTTTGACTTTTTTCTCGAAATTGCATATAAAAAAATTATTTATATATATATATATATATATATATATTTTTTTAATCCCATTGTGGAAACAAGCTTCCATATTAAACAGATCCAACACTGTGTATTTTACATTTTCTTTTAAACAGGGAATGAGCTGGTTAACTTTGCACTGATGGTTCCTGCGGACCGAAACTCTGCTTGTCTGGATGAGGATGACCTGAAGCGTACCTCTGTCATGTCCACTGTGTCCACTGACAGCGGCATAGAGGGAGACATGCCCATCAGTGAGCTCTCCTCTATAATGCTGGAGTCTCAGGGTAGCCCAGAGGAGCACAGCACCTCTCAGTCCTTCTACAGGAGGCCATGTGTGCGATGTCCCAAAGCTGGCAACAGAATGACACTCATGATGGAGGCCATTAAGGGAAATGGAGGATCCAGCCTCACTAAAGAGGAAAGGAACCTCACGGCTCGGATCCTTGTAATGGGTGACGACAGAACGCTAGGACGGCTCGCCAAGACTCTCCACACTATAAGGTAAGATATTTGCATCCATTCTTTTACACATTTTACCTTTGCATTTTAAAAAGTATGAGTCTAATCTATGATGTTATCATCTTACTATGTTTGTGTTCAGGAAAAGGGAGGCACGGCATCTGCTGCTGACAAAGAGATTGAACATGGAGATGTATTACATTCCAGTGACTGACCAGACACTTTCTCCTGTTCAGGTAAAATAGAGTTTGCTTTAGTTTTCTTTTTAAAAAACACCAGCAACGATATCTCACTTTAATGCATGCGCTTTCCAGGAGGGTGTTCCTGAAGACATGCTGACATTGGCAGGATATTTGGGAAGTGTGGATCCGTGGTATGACTGTAACATCAACGGCTTGGGAGCCATGATCCTAAAACTGGCCCAGATGGTAATTATTACACTTTATGAATGGTAATTGTTTAGAATTTAATAATTCTGGCTCCAGTTAATAATTCTAATTCTGGATCCTTAGCAGTTCCATTAACAATATTTTAAGTGCTTTATGGGATAAATATGTGGAAAAAGAAATTAAATTCCATTGTTAAATCAGTTTTTTTTCAATAATAGTGATTCAAAAATCATTGCGAAATGTATGTTGCGTACATCTTGCATAGAAGAAATGAAATGTGACCCTGGAGCACAAAACCAGTCATAAGGGTCTTTTTTTTTTTTATTGAGATTTATACATCATATGAAAGCTGAATAAATAAGCTTTTCATTGATGTATGGTTTGGACAATATTTGGCCGAGATACAACTATTTGAAAATGTGGAATCTGAGGGTGCAAAACAATCAAAATATTAAAATCGCCTTTAAATTGTCCAAATGAAGCTCTTAGCAATGCATTTACTAATCAGAAATTAAGTTTTGATATATTTACGGTAGGAAATTTACAAAATGTCTTCATGGAACATGATATTTACTTAATATCCTAATGATTTTTGGCATAAAAGAAAAATGGATAATTTTGACCCATACAATGTATTTTTAGCTATTGCTACAAATATATCCGTGCGACTTAAGACTGGTTTTGTGGTTCAGGGTCACAAATGACATTTACATTGACAACATTTGGAACAAAAATATACATGCAAAAAAGGATTAATGAGTATTTATATATTATATTTATATTTATATAAAGATTAAAAAGTATTTATTTTGAGTCCTGTTACAACACCAAGAAAGCTTTGTGTATAATTTCTATAATGTGTGGAGTTGGAGGTGAGAACATCCTTCTCTGCTTGCTTGCTTGATATAAATATACTTAGGCCTATATTTAGAGATTTAGAGATTTAGGGAGTTTTTTTTAGCCTTCCTCTTAATTGATGTCATTGTAGCAGTGAAGTCAAAGTGAATCTTCGGACCCCAACACCTTCCTGCTAGACATCATCTCATACTGCACACGTTCCAGATCTTTTTATCTTCTTTTTATCTATTAGCTGTTCCATCAGTATTTTAAGTGCTTTTATGGCGTAAATATGGGGGGAAAGAAATGAAATTCCATTGTTAAATGATAAGATCTTTTCAATAATAAATAAATACATGTAAAATAATCATTGTAAAAGTTATGTTTACAACTTGCATGGATCTTCAAAATGACAGTATTTTAGTTTTCATTAACTATATGTTAAATAATACTAAACAGACTGAAAATGTTATAGCGTACCTCATTCTTTTATTTATTTATTTATTTATTTATTTTATACTGACAAAGTTCATAATGTGAATATTTAACATCTCTTTGTTATATGAAAAACTAGTCAGAAACAACACTGATTATCTTACAGATATTTGTACATGTGTTTGATTCACTAAAAAGAACCGACTCATAAGAGTCATTCGTTCAGGAGTCAAACTACATTAGAGATGATGCATGTTTGATTCACTAAAAGGAATTGTCTCATTAGAGTAATTTTTTTCACGTGGGACAACACTGGGGATTCTGTGTGTTTTTGATTTACTAAACTAAATAGCTTGTCAGAATAATTTCTTTGGCGGTCAGTTGAACTGTATGGGTTGATTTTCCAAAAAAAAAAAAAAAATGGCACAAAAGTGTAATTTGCCCAACAGTTATACGTTAATATTTGCACTGTATATTTTTGATTCACTAAAAAGAACCGGTTCAAGAGCCAAGTCATTAGTTCCGTAATCAGACCCTTTCTGGCTTCCAACCCTAGTTCGCAATCATCAATTATTCACTGCGCTTTCTCTACTGTTGCTTTAATAATGGTACATTCGTGTAATTATTTCACAGAAATTAAAGATAAGGTAGGCTAACTGTTTTTAAGAGAGAAATTTTTTGACAGCTCTAAAGCAAATGAGCATCAATTTAATTATAGAATGCTGGCTACTTCTTTTCATGGTGTTTGAAGAATGGCGTAATAATTGTTGTTTTACTATTTTCACTTATGTATCTATGTCTGTCTACAGTTATTACACGCCAAATGAAACTATGAACATGCTTCTCTACATGTTTGCTTGATATAAATATATATATGTATATTTAGGGATTCAGGGAGTTTTTAAACCTTCCTCTTAATTGATTTCATTGTAGAAGTCAACTCAGAGTGAATCTTCGGACCCTAACACCTTCCTGCTAGATATCATCTCATACTACACACGTGTCAGCCAGCATCCGGTGCACCTTCCTATCTACTCTGTCAAGGTTAGATTGAATCATGCAGTGATTATCATGATGATTGTAGAGCTTGTGAGTTGTTTTCCATGTCAAACGGTGAATGTCCGTATGTTCTCCTGTCTAGATCTGCTTCTCTGGCCTCAGCAGCACCACGGTGGAGGAGGTGTTTGTGTCTCAGCTCGCCATGGACTTTCCAGAGCTCAAACGCTACAGAGCCACATTTAAAGACACAATTAAAGGTGCTGACGTCATTTTAATGCTTTAAAATGTTTTACTTTTACTACATCATATATCTCAGCACTTTTTCATCTGCTTTTACTAAATGTTTGCCATCAATTTTGCCTTAAAGGTTCAGTGCGTTACAAAAAATACAACCCACAAGAATTTCATGGTGCAGTCGTGTCAATTAATTATAGAAAGGTGAGTATTTTATTGACATTTAGTATTAGGTTTTTTTTTTTTTTTTTTTTTTTTTTAAATGTACACTACCATTTCAAAGTTTGGGGTTGATAAGACTTTTTACAAGTGAAAGAAATCTCTTATGCTCACCAAGGCTGCATTCATTTGTTGAAAAACAATTTAAATTTAAATTAGCTGTTTTCTATTTGAATATATTTTAAAATGAAATTTATACATGAGGTGCAAAGTTGAATCTTCAGCATCATTACTCCAGTCTTCAGTGTCACATGATCCTTCAGAAATCACTCTAATATGGTATTGACATCAATGATATGACATCTTTTTAGAAATTTAATGTGTCCCTGCTGAATAAAAGTATAATCTTAAATCTTTTAAAAGAAAATTTTTACTTTTTGAATAAAAACACATTTAAATTAAATACTTGCTTAATGCGCAAAAATAATTGCATAAAGTTTCTACTGTATGCATAGTGTTCTTACAATATAGAATCTATGTTATAAAAGTTTTGGTGTTTACATTTCTTTTAGGCCTCAATAAGTGACAGAGAAAAGGAGATGGGAATGTCTTTGCCTACGAGTGGCTTGTTGATCAGTGTCTTGCCTTCATGCAGAGTCAGGAGTACGTCACGTCACATACTTAAAATATTACAACATCTTTGTCACTGCTATAATGACAGCATTGTCTTAGTGTTAACATGATGTTTGTTAGATGAGTTGCAATGTTATTTTAGTATCATTAATATACAGTACTTTTGTAGTAGTTATTAATATGTTACTGTTTTATTTTTATATTTTCTGTTTTTGTTTTAATTTTATTTAAAGTTTTTGTTTTTATTTATTTATTTTTTAAAGATGTCTATTTATTTTTTATTCATTTTATTTCATTCTTAGTCATTTTGGTACTATTAGTAAAGGAAAATTAGAAATGAAATCAAATACATTAAAGTACAATTTTATATATATATATATATATATATATATATTAATTATTTCCATTAACATAAATGTTTTTAGCTTGACTTGAGTTAATGATAGCAACACTGACTCTCACTGGCAGTATTTATTAAAGACTTACCACTGACAATATATTTCCACTACCAAGAAGTTACTGATACATATTTTAGATAAGGAAAAGAAATAAAGACGCAGGTTTCCTTATTTGTAATGTGGTGCTTTGGTCCTACAGGTCTACACAGTGTCAGCATAAGTTTCCAAGATACAAATCCCACAAGGCCCAGCACAGTAAGTGAACATGTTAAACTTATAACAGATTGATTTTTCTGTTCTAGTTGTCACATTTAGTAATCATGAATGAAATACTGAGGTAACAATCCCGTTTTCTCTCTAGCATTCATTCAGAGCTGTTAGCGCCAATATCAGAATTCTGGAGGAGCGGACATTCACAGTCTGTTTGGATAAAGACCCACGTAAAACATTCAAGAATGTCCAGAGGTGAGCATTCAGATTATAATGCCTTTTTATTAGTGCTGTCAATCGATTCAAAAGTATTTAAATATACTTTCTTATTACAATAATTTCACTTTTTTTTATCTTCAAATTAATGTAGAAACAACATAAAGACAGTATATTTTTAATATTTGTTTAATGGCATCTTTTTTTATGACTGAAGGTGAGTATCACTGATACCAATACTAGTGATGTCTCTAGGAAATTGTTCTTTTTTTCCTAATATTTAACCATTGACTATAGTCATTCACCATTACAGTATAATTGAGAGCTATCAATTTTAACATTTATTAGACTTAAAAAAAACTTCTAATTTAAGTGAACTTAAACACTTGCAAACCCATTATAATAAATGTCACATTTACCTGTGCCCTTCAGCAAGTAGGAAATATACAGAAATTGAATAAAGTTATCAACACTAAATTCTAAATTAAACATAGATGAATCCTTAAAGCTAGAAAAGTTATTGATTTCCTCTTTTTTCTTTTGTTCTTTGATTAACAGACATCACAGCAGCTGGTTATTAGCTTATTTGACTGCTGTTACTTTAAGAGCTGCTGCCTGCTGAACGTGACGTGGATCTGACACGCATGCTTGTAGTTTCACTTTATATGAAATGATAGTCAAAGTGAAATGCACATCTGAAAAGCCTCCTGTTTGATGTGATCATAAAGATGTTCTACATCTAAATAAATGTAATTCTTGTCAAGAAAAAAGAGACAGAAGCAGCAGCTGTGAGTGGGGTGGCCAACCCTAGCCCCGCCCCTGCGTTAACTGCATTAAATATTTTAAATGGCATTAAAGTGGAAAAATGAATCGCCTGCGTTAAATATTTTTAATGCCGTTAAAGTGGAAAAATGCCACATATGCCTGCATCAACATGCTAATTTTACACTACTTTTTATACATAAAATATCAACTGTTTTGACCTTTATTGCTTTTATCAATGGCCAACACGACCCGTTATGTGTAACATATGTTCCAGAGGAATCATACATGTCATCTTTTGCCCACAGCGTTGAAGTTTCTCCATGCTTGGACCCGGGATACTCCCATCGGCCGAGTACAAAATCCAAGTACAGTTTGGGAGAGGGAGGTGAACCGCTGGGCAAATATGTAAACAAGACCCTCACTCTACCAATCAACACCTTCTGTGGCACTGAGCAATGACAATACAACTCGATTTCATGATATAAGAGATCGAGTCACGAGACAAACTGAAACCTGATACCCCTCAGAGGCTTTTAGTGTTTTGTGTGTGTGCATTTCCTCTTTTTATCTCTTCTCTGTTGCCTAAAATACATGTAACCTCAAGAGGCCATGACTTCCTGCTGAACTGTGAACAGACATGGTGTTCATAGACTATTTGACTGTGTTGAAACAGTGTCGGTGAATTGACCTCGATCTTTGTAAAGAGTCCTAAAATTTCATGTTTACACTACTTTTTTACTTTCATGACAATGTGTCTGTATGATATTTGGACATGTAATTTAACACTTTGGAAGCACTTAGACTTGCTATTAACTAACACAATAGAAAACAAAACACATTGAAGACGACGGCTGTGTCTGAAATCGCATACTCTAAGAGTAGGTACTTCTTTTGAAGTAATTATCATACTTAGTATGGAAGTGTGTAGTATGAATGTAATCTGGACGTACTACATCCGGCATGTTGTCACTGTCATGTGACCTACACCATCAGTTGCATCCGGTGGCTTCATGAATAGCAGTATGTCCATCACTTCAGAATCATCATCTGGGTATTTTTCGCCTACTGTTTTATGAATACTATGAATTCTGACATACTATTCTTTTCACACAGTTTTTCGCCTACTAGGGAAGTATGCAATTTCGGATGCAGCCTTTGTTTGTGAGCATTTTGGATCAGAATAGCATGGTACCCTAGTTTTTCTGCAGTATGCAGTATACACTGTGTGCAATATGCAAGTATGGAAACCTGTTACATTTGCCAAAATGTGCTGTATACAACAGAGCACGTTATGTGGGATATTTCACAATGCAATGCGCTCGACTTTTATTCACTGTGTGACAAATTAACTTGAGCTAACAAACATTTTCTTTTTGACTCATTATTCATTTTTTTTTTCAGACTACCAGTAAATGTAAAGTAATATATTTTATACCTCGTTGAATTAAAGGTGCAGTGTAAAGTGCTCACGTGACTGCTCGTTTTATACTGTAGGTTGATCTTCTCACCAACAGGCAGTGTTGCCAACTTAACAACTTTGTTGCTAAATTTAGCAACTTTTCAGACTACTCTAGCAACTTTTTCTTCAAAAAGCACCTAGCAACAAATTTTGGCAACTTTTAGCAACTTTTGATAAGTGACTCAGACAATAAAAGACACACATTTTCCATCCAAATTACACAAAAAGAGGAAACCAAAGATGCTTAGCAATACACACTACACACATTACATGAATTAATTTAGCTGCTATTTGCAATTGTTCAATTTAATAATTATAATAATAATAATAACTGAATCATTGTTTATTTATGATACACCCCAGCAGGCACAAATCAGGCACACAACGTCATAAGACGTTGATATTTGGTTAAATTTCGGTTGCGACGTCGGGTGACCAAAATTCAACGTAAATTCAACGTCTAATGTCAATGTTAAATTGATGTCCAATACCGACGTCAGCTGACGTTGAGATTTTGTTGTTTTTAGGTTGTGCAACCAAAATCCAACGTTAAGTCAACGTCAAATTGACGTCAAATATTGACGTCAACCCGATTTTCAATTTCAACCAAAATGCAACGTCTGTCCGACGTCATGTCCAACGTCAACCTGACGTTACATTGACGTCTGGTGCCTGCTGGGACTTGTACCTGTGATTGTTGATCAGTTAGTACACCGAAAGAAAAATGGAAAAGATACTATTAATTTTTCAGGACATTATCCATTATCACCCTGTAACTTGAAAACACAATGCGTAGTTTAATATGCAGGTAAAAAAACAATACAGAAAATTCTTTCATATTAACAGTAGATTGTGCCCTGTTTTTACAGACGTTTAGAGTGTAACATACTAAGTACCAATACACTGTCAAAAACAGTCAAAGACTATAGAAATCCTTGAAAGGGACTTTGTTAAAGCATAATTGTTGAGGATGTGTAATATTACTAGTTTACTAGCTATATATATATATATATATATATATATATATATATATATATATGTATAAAAAACTTAAATTGTAATCATTCAAAAATGTGTAGTGTTCAATAATTCAATGTATTCAAAATACAGTTATTTATATTTTAATATTATATTATGCACATTATTTTACAAACAGATCTAAATTAACATATATAAAATATATTTTTTGCTGAAATTTGATGTTGTGACAATTTTGCGTCGTGATTACGCAATGACATCACAACGTTATTTAGCAACTTTTAGCAACAAATCGACCTTTCTTTAGCAACTTTCCCTGAAAATAAGTTGGCAACACTGCCAACAGGTGGCGTAGTAAACTAAAAAATAAATAAATAAATAAATAAAAACTGAATTTGCTCGATACGCCGAGGTCGGCCATTGGTTGTTTGTCAAAGAGAAAGAAAACTTGTTACACCTTACCTGGATACCTGGTGTGGACATGAAAAGCCAAAGAAAACTTTAATCGACAATATTCTATCAAGCAAAGCATGAGTTTACGGATGCGATAGATCTCAGGTAAACAGCAGGTGCACCGTGATGATGCTACCTGTGCTGAGGGCTACTTCCAGATGTTGAAAAGTCTCTTTTTTTCTTTAAGTCAGCTCAAGCGATTTGCAAGATTACAAGAGACTTTATGTAAAACATCAGCTTAAACGTGTTATAAGTCCTTCAGGTTTCATTTTGTGAAACTGCGATATTTTGACTGCACGCTCTGTTCCGTGTTTTTTAATAGACGCTTTTAATTTACTTTGCTCTCTTAACGATGTTTCGGTTTCTAGAAGTGTCCTGTTTTAGGAAATCATGGTAAGGGGATGTGTACATATGTTTAAATGCAGTTTACTGGACACAGTTTTGCTCCATATGGAGCCTATTAACCCCATGTTGTTTGTTATATTATATTATGATGTGCAATGATGATATCGCAGGACTCTATGAAACACCTCGAAATACAATTTAAATCAGTGTTGCCAACTAATTTTCAGGGAAAGTTGCTAAAGTAAGGTCGATTTGTTGCTAAATGACGTTGTGATGTCATTGCACGGTGACGTCATTACGTAAACACGATGCAACATTGTCACAACATCAAATCTTAGTCAAAAAATATATTTTATATATGTTCTTTTAGATTGGTCGTAAAATATAAATGCTAATATAATATTAAAATATAACTTTTTAAATACGAAATTGAATTGTTGTTCAACAATTCAATGAATTAATAAACTTACGATTACGATTATTAAACTTACAAAACAATTACAATTTAAGTTTTATATTTTTATTAGCTAGTAAACTATTATAGTTTTAGTTGTTAGTTAGTGTGCTTTCTCTGGAGTTGGGAGCAGCGCTTGGCAGTCTGGTGGCTGGGTTTGTGGTGCAAAAGTTTGGGGTCCAAGTGCTTTTCCAAGGCACGGTGGTCATTCTGGCTTTGTGGAGCAGCGCTCTTGCTGTACTCAAGTGGAAGATTCCTCGGCAGCACCGGATAAACTATTCACGCCTGCTGGCTGCTGACACTGAGATGAGCGAGTCTGAGTCGGACCAGGAGAAAGACTGGCTTGAGACGGCTATGGAAGACGCCAGAGGGAATAACAAGTGGACAATGGATAAATCTTAATCAGTAGAAGCAAAGAGTGACTTCTTAACGGAGGGCGAATTAAAAAGAGTGAAATAACACTAAAAGTGTTTAGTACACTGAAAATAATTATTTTCTTACTCTGTATTTTTGTCTTGTTTTCCATTACAAAAAAAGATGCATTTACTTGAGAAGTACAGTATGATGGCATAACCAATGACATAAGTTTTGTTTTCTAATTAAATGTCAAAATTAAGTGAGTTTCGGATTAAAAAAGAAATATATTTGTCAGTGGAGTAAGAAAAATAAACTTGTCAAAGGGAAAGATTTTTTTCTTATCCCACTGATACCCTGTTATTTCTTTCAGAAAACAACTCAATGTCTTGGCATAGTGTACTTCTCAAGATATTAAAATGATGAATTATCCAAATTAAGTATGTGTATACTTAAAACAAAAAAGACAAATAAACATAACTCAAAGGGAATTATTTTTCTTACCCCATTGACACCACATTAATATCTGAATATCTGAAGTCATTTAGATTGGTCGTAAAATATAAATGCTAATATAATAATAAAATATAACTATTTTTAAATACAAAATTGAATTATTGTTCAATAATTCAATGAATTAATAAACTTGCAATTATGATTATTAAACTTACAAAACAATTACAATTTAAGTTTTATATTTTTATTAGCTAGTAAACTAAAACTAGACATTTTGAACAATTATAGTTTTAAGCAGTTTATTAGTAGTTAGTTAGTGTGCTACACTCTAAGAAAAGTCTGTAAAAATAGGGCACAATCTACTATGTTAATATGAAGGAATTTTCCTTATTGATTTTTCACAGGTTTTTTTACCTGCATTTTAAATTACGCATTGTATTTTGTGTTTCGGGATACAGGGTTACAACTGATAATGGATAACGGATAATATCCTGGAAAATTACTGTATAATACCTTTTCCATTTTTCTAGATATTTTTCTTACAGTGTACTAACTGATCAACAATCGCAGGTACAAGCTACTAACCATTTACATATAGTATATTTATAGTCAAAATCTGTTAGTAGATTGTGTATAGGTTTATACTGTTGTACTTCATTGTCGTATGTCCGTATTTATGTAGCACCGTGGTCCTGTGAGGCACAACATTTCGTTCCACTGTATATCCCCACATGTAGCGGAATGACAATAAAGCTGGACTTGACTTGACTAACAAGGTGTATCATAAATGAACAATGATTCAATTATTATTATGGTTATTAAATTTAACAATTGCAAATAGCAGCTAACTTAATTCATGTGATGTGTGGACTGCTAGGCATCTATAATTTCCTCTTTTTGTGTAATTTAGATGGGAAATATATGCCTTTTTATTTGAGTCACATCAAAAGTTGCTAAAAGTTGCCAAATAAATATATAGCTAAACTTGTTGCTAGGTGCTTTTAGAAGAAAAAGTTGCTATAGGGTAGTCTGCAAAGTTGCTAGATTTAGCAACAAAATTGCTAAATTGGCAACACTGATTTAAATACAGTAGTACATTGTTTTCTTTGGTGTAAAATAGTGTTACCCATTAGAAACAGACAATGTAAAATGAAATATAATTTCTACTATCAAAGAGTACTCTGATATTACTGTAGTACTGATATAACGGCATTTATTATATATATATTTGTTCATATTTTATACCCATATATTTAATTTGTATATTTATGTATTTATATTTATTTTATTTAGTAAGTAAATTTTATTCATAGAGCACATTTAAATTCAGTTTGCACTGACCAAAGTGCTGTACATAACAATCATAAAATACAGCAAGATATAAAATAAAATTAATCAGAAATCAAGGATAATAGTTACTAATCCATAAGATAATAATCAGGAAAGGCTATAGAGTAAAAGAGATTAGTGTATTTATTTAATATTCAATTGAAGGCAAATAATATCACACAATATCTGTAACAAAGGAACAAAAATTCTAAACATTCCACAAAAGTACCATGGTACTATCATAATAACAAACTGTCCAAACATTGGACAAACTGTTATTTTTTTACATTTATCATCTCATACAACCACTTTACCATTCTACACAGTACTTAACTGACCTGTGAAGTTGCATGTATTTTTTCATTTAAATTTAATTGTTTGTTTTTTTTAAACCACACAGAGTGCTAACTGAAGTCAACAAAAATGATGAAGAAGGGAGCAATGCAGAAGAGCAAACAGTGGAATGTGAAGGGAGCCATGCGGCTGGCGGGCGTCTTTCACTTCCTCCATTCCTGCGGCTCCGCTTGCCTCCTTCCCTTCCTGACCCTCTACTTCCGGCACCTGGGTCTCGGCGCCTCCATGATCGGAATCATCATGGCGTCCAAGCACCTGCTAGCCCTGGTGTGGCGCCCATTCTCCAGCGTCCTCGCCAGGCAGTACGACAAACGGCGGACACTCATAGTGGGCTCTCTGCTCAGCTCGGCATTGGTGGTTTTGATTCTTCTGCTCTTCCCCTCCGCAGGAATCCAAGCTGAAAGTGGACGCTGTAACACTAGTCAACCTGATGCTGATCCTACCGCCATTCTAGAGAGGACGACGGTCCCATCTCAATCAAACACTACTGTTTACTCAATAAACCAAACATCTACCAAACAACCTGTCGAAGTTACCACACTTGCAAGCTCCAACTGGTCAGCAAGAGGCCTGAGATCTTTGAAGAAGCCTGACCAAGAAGAAGATCCTCACAGTGAGTTCCTGGGGAGCCTGAAAGTTATGGACGCCCAGCATCAGATGTTCTTTCTCGTTCTTATTGTGATGGGTTTGTGGGAGTTCATGGCCGCCCCGTTGGAATGGACGGCTGATGATGGACTCTATGAATACTTGGATTTCGTAGATGCCACAGACCGCTATAATGCCGTGAAGGTCTGGAAGCAACTTGGAGCCGCTTTTGGCAACTGTGCGGTTGGAGTTCTTGTAACCAGCCTGTTTTGTATTACAGGAACTAAATTGGAGTTTTACTCGTACACTTTATTTATGATCCTAACTGTCCCTACAGCCATCTTACTACCAATCTACCTCCGCAAGCGTGAGCGGCCCACTAGTGGAGGGTTTAAGGCACTACAATTGGTGCATGGGAACTCGCAGGCGATACTTTGTGCCATCACTGTTGTTTTGATGGGGATGGTGAGCTCAGCTGTGTCAGATTTCCTCTTATGGCACATGCAAGACTGCGGTGCCACAGAAATCCACATGGGAATCTCTTTAGCCTTGGCGCATTTGAGCCAAACTGGCTTTGCTCCATTTGCTGGGCGTCTCTCCCGGTTTCTAAAGTACCACGGTTGGTTACTAGTACTCGCTGTTGTTAGTTTAGCCCTTCAGTGTCTTTATTATTCCTTTCTGTGGAGTCCTTGGGCTGTAATACCCGCTCAACTGCTGGCGGGCTTCAGCACCGGTGCCCTCTGGTGGTCCGTAACATCGCAAAGTGAAGAAATCGCCACTCCAGGCACCGAAAAGACCATTTTAAGGCTGTTTGAGGTGCTTTCTCTGGAGTTGGGAGCAGCGCTTGGCAGTCTGGTGGCTGGGTTTGTGGTGCAAAAGTTTGGGGTCCAAGTGCTTTTCCAAGGCACGGTGGTCATTCTGGCTTTGTGGAGCAGCGCTCTTGCTGTACTCAAGTGGAAGATTCCTCGGCAGCGCCGGATAAACTATTCACGCCTGCTGGCTGCTGACACCGAGATGAGCGAGTCTGAGTCAGACCAGGAGAAAGACTGGCTTGAGACGGCTATGGAAGACGCCAGAGGGAATAACAAGTGGACAATGGATAAATCTTAATCAGTAGAAGCAAAGAGTGACTTCTTAACGGAGGGCGAATTAAAAAGTGAAATAACACTAAAAGTGTTTAGTACACTGAAAATAATTATTTTCTAACTCTGTATTTTTGTCTTGTTTTCCGTTACAAAAAAAGATGCATTTACTTGAGAAGTACAGTATGATGGCATAACTAATGACATAAGTTTTATTTTCTAATTAAATGTGTCAAAATTAAGTGAGTTTCGGATTAAAAAATAAATATATTTGTCAGTGGAGTAAGAAAAATAAAATTAAGTCAAAGTGAAAGATTTTTTTTCTTACCCCACTGATACCCTATTATTTCTTTCAGAAAACAACTCAATGTCTTGGCATAGTATACTTTGAACTTGAGCTAACAAAATATTAAAATGAATAATTATCAAAATTAAGTATGTTTACACTTAAACACTTACACATAAACATAACTCAAAGGGAATTATTTTTCTTACCCCATTGACACCACATTAATGACTTAATATCTGAAGTCATTTTCATTCTCAAGTAAATGTATCTTGATTTAGTTGTTTTAAATATCTGTAATAAAACCAGACAAAAAAAACTAAGAAGCTAAAGAAACTAAGAAAAACTTTTTTTTCATCAAAATATCCATCATGGATGAAGATATCAGTTAATTACTCTCTCAAGACTGATGAATCTCTATTTGAGATTATTTAAGGCTTTGAGAGAATCATTACAGCTCCAATACAGTACAGATGCATCTCAATAAATTAGAATGTCGTGGAAAAATTCATTTATTTCAGTAATTCAACTCAAATTGTGAAACTCGTGTATTAAATAAATTCAATGCACACAGACTGAAGTAGTTTAATCTTTGGTTCTTTTAATTGTGATGATTTTGGCTCACATTTAACAAAAACCCACCAATTCACTATCTCAACAAATTAGAATACTTCATAAGACCAATAAAAAAAAAACATTTTTAGTGAATTGTTGGCCTTCTGGAAAGTATGTTCATTTACTGTATATGTACTCAATACTTGGTAGGGGCTCCTTTTGCTTTAATTACTGCCTCAGTTCGGCGTGGCATGGAGGTGATCAGTTTGTGGCACTGCTGAGGTGGTATGGAAGCCCAGGTTTCTTTGACAGTGGCCTTCAGCTCATCTGCATTTTTTGGTCTCTTGTTTCTCATTTTCCTCTTGACAATCTCTTGGATTATAATTTGCAACTAGACGGATATACTGTTACTTCCTCTACAGTCAAAAATCTGGGTGTTATATTAGACAGCAACTTGTCTTTTGAAAATCATATTTCCCATGTTACAAAAACAGCATTCTTCCATCTTAGAAACACTGCCAAGCTACGAAACATGTTACCTGTTTCTGATGCAGAAAAGCTAGTTCATGCAGTCATGACCTCTAGACTGGACTATTGTAATGCACTGCTAGCTGGTTGTCCTGCATCTTCAATAAACAAGCTACAGGTAGTCCAAAATGCAGTGGCTAGAGTCCTTACCAGATCAAGAAAATATGATCATATCACCCCAATTTTACAGTCTCTGCACTGGCTACCTATTAAGTTCCGTATCAGTTACAAAATATTATTACTTACCTTACTTACTTACCCTTAATGGTTTAGCTCCTGTATACCTAACTAGTCTTCTACCACGCTACAATCCATCACGCTCCCTAAGGTCGCAAAACTCTGGACTTTTGGTAGTACCTAGGATAACAAAGTCCACTAAAGGAGGTAGAGCCTTTTCACATTTGGCTCCCAAACTCTGGAATAGCCTTCCTGATAACGTTCGGGGTTCAGACACACTCTCTCTGTTTAAATCTAGATTAAAGACACATCTCTTTAGCCAAGCATTCACATAATGCATCTCATAATCTTGTACTGCAGTTATATCTGATCAAACACACATTATTGTTCTTTAGCTTGGATTGAACAAATCATTTTTGCTTGGTTGGAACAGCAGCGACGCTAATTATGTCTCTATCTGTATCTCTGTTTCTGCCACGGGATGTAACTAGGATTTACACAAGCTTCAGTCTGGATCCAGAACACCTGAGAAGAGATGATGCCAACCCCTCAGAGGACCTCAGATGATGCCTACCCTCAGATAACATACAGAACTACCAAATTTTGCCATAAGTTAAATATATTAAGTTTCTACAATATATAAATATATTGTAGAAACTTAATTTCCTGTAAAGCTGCTTTACAACAATTTGTATTGTGAAAAGTGCTATACAAATAAACTTGAATTGAACTGAACAATACCCCATAGATTCTCTATGGGGTTCAGGTCTGGTGAGTTTGCTGGCCAGTCAAGCACACCAACACCATGGTCATTTAACCAACTTTTGGTGCTTTTGGCAGTGTGGGCAGGTGCCAAATCCTGCTGGAAAATGAAATCAGCATCTTTAAAAAGCTGCTCAGCAGAAGGAAGCATGAAGTGCTCCAAAATTTCTTGGTAAACGGGTGCAGTGACTTTGGTTTTCAAAAAACACAATGGACCAACACCAGCAGATGACATTGCACGCTAAATCATCACAGACTGTGGAAACTTAACACTGGACTTCAAGTAACTTGGGCTATGAGCTTCTCCACCCTTCCTCCAGGCTCTAGGACCTTTGTTTCCAAATGAAATACAAAACTTGCTCTCATCTGAAAAGAGGACTTTGAACCACTGGGCAACAGTCCAGTTCTTCTTCTCCTTAGCCCAGGTAAGACGCCTCTGACGTTGTCTGTGGTTCAGGAGTGGCTTAACAAGAGGAATACGACAACTGTAGCCAAATTCCTTGACACGTCTGTGTGTGGTGGCTCTTGATGCCTTGACCCCAGCCTCAGTCCATTCCTTGTGAAGTTCACCTAAATTCTTGAATCGATTTTGCTTGAAAATCCTCATAAGGCTGCGGTTCTCTCGGTTCGTTGTGTATCTTTTTCTTCCACACTTTTTCCTTCCACTCAACTTTCTGTTAACATGCTTGGATACAGCACTCTGTGAACAGCCAGCTTCTTTGGCAATGAATGTTTGTGGATTACCCTCCTTGTGAAGGGTGTCAATGATTGTCTTCTGGACAACTGTCAGATCAGCAGTCTTCCCCATGATTGTGTAGTCTAGTGAACCAAACTAAGAGACCATTTTGAAGGCTCAGGAAGCCTTTGCAAGTGTTTTGAGTTGATTAGCTGATTGGCATGTCACCATATTCTAATTTGTTGAGATAGTGAATTGGTGGGTTTTTGTTAAATGTGAGCCAAAATCATCACAATTAAAAGAACCAAAGACTTAAACTACTTCAGTCTGTGTGCACTGAATTTATTTAATACACGAGTTTCACAATTTGAGTTGAATTACTGAAATAAATGAACTTTTCCATGACATTCTAATTTATTGAGATGCACCTGTATACTTGAATATCCCAAAGTGTACATCATCTGTTTTTTGTAACGATTTGTTGTTTTTCAGGCCAGCTCTTTCATAAACTGACGGACTATGACTGGAGATGAGCTAATCTGGTTTGTTTGCTTACAGTAAGCATGTCTTCTCTGTCAAACTGCCACAAGAGCAAATAGTGCCTTTTGTGTATAAAATCTACACACCCTTTCTATACCACTAATTGTTATGTTTTGCAAATATTTGTGATCTAAAGCTGAGCTTCAGTTACCTGTTATGCTGAGACTTTTTTTATATATATTGTGAATGAGGCACTCACGTTTTCCACAATTCCACACGTGTCACTAGAACAGGTTTATTGAAGATAATCATAATAAAAGTATCTTATTTCCAGTTTAAGGTATTGGGAACAAGATGCCTGCCTTAGAAATGAAGTTTGCCAAATCTGTATTGAGAAAAAAAGCTTCCCAAACTTGTTCTTGAGTAAATTTTCCTGTACAGCTTGTAGAGCAGTTTGTACAGTGGCGTATTTGTGACTGACAACTTTTTTTTTCTTTTTCTTTTTTTTTAAATGAGAGATGGGAATAAATATTCTTAACATTTAATTTTTAAAACCAAAAAAACATCTATTAAATGATTATTTACTCTTTCAACAAATGCATAAAGTCAAGTATTTTTCATTTTGTCTAAATGTCTGGATAAGCTCTGCATTGTAACAAGTGTTGTACTTTGACCCAGCGTTAATCATTTTACGGCATTATTATGTAAAGAAATCAACGAACATGAATTTGCCATGTTGACATTTCAAGGCATATATCAATGTGTCAGTGTTGATGTTGTTTCCTTTAGATCAGAATTAAAGCTCAAATCTAACAGCAAGCATTGACACCAGGGTCAGACCGCACAGCAAAAAGTGCTTTCTCCTCAAAGGGTTGCTTCAAAAGCATAATCTATCAATGCGACCAAGCTGTTAATGGTTCAGCAAGATGCCTTCATTCGTAAAACTTCTTCAAGCTGAAACCCAACCCACACAAACATTTTCTGTAGGCCTCATTGCAAACATACTGTGTGTTTAACTTTTATGTCCTGACTGTTGACTGGGATTAACCACTTGTTTTACAATTCAAATTCATTTGAGCACATGCTTGTGTTATCACAAAGGAAATGTTGTAGCGCTGATAAAAAGTTTCTAAGAACTTGTGACATGGATCATTCTTTTACTGATAGGGACTGTGTTAAAATGTATAGCTAGTCATAAAGTGCTGAATGAAACAATGCATTAATGTCACAGTGCCTGTCTGCTTTTTACTTTTTTGAATATGAGCTTTACAAGGGCATCAAGTCCAATGACCCAAAGTCTGAGAGCGATTCACATTTTAAAGGTAAGTACTAATTATAAGTTGCTTTGGTTAAATTTACAACTTTTGACTTTCCACAAATATTCATCAGCTTGAACTAACAGAAAACATCCCAACAAAATGTGTGAATATTTAAATGATTTTACATAAATTTGTACCTCTACTAAGTAACAGTATTTTTCAAAGTTTTTTCAAAGTTTTTTTTTTCTTCAAGTGGTATTTTGTAGAAGGAAAAGGAGATTTTAACAATGTCACTTTTCCCGTTCTTCACAGGGTGGCGCTTTCAGGTAATGGGAGAATACCTGTGCTGAGCATCACTATAATGTGTGACTCTCACTCACAGCATCGGCAGCAGGTGCGGGTGCATCAGCGAGGACATGGAGTTAAAAACCTCCATCAGTCAAACTGCGCTTTGATTCATCGACCGAAGAGCAAAGCAGCGACATTCTGATCCAGCTCAAACTTCAAGTGTGTTGTGGAGCTTGAAAGCATGGAGAAAGGATGCAGCACCCCGAAACTGTACGGATCCCTGGATCAAACAGAGCTCTGTGGAGACACAGGCAAACAAGGTGATGAAATTCATATTTCTCTGCGTTTATGAAGATGTTTGAGTGCTTTCTCGTGGCATATCCTTTTCTTCAATTTGACGTAGGCTATGCATGAAAGACGTTACTTTTACATTGATGCAGTTCTCTTTAACATCGCTTGAAAATCGCTTAGAAATTAAGTTATTTATAGTGTCGCTAATTCAGTCCATAGTTACAGAAAGCAACGTATGTGAACGGTCTATTTGAACGAATTCAATATTTTGAGGTTGCAACTGACGCGTTTCTATTAGCTAATACAAATAGACAACTTGATGTAATTTTTATAACTGTTTTAAACAATTATGAAACATACAGTATCTGCTTTCACATTTCTTAGGCTACAGTATATTTAGTGAATGCTAAGTGGGTGTTCTTTAAAAAAAAAAAAAAAAAATTCTCACTTAATATTTTTTTTAATTTTTTTTTTTACCTGAAAAGTAAAAGGCATGATTTGTCCCTCATTTAACAGTGGGCTACATTTAAAGTTATTTTTCCTGTCAGGTCACAGTTATCGCTTTCACCCCAGGAAACAGCTATTTGCTCATTCCTGCTTTCTTCTAATGATCTGACAAAGGAAATACAATCATGTTTTCATCATTATACAGATACTGACAGCAGGGTGGAAAGAGTGAGACTGCTGTGCTGCCATGACTGATATTTTTTAAAGAAATCCCAACAAACAGATTTTGTGTGACCTGAATGTTTCCCATTGGAGCTTAAATGTGCCATAGAATGCTTTGATACAATATTTTAAATTGTTTTCTGATATCTACATAGAAGGTATGTGGTTTAGGTAAGGGCAAAAATTCTCCAGAAATGGTTTTACATGTGCATTTACAACCCTAGGATTTCTCCCTAGAATGAAATGGCCTGTTATTGGCTTATTTGGAAGGGTCATGAATAATAATGTTGAGCTCTGCTCTGATTGGCTGTTTCACAGTGCGGCTCTGCTCTGATTGGCTGTTTCACAGTGCGGCTTATTTCAGTAGCTCACAGCAAGAATAAAACACAGGGAGGAAAATATATATTTCAATACTTTCTCTCGCAGTTATATCGTCGGGTAATTATACTGTATATGAAATGCGGGCATCAGGGAGCCGCTATTAATATGCGGGGCATTGAAACTGCTTTGGAATGCACGATCGCTTTTTACTTTCACTTCGCTTTCGAGATTCGCGATCGCACATGCTCTGTTTATACTATGGAGTGGTAGTATTTACCACACATTTTATAAGATCAGATGCTTGTCAGTGGTGGTCAGGATCTGTAAATCATTCGCCATCATCCTCAGTCATCTCTCCTTACTCTGTTTATGTGGTAAGTGAAATCTTATGTACCGCAATGTAACCAGCTACCGCTAGCAAGCAGCTAACCATGTCGCTTTAGTGGCTCGCGTTATTTTTTTAGAATGCGTTATTTGCTTTCCGTGCCTTTCTGAATACAGACACCAACCCATCCCTGCACTTCACATGTATTTTTGCAACTTTAGAACCCCCTACAGTTAATTAGTGGAATTCACTGTCGTAATTATAGTGGATAGCTGTACACGTGTATTTATTGCTGCCGTAAAGCAATACAATTTTAGCTGAATTTCGCAGCAAACGTTTGTTTTGTTTTGTTTTTTTTCCTCTCACCAAACTTACATACTCCCAGACCAGACGTCAGACCTTTTTAGAAGTCAGTGTACCTTCAGAACGATTTTGAAACTGATATTTCAAGGTAAAAAAAAAAAAAAAAACACTGAAACGCAAATACTTGTTGTGATGCCAAATTTTCCTTCTCACTTTAGTTGTAATTGAGACAACAGACTCTTGATCTCCTAGTACTTTCAAGGATTACTTGTTGGTTAGTCAAGTATAATGTGTTTACTCAAAGTGTGTTCAGTTTATTTAACTAAAGACCATGAGATTTTGAGTGATTATTAGTAATGGAGGATTAAAACGATCCAGTTTACACTCAAAAATGAAAATTCATTGTAAACCCATATGAATTTCTTGTGTGAAACACAATAGGAAACATTTTGAAGAATTGTCGTCTCTCTTTTTCAGACTGAGGCATTCAAACGTACAAAAGCTATAAATGGTGGTACATGTAATTCTTACACTAGCTTTGTGTGGAATTTTTTTTTAATAATTTACTGACAGTCTTCGCCAGTCTTAAACAACTGAACAGTCAGATATATAAACTAGATCAGCTGATTTGTTGGAGAGATTCAAGATACTGCTTAATTGTGTCCGACATGAGAGAATATCTTTAACAGATGGGGTCCCTATAATGTGTGGCGATGCCAAGAATATGTTGTTAACATCCCATGATTATAATTTTCATCACGAGGCACAATATGGTAAGATGTTAAATTTGGATCATGCAATTAAAACTGTTACAGAAACCCTCAGCTTCATTGACTGAAAGAATTCAGATTTCCACACGACAATGTGCCGCAGCAAACAGCCGTGCAAATGGTTAAATCAGAGTGCCGCACTCAAGAGATTTTTATGCAGAGCGACTGAGCAAATTGAAAACTGTCTTTGTGATTCAGCTTTTCTGCATGACATAACTGAATATCACAGTAAATTGAATAAGAGAAGTTAGAGGAGGTTCATCGCAGATGTAGGAGTCTGTTAAAGGCTTTCAGTTTAATCTAATGTGGTCTGGGGAGTCTCAACTGTTAGACAAACCGTCGTGCACAGCTTATGTAAGATACTCTGTTGTGATTCTCACAAAAACAAACACAAATCCCATTAATTAAAGAAATAGTTTACCAAAAAAAAGAAGATTTGCTGAAATGTACTCAGTCTCAGGCCATCCAAGATGTAGATGAGTTTGTTTCTTCATCAGAGCAGATTTGGAGAAATTTAGCATTACATCACTTGCTCATCAGTGGATCCTCTGCAGTGAATGGGTGCCGTCAGAACGAGAGTCCATACAGCTGATAAAAACATCACAATTATCCACAAGTAATCCACACGACTCCAGTCCATAAGTTAACGTCTTGTGCAGAGAAAAGCGATGTGTTTGTAATAAACAAATCCATCATGACGTTTTTAACTTCAAACCATTGCTTCTTGCTAAAATACGAGCCTTCTATCCATAATATTACTTTCTCCAGTAAAAAAAAAAAAGGTGCAATTTTATAACAAGATGAAACACCAGCGCTGATTTTGCAACAAACAAATGCTCTTCGCTCCAGGCAGAATCATGCAAATCCACTTTTCACCGATCGCACTCTCTGGTATGTGTCAGCTACAAAAGAGTTTTGACTTTACAGCTGAAAAACCTCAGATCAAGTCTGAAATGTGCTTTCTAGACAAGAGTGTTTCAGAGCAAAGCCTGAACTTTAACCCATATTGAAAATCTGCAGTTCACAAGCACTTCTCATTAAATCTGATAGATCTTGACAGGTTCTGAAAAGTGTAAGAAACTCCTCCAATCCTTTGGCACAGTGATCTGACTTGAATCAGTTCTATGGATGCAATGACTTTAATGGTTAGAAGTTCACCTTTCAGAAGACATAAACACAAATAAAGACATAAAAAGTGCTGTTTTCCTCACATCTCTTGGGTTTTGCTGGATAACAAGGTTGCAGTGCATGTTTCGTAGTACTTTGATGCTGTTTGTGCAACGTGTGTGCAAGCAGAAGAGACGTGGTTTTAAATTATATCTAAACACTAAGGGTTGTTTTCAATGATCCGTAGTAAATTATGCCTCAGTACCTCCTTGCATCTTTAAATTGCACTAAATGTAATTGCATAAATAATGACAAATAGGTTCCCCCTCCTTTCCAAATTGGTTGGACAAACAGATTGTTTTAAGTATTTATAGTGTTTTATAGAAACTTTTGATGTTCAGTGCCATAGTTCTTGTGGTAAAATGCAATCAAATGCTTTGTGTGTGTGTTGTTGTAGTGCATGAGCTGGTGTAGGAGTGTCTCCAGGCATTGTGACTGAAACTGTGAAGACTGATTGACACTGTGAGATAGTGTGAGATCCCAACGCCTCCTCTGTTCCAACAGGAATGACGTAGATTTACAATCTCCAGGTTTAAGGGATTGTCAAGCGTAGGAGATGTGCCAACATGATCTGTTATTGTCACATTAATGTTTTAAAGGCTGTTGATCCACCTACTATCATCATTTACAATGTATTGTGTTCAAGGGTTTATATATATATATATATATATATATATATATATATATATATATATATATATATATATATATATATATATATAGCTACAAGGTATGAGTAGATAGGCCCCATCATTTTAAGGTAAATTGTTTTCAAAAGTCTGAAAATCTGTGTGTACGTCACTACCGAACACCTTTTTTCTGCAACTAAGCACACTTTTTTCGGAGTTATTCCATAACATTTAGTTTTTATATGTGTACAACTGTTCAGGGCTGCATTTCCCAAAAGCATTGTAAGCCTAAGTTGATCATAGCTCCATTGGTGACAATGGGTCTACAATCTACTTAAGCTTACGATGTTTTTGGGAAACGCAGCCCAGAACTGTGTTAGTGAACCATGTGCTGATTAGCATCTCTGAGGTAGGCTCAAAAGTATCTAAAATTATCACTACCGAATAGTCACTACTGAAACATTTGGTGAAGTTTCAGTAGTGACATCCTTGTTTTTTTGGGTGTTATTCACTAAAATTGGCACTACCAAAACAGTCACAACCAAACATGTCATCATTGTTTCGGTAGTGACAAAAGGGAAAACATAATCCTTTATTTTGAGAGGGGGGGACAAAATATTTTTGTACAGTTATGCAATTTTTTTTTTTTATGTTTTAGTAGTGTATTAGTATGCAAGTTAAAATTCTGTAATGTGATGTGGTCACTACCAAAACATTACTGTCACTACCGAAACATGGGATGTTTTGTCAGAAATAAAGTACACGGAATTATCAACTAAGATGTTATGATAGTTTTTGGTTCAGTGCATATTCAAACTAATGAATCCTTAACTTTGAAATCAGTATGATCAACTTTATGCCTTTTACAATGAAAGATTGGATTCAAAATAGAACACGTCTCATAAATCACACTTGAAATATTATTAAAATTGTAATTGTTATTGATTTATCTCTAAAATAATAAAATAGCAAAAATATATATTTACAAGGTAGATATAAACAAAATATTAATAGGTCAATGTAGCCCTTCTTATTAAATTATATATTATTGTGATTCGGTAGTGACAAATTTGGGGAGAGGAAAAATATTCTGAAAACTTTCTGAAAATACAATATGAGAATTAACTGCACAATTACTAGAAACGTGTGCCTTAGGTATTATACAATTTGCATACTCACAAAATTTGTGGAAAAATACACCTTTTTTCAAGATATATATATTATTTTTCAGTAAACATGGACAATTCACAGTTTTCATAACACCCTCTAAGACTGATTTATACTCGTTTATACATCATTTTATAAGTTTCACAAAACAAAAGCAAAATCATTTTAAGTTCCTGTTGGGTTACACGTCCCCCTGGTTGGGAATCACTGGCTTAGTTGATCTTCAGACATGTTTTTACTTTTTCACATGACTAAGAACCCTCAAGTTCACATTCTTCATTTCTTCCATCTCCATCTCCATCTGAATCCTCTCTGACTTCTTACCTGTTCCCTGTCAGAGTATCACTGTTGTTTTGATGCATGAAGCTGTGAATTCCTGTCAGTCCTACAGGGTTTTCCACAGAGCAAGTCTGTGGTGAACTGACACATGAGAATAAATCTGTCAGAACTGATCTGAAACATTTGGGTGGGCGGCACTGACTCGCGCACACACACACACACACACACACACACACACACACACACACACACACACATACTTCTCAGCACACTGACCAGACCACATCTGGGTATCCTATAATCCTGCTCTTGATTTATTACCCCCTGTTTTCCATCCCTTTTGTTTTCCCTTGGTGGATGTGAATGTGGTTTGTTTAGACGTCTTTTCTCACTGACTGTCAGGCAATTAAAAGCCAATATCTGCTCAGCGCTGTGAGGTGACTCATAGTTTATAGTGTTTCCGAGGGCAGAGAGAGAGAGAAAAAGCATTGAAGTGGAGAGATGGAGGGATAAAAGATGTACCTTATATCAGAACAATGTGTTTGCTCTTTACAGCCTTAGGATGGTGTCAGTGTCAGCCGCCAGTAAAAACACAGATAACGCCATCTGTAAGCCAGTGAACTTGCCTGGGTTTTCTGTTAATCACTAGATATAACGTTTAACGCCTTAAAGATGCTATGTGTGTTGATATAAATTACACACTTCACCTTTAAATAAGTGATTCTGTGGGATTTCTAGTTTTCCAAACTGCATCTGTTTTCCAAACCCTCTCGTTTTCTACTTTACACATAAAATGTGTCATTTGAAACTGATTATCTAAAACAAGGTTTTTTAAAAGCATAATAAGCTAATGTACATTTGCATCTCAATAAATTAGAATGTCGTGGAAAAGTTCATTTATTTCAGTAATTCAACTCAAATTGTGAAACCCGTGTATTTAATAAATTCAGTGCACACAGACTGAAGTAGTTTAAGTCTTTGGTTCTTTTAATTGTGATGATTTTGGCTCACGTTTAACAAAAACCCACCAATTCACTATCTCAACAAATTAGAATATGGTGACATGCCAATCAGCTAATCAACTCAAAACACCTGCAAAGGTTTCCTGAGGCTTCAAAATGGTCTCTCAGTTTGGTTCACTAGGCTACACAATCATGGGGAAGTCTGCTGATCTGACAGTTGTCCAGAAGACAATCATTGACACCCTTCACAAGGAGGGTAAGCCACAAACATTCATTGCCAAAGAAGCTGGCTGTTCACAGAGTGCTGTATCCAAGCATGTTAACAGAAAGTTGAGTGGAAGGAAAAAGTGTGGAAGAAAAAGATGCACAACCAACCGAGAGAACCGCAGCCTTATGAGGATTGTCAAGTAAAATCGATTCAAGAATTTGGTTGAACTTCACAAGGAATGGACTGAGGCTGGGGTCAAGGCATCAAGAGCCACCACACACAGACGTGTCAAGGAATTTGGCTACAGTTGTCGTATTCCTCTTGTTAAGCCACTCCTGAACCACAGACAACGTCAGAGGCGTCTTACCTGGGCTAAGGAGAAGAAGAACTGGACTGTTGCCCAGTGGTCCAAAGTCCTCTTTTCAGATGAGAGCAAGTTTTGTATTTCATTTGGAAACCAAGGTCCTAGAGTCTGGAGGAAGGGTGGAGAAGCTCATAGCCCAAGTTGCTTGAAGTCCAGTGTTAAGTTTCCACAGTCTGTGATGATTTGGGGTGCATCTGCTGGTGTTGGTCCGTTGTGTTTATTGAAAACCAAAGTCACTGCACCCGTTTACCAAGAAATTTTGGAGCACTTCATGCTTCCTTCTGTTGACCAGCTTTTTAAAGATGCTGACTTCATTTTCCAGCAGGATTTGGCACCTGCCCACACTGCCAAAAGCACCAAAAGTTGGTTAAATGACCATGGTGTTGGTGTGCTTGACTGGCCAGCAAACTCACCAGACCTGAACCTCATAGAGAATCTATGGGGTATTGTCAAGAGGAAAATGAGAAACAAGAGACCAAAAAATGCAGATGAGCTGAAGGCCACTGTCAAAGAAACCTGGGCTTCCATACCACCTCAGCAGTGCCACAAACTGATCACCTCCATGCCACGCCGAATTGAGGCAGTAATTAAAGCAAAAGGAGCCCCTACCAAGTATTGAGTACATATACAGTAAATGAACATACTTTCCAGAAGGCCAACAATTCACTAAAAATGTTTTTTTTTTTTTATTGGTCTTATGAAGTATTCTAATTTGTTGAGATAGTGAATTGGTGGGTTTTTATTAAATGTGAGCCAAAATCATCACAATTAAAAGAACCAAAGACTTAAACTACTTCAGTCTGTGTGCATTGAATTTATTTAATACACGAGTTTCACAATTTGAGTTGAATTACTGAAATAAATGAACTTTTCCACGACATTCTAATTTATTGAGATGCACCTGTATATTCACATCTTTCAAATGTTTGGGGTTAGTAATTTTTTTTTAAGAAATTAAAACAAATGAACAATTCAGCAAGGATGCATAAAATCGATCAAAGGTGACAGTAAAGACATTTATAATGTTACAAATTTTCTGTTTCAAAAAAATACGTTCTATTCATCAGAGAATCCTGAAAAAAAGTATCATGGTTTTCACAAACATATTAAGCAGCACAGCTGTTTTCAACATTGATAATAATAAATGTTTCTTGAGCAGCAAGTCAGCATATTAGAATGATTTCTGATGGGTCATGTGACACTGAAGACTGGAATAATGATGCTGAAAATTCAGCTTTGGTCACAGGAATAAATTACATTTTAAAATATATTCAAATAGAAAACAGTTATTTGTACTTGTAATAATATTTCACAATATTGCTTTTTTTACCATATTTGTGATCAAATAAATACAGCCTTGCAGAAACAAAAAAAAAAAAAAAAAATATATATATATATATATATATATATATATATATATTTTGAACGATATATATGTAAACAAACCCATTTATCCTGTGTGTGTGTGTGTGTGTGTGTGTGTGTGTGTGTGTGTGTGTGTGTGTGTGTGTGTGTGTGTGAAAACACACTGGCTTTTATATGTTATTGTATTAAAACTAAAACAAAAAATTATTAAAACTCTGTATTATCTGGAAAGAAATATTATATTTTTTTTAGAATATAGGAAAGTGGTCACAAAGATTATAATATCACAAAGAAAGTGATATTAAAATTTAGAAACAAATACTAAATATTTTTTCCCCAAAGCGACATGCATATTTAGGTTTTGTTTGTTTTTGTTACAGTCAGTGTTGGGTAAGTTACTAAAAAAAGTAATCCACTACAAATTACTAATTACTTCTTTAAAATTGTAATTTGATTACATTACTGATTACTGCATTTCAAAATTAATCAGATTACTAATTACTTTACTTTCAAGTTACTTTCAAGTTTACTTTTCAAGTTATCAAACCTAAAAAATACACTACGAAGAGAAACTCATAGTTCTTTCATTAATTTCATATTGACTGAAAAAAATACATAAGTAGGCCTATTATTTTTATACCCTGATTCACTCCCAATATCAACAAAACTTTTCTTATTTTTGGTTTTGTAAAATAAAGAAAACAAATAGGGTGTGCTTTCTGCATTCTCAGTCTCCGTGAATATCTTCCTGAAACGAGTCACTAAAATGAACGAAAATGACATGAGAAATACAGTATATCTAAAGAAAGCTTGAAGTGTCTATTATTAAATGAAGTAAGTCATGTCGAAAACAAATATTCTCTGATAAAATAATCCGTATGAAACCAACACAAGGTCCAGTCTTTCCTGTCTGAGCTCACCTATAATGTGATCATGCCCACGCACATCGCGCGGTATAAGATAATCATCCATGCGAAACCAAGCTTGAGACGCGCGAACATGTAAACGCTCACGTCACTTCTGTAGAAAGATTCAAGTTCATCTCTGCTACAAAACATGATTTTTACTTCATATTTTTTTAACACTGCATTTGTAACTTAAGTAACGTAATTTTATTGACAAAAGTAACTGTAATCAAATTACATAAATTTAAAATGTAACTCATTACTTTACTGCGTTACCAGGAAAAGTAATTAGATTACAGTAACGTGTTACTGAGTAACGCGTTATACCCAACTGTGGTTACAATACATTTTGTAATTGTTTTTCATGGACCCCCTAGCGCCCCCTTGTGGCCCCCGGACCCCAGTTTGAAAATCCCTGCTCTAAATAATGATATTCCTGTATTTTGTCTCTTGGTGAGTCATGAATCAACTAATATCACACTGACCTTTTGATAAGTAAATCTGTTTGAGATCAAATATAAATCAGGTTTGTCCGTTATATCAGAGAAATATTGTTCATAGAGGAGTCTTAAATCATGATAACCTGGTAAGTATCGGCTATTATAACAGCAGATTCCTTTAATAAAGATGGAATATGTTACCCAAAGGAAATGAACCGGGTGCTTACACATGCTTTTTTTAAGCTTACATGCGCTAAAAAAAATCATAATAACAGTAGGCTAATGTTTCTTTAACTTGGTTTTCTTTTTCTGAATTGCTTTGGCATTTTAGAGAAGGACAGCAATGAAAAATATTGAACAACCCCAATAGCCCATACAAAGACACATTTACATATTACATACAGTACAATATTTGTAATATATGTCTGTATACATTTGTAATTATAGATGTGGCATGACATAGCATCCTTCCAGTAAGTATTACATAATTCATATTCATTTTAGTTTTATGTGTACATGCATAGGTGTAAAATAAGTGAAATGCCATGTGTATTTGTCGATCTGCCGCAGGGATCGCAGTGGCCTTAACCAGAATTCTACTGGATTTGGGGGTCAATCCCATTGTTTTGAAATTCAATAACTGTGTAAAACCGAAGGCTCAGGTTGTTGCCATAGAGACAGAACTTAGTTTATGAGGCATTGCAGTTGTTGAACACATCATAGGATAAGCCAAATGAGTCATCGGAGGATACGGACTGCCTCGCATTTTAGGGTGCAAAAAATTATGTCGTTTTTCACAAGGCTGAAAGTCTTTGAAATGCAGACATCGAATTGAGAAGTGGATTGTAAAAGATGAATATGCAATGACTGTGCACATAGAAAATAAATTAATTCTCAAATAAAACATTGGCAGAAACTTGTTTTATCTTGATATTTGGACAGAGTTACTTAAAGGAGTAGTTCACCGAAAAATGAAAACGTATTCCCCCTCAGGCCATCCAAGATGTAGATGAGTTTGTTTCTTCATTGAAAATTGAAATGTAGCATTAAATCACTTGCTCACCAGATGATCCTCTGCAGTGAATGGGTGCCGTCAGAATGAGAGTCCAAACAGGTGATAAAAACATCACCATAATCCAAAAACTGGCATTTTTTTATCAACTATACCTATAGAACTAACTAAACAAATCAAAACAGAAAGACAGTTTTTAATGTTTAATATGAAATTTAGTGCCAGAATGTACGCTTCACTATTGCCTAAATAGTTTTTTTTTTAGATGTTCTTTTGGTTTTAATAGTATCTGATTCATCAGATGCCTGTAATCATACATAAATATATAGAGCACTGACTCTCTGAATCAACGCTACATGCGATAAAATGATGTTGGTCTGTCACGGAGTGACCAGAACGTTCTCGCCCACCCTCGGATTCATGCAGAGTTCAGTAATAACAACACGAGCCTAATTAGCACAGTGATGAGCATCATACACAACACATGCTGCACCACCGTCACCCAACTCCTTAGTTTCAGCCTGGTTTGAAATGTGGCTGGTCAACACCAGGACGCTTGTTAGTTGATTTCAGATTAGAGAAGCCCTGCTTCTGTAGAAATGTGTGATGATGCTGTTATTTTTATCTTCAAGGGGAAGACAACAAACTGGCAAAACAGTATACAGTATCTAATACAAAGTTTGGTCATTGTTTGCTTGTCTGTTTCTCTGGAAAACTGTCATGCATGCCCATGCAAATACATTATATTACATTATGTTATGTTATGTTATGTTATGTTATGTTATATGTTATATTTTTTTTGCAAAAATGACAAACTTCATCTTTAAAATTCATGTTTTTACAAATATGCAATTATATAATTTGTATGGCAGTAGTTCATAATTTCAATTCAGTTATGTATTAATTCAAACACTAGTTATTTCTACCATTTGGAGGATTTTTGGGGAATGAAGATGGACACTATGGTTTTGTTTTTTTTTTACATCTTGTTAAAGCTACAATAAAAGGATTTATTTTTCATCTTCATGTAAGAATTATTGTAATTACTGTTTAGAACTCAAATAAAAAAAAGTATTCATAAAAGGGATTTAAATGTAAAAGATTTGTCTAGTGCATAGTGACAGTGGTTTGTGGTACATTGCAAAAATGATTTTCGTATTTTTGCCTTATTTTCCAGTAAAAATATCTAGACATTCTTAAATCAGGATCCAATTATTTGAGAAGCAAAATGACATAAGATAATAAGTCTTGTTCTTCTGAAAAATGTGACAATATTTAGTGATTTTTAAATTTGAAGAAAAAATATTTGCCATTAGGATAAAAAAAATTTGTTTAAATTAAGTTTATTTGATATTTTTCTTGTTTTAAGTATAAAGTCAGTGGGCCAGATTTACTAACAGCTTGCGCCAGGGTGAACCGTCTTTTGGCGTTAAAATAGTATTATAAGGATTTACTAAAGACGCATAGTGAAGAATTAGCGCTGAAAAGGCATGGACACAGTTATTTTTGTGCCTGACCTTATCGAATATGCATTTGTAGGAGTTTCCCTTTCAGACGCAAAATTTATGGGAGGAGAGTATTAAAACTAATCTCGTAATGCGATTTACTAACGTTTGCGCTCGTCAAATTACTGGTATTTGCGTCATAATTTAACGTCCAAAAAAGCACATCTTAAAGCAGGCGGTAATTTGCGCTGCTCTTGTAGATTGCGCTGGTCATCATGGACATGATCTGGCTGTGTCTGTTCTTTAATGTGTGCATTGTTAGTAAATCACACACAGAATTTTCCCCTCCCATTGGTGCTTTTATGTAATTGAGCTCTAACGCTAATTTGCCATGTTTAGTGAATCTGGCCCAATTTGTAATGGAGAACAAGATGAAAATACTGAGAAAGAAAATAATTTTTTTATAATTTTTATATATATATATATATATATATATATATATATATATATATATATATATATTTGTTTTTTGTTTTTTTGTTTTTTGTTTTGTTTTTTTTGCAGTATACCACCAATCGTTGTCACTACCCGCTACTTCTACCTTTTTGGCAGTGTATTTTCTGAAATTGCTTCTTTACATGGGTATAATGTAATGTGTTTGATCGGTTTTCATCATAGTTCATGTGTTCTTCATCACAGCTGAAGAGGATGTGGTGTCCATGGCTGATTCCACCATCACTGTGGAGGACATTGAGGGAGAGCTGTTCAAAATCGAGAGGATAAAAGACGCTCTGGTCCGGAAAGAGTCTGAGCTCAGATATATGTGAGTTGGGTTTTTTTGAATGAGTTTTACTGTGTTCTTTTACTATGATAGAACCTGAGGTGGCTCTTTTGCATATGAGGATAAAGGAATAGTTCACCCAAACATGAAAATTTGCTGAAATTTTACTCACACTCAGGCCATCCAAGATGTAGATGAGTTTGTTTGTTCATCAGAACAGATTTGGAGAAATGCATGGAGAGGCATTTGTTGCATCCAGTGGGGACATAATTACTGATTATAATGACTTATACTGTCTTTTTACGTGTCGCGTTGCATCGCGCCACGTAAACATTACCATGTCTGCATTTGTGATCGGAGAAACAACAAACAACAAGCGCTACTCTACACAGCTCAAAATTCGCGTTTGAATCGTCAGTGGCAAATTCTTTAAATATGAAAACGTACTTACAGGCTGTGAGTCAGAAACACCAGACTGTCCTTGCAAAGTTGGAATTGCCCCACTTTATAGAAACAGTCTTTGAGCACAGCTGGCAGGCTACTCCCAGGTTCAGGAAATAGTCCTCCGTAAAATGTGCTGCACACACTCAAATATTTGGGTTGAACTGTTCTGGAACAGTGTTGTAAATACAACTTAACCACTGATTTCTAGTTGTGTCCTCTTTTGGAAGCCCAAACAAAGTAGTTTCGCTTTCACAACGAAACACAGCGTCTCCAGGACATGGCGCCGGTGGCAGCAACAATACTACAGCGAGAATAAAAGTCCCGCCCTCTTTCATTGCGTATACGTTTGGGCGGTGTTTTGCAAATCTCCCCACACCGTGACGTAGACATGTGGGGGCGTGTTTGAATGAGCCGTTTTAGGGGGGCGTGGTCGAGTCTTAACTTTAATTAAGAATATCTCTTTGGTTTTGAGACTTTAGTCTTTGCAACTTCAGGGATCTTATCTATGCACAAACAGCTTGTAACACTCCAAAGAGAAAGGAAAACTTGAGATCACATCATATGACCCCTTTAAAGTTTTCTAAAACACTGATTGAATTGAATATCTGAATGTCATCAAGTAATTATGGGGTAACTTGCATTCATTTTATGTCAAAAGTTAGCATTTTAACTAGGTATTTTCTTAAACACAGAGCTGAAGGGATACGCCTGGGGCATGAAAATAAAATGAACAATATTCTTGCTATTAAGTCATATTCACTCAGATGTATCATCAATATTAATTGTTAATTGTCAAAACTATCTATGCAATGATAGAGGATGAGGACAATTCACATTCATTATATAGAAAAAACAGCTTGGATATTCTGCAAAAAAGATCATTTTTGAATGAGCTATGCCTTTAAAAAATAATAAAAATCAGACAAAGTGTCACATTAACTGCCATTCCTTGTTTGTTTTTCATTCAACAACAGTTTGAACACAAATAATGTGTAGCCAGCATCAGTGCAGAGTGTGAGATGCAGGCATAGATGAGATAAAAGCAAGGGAAATTGTTGAGGACATTTATTGATAAAGGGATGCACTGCATTTATTTACAACAATAGCGTCTGATGGGAGTCTGTCACAAGCCCTGCAACTGAGATTTGTCTGTTATGGCAGTAATATGTGTCTGCCGAAGCTAAACATCAACTGCAAATGTATGTGTCTGTGTTGTTATTTGTGTGTGTTTGACAGCAATGTGAATACTAGCAAAACACATTATCTGTTATTTCATTGCTGAACAGAGACTACATTGGCATCAACCAGTGAAATCTGTTTTCAATAAAGTCATGATGTTCACACTTACCTGACTAACAAAATATGTTCTAAGAACATTTCAATTCAGTTATGAAAACATTATTTCTTGATGTTCAAAGCGTACTTTTTTTTTTAATGTTTGAACATGTTTTTCTCGGTTATCCAAATGTCCAGATCCAACCTTGCCAGAACTTCAGCTAAATTTCTGATAACATTCCCTATTAGCTGGGTACCTTGATTTCTGACTTGACTGGAAAATGTTTTAAAGCATTAAGGACAGTGTGGAGAGGTTTTGACGTAATTTTTGCATTTATTTTTTATTGAAAGAAAACTAAGGATTTTGATTGCGGGTTTAAAGAAAACATCTCAATTACATTGATATTTCTTTTTCATTTTTTCCCTTATTTGTCAGGATGGACGACATCCAGTTGTGTAAGGAGATCACAAGGCTCAAAAAAGAACTCCAGAAATTGGTTTCCATCCCAGGTATGTTCACCAAAAAATGCTGTACCAGAATATTAAGCATTAATATCGTGCTGTTGCATTGAGCCTGTGAGATGATACATATCTCATTCTCAGTGGTGAAGAACATCTGTTTTTATTTCCTACCACACTGAGCAGAGACGATGAGCATCTCCCTGATGCTTTAAACAGCTCTAAACCAAACATCATGTCTGTTAGATATTCAAGTAATATTTTTTTTCTTCAGTACATTCAAAATATTTTACAGCAAATTAGTCCCACAGCATATAAGAATGATTTCTGAAGGATCATGTGACACTGAAGACTGGAGTAATGATGCTGAAAACTTTGCCATCGCAGGAATAAATTACATTTAAAAATAAATTTGAATGGAAAACAGGCATTTTAAATTATAATAAGATTCCACAATATATCTAATCTACTGTATTTTTGATCAAATAAATCCAGCCTTGGTGAACATAATAAAAAAAAAGAGAATACTCTCACCAACCCTGAACTTTTAAACCGTAGCGTATAATAAATTGATTCAGCTAACACATACAATCTACAAGAGAATCCAAGAAAAAATGTATTGGCTATCCAGTATTATACAACTGCTTTTAATTTCTGCATGTTCTTTATTAGCATCATTCCTCCTGCTTTCATGTCAGCCTGTCTTCAGCACATGGTTGTGACATACTTCACTATAGGTCTTCTGTTTCCAAGGAGATGAACGAATGAAGCGTATGCCATGTTTTGTTTACTGCTGAAACCTCATTTCGCAAGTGCATACAAAGCTTGTGCTCACAGAACAGGTTATTTATCCACACCGGCAGATAATAATGTCTTATACTGTGTACCATCCCAACCCAAGTGGGAAACACATTCCAGTGCTAGTGATGTCCATTCATGCTGAGACCTTCAGGTCCTTTCTGGCACATCTGTGGAATCAGGATTTTGATGTATTTTGATATTTTGTCATATCTTTCATCATTTATTCATGCGTCCTGTTGATCCAAACCAGAATGACTTCCTGTCTTCACGACACAAGGCAATATTTTGAAATTATTTCTCATTTTTGATGTAAAAAAAAAAAAAAAAAAAAAAAATGGTGTAGGATTTGCTTAAAAAAAAGTTAAGGAAACAATTTTCACTTAAAAACTGAAGTTATTACAAAGAAACCACAAGTAACACATTGAATTAAACATGATGCTTTTAAGTAGAAAGACTGAAATAACTCCACTAATTAGATTTAGTTTAGTAACTTCAAAAAAAAAAAATTATGTGTTGCATACACTGATGCTAAAAAGCTCAGATGATGTAGAAACTTTTGATGCAATCGACCCGAGTTCAAATACGCCTTTTGCCGAACTCGTTCGTCTCCTTTTTACTCCTCTCCCCATCACGTATCAGATCAGAAAGGTGTTTATTTTCAGCAAAAAATACTTGATAAGTGGAAATAAAGTGCCTCATAGGTATTTAATAATAAAGTGTTTACTGGGTAGGGTTAGGGGTAGGTGTAAGGAGGGCTTTATTGTCCCAATAAAGCGTCATCCATTTAATAATTTTAATAAAAATGATAATTTACACTCAATACATTATTAGTACATGCACATTACATATATTAGTTTTATAATGTACTATACAGTCAAAGTAAAATTTATTCAGACACCTTCAAAATTTCTCAAATTATCACAGTTTATTTGCTATAGTTTAGAAAATGGTAATAAAATATGACAAGAACTCGAGTTAAACTGTGTCAGAACAAATTCATCTTGATCATGTCAGATAACTTTGATAGAAAGGTATGTAACAAAACATGGTCAGGTCAAAGTGTCAAATCTAATTTTTGGTCCCAAATTTTTGTAAATTTTACTGGTAGTCAGCATGAAGAATTTTTGGGTATAATATGTCACAGTTTACTTTATTTTGCTATCCTCACTTACATAAATGAACTATAGTGTCCTGCACCCACTTGTAAAAAAAAATATCAAAAATTATATTTAGTGTCTGAATAATTTTTGGTTTGACTGTATGTGCTACTATTTGCATGAAGTATAAATAGCTTATAACTATACTTATTCAAAGAAATTGTTTGCACTTAGTGTAAATGGCATCTATCACTATTTGCAATTATTGCAAAGTATAGTTATATAGTTGTTCTATGAAATTTGTGTCTATTGCTCAACAAGGCTGCATAAATTTGATCTAAAATGCAATGTTGTGAAATTACAAATTTTTATAATTTATTACAATTTAAAATAACAAATATATTGTAAAATGTAATTTATTCCTGTGATGGTACACCTGAATTTTCAGCATCATTACTCCAGTCTTCAGTGTCACGTGATCCTTCAGAAATCATTCGATTTGCTGCTCAAGAAACATTTATAATATTATTATCAATGTTGAAAACAGTTGTGCTGCTTATTTTTGTGGATACCGTGATGCATTTTAATTTTCCCTGATTCTCTATAAGTAATAGAAAGTTCAAAAGAACAGCATTTATTTGAAATAGAAATCTTTTTGTAGCATTATAAATGCCTTTACATCCGCATTTTCTCAAATGTCCTTTGCAGACAAAGAAAAGTCAAACGAGGACAGACAGCGTGAGGAAGAACTGCTTCAGCAGATCCAGAAGCTGGTGGAGACACGGGACTTTCTAGTGGACGACATGGAGTTTGAGAGGCTCAGGTCAGTTTCATAGAGCCGCTGGCCTTCAGGGACAGAAACATGGGCCGCAACCCTTTAGATTGCCAGCTAGCATGCGTGACTATCAGCCCCAAGAATGTGTTTTGTGCCTCTTGTGGTTGTTCCCTCATCTGTGAAGATACTGCAATCCAATTACCCTCCACTTGAAGCCAATAATCCACCCTTACCTCACCACGGCCATCTCACACACACACCTCACATCACTCTCACAGACGGTCCCAGCGGCTTGATTCTGAGAAACCAGAGAGATTGATTTGCAGGCCAGAAAGAAATGGAAAAAAGAAAAGAGATGTGTTTTTTTGGTGGGTTGGGCTGATTGCCATCTGCCAAGACCTCATGACTATGTGTGTGTGTGAGTAATCATGAGGGACGCATGCATAAGAGCCCAACGCGAATGAAGTCCTCACAGTTTATTCATGGGATAAATGAACCGCCGTCACACACATGACAAGCAGCTATTACACGGATGGATGCTGGAGAGAGAGAGAGAGAGCGAGAGAGAGATGTCAAACAGTCTAAACCAATGTGCTAAAAGAATAATTGATTGTTTGGAGTTTGAGTGTGAATGTTTGGTTAATGCTTGGTGTCTCACTTCACAGTTGTTTGCGTGTGGGTCTGGTTTTATGTTTCAGGGACTGAAAAAATAGTAAAACTTTGTGGCATTTTGAGGAGCAAACAACAACTGAACAAGAACAACAGCTTTATAAAAATGTTGAATATTATCTCAATGAAAATATATAAATGCAGAAAGCTTAGTGTGATTTATTAGATAAAAATTTAGGATCATTTGCAATGATTTTGTCCAAAGCTTCAAAAATCAGTTTTAATTTATTTTATTTAAGTCTGAAATATATTAAAGTAAGAACAGATTTAGAATAAGATTCAGTTTTATTCACAAATGGTATTTTTTATAATACTGTAATGATGCATGGTAGCTGTAGTGAGTCAATAAAGTATACAGGTTACACAGTATATTAATAATTAGTGGCAAAAATGTGCTTTTATAAAAGGTACACGTGCATAGTATTTTCTTGTCAAATGTACTCCAATAATCTTTGCTCTATTTACAACTTTGAAAACTATTTTTCTAAAGTGCACAGATAATTTCAACTCATCTAATGCTGGCGAAATTCATTTCAGCCCAAAACAACTCATCTGAACTTGTTCAGTTGTTTCGAGATATATATATATATATATAAATAATATACTGTATAATATGCTCAAAAACATAAAAAAAAAAAAAAACTTTATGCATGTGCACATGAAAATGTATCCTGACTTATGTATGTATTTGTGCGTTTGCCTTTCTGACACCTGTTATTCTCCACTCAGAGAGCGAGAGGAGGACAAAGAGATGGCTGATTTTCTACAAACCAAATTTCCCAACAGGTGCAGCATGAAAAGTATGTATGTTTGTGTTACTGTGGTGCTGTGAGCTCAAGGCCAAGCTCTTAAACCTCCGTTTTTCAGTGTTGAATGCACAAATTAACATAATAATACATTCTTTGAGCATCTCCCTAATTGTTTTACTCACTGCCTGCTCAAGTGTAATGAAAATGGAAACTAGAGAAATTAATAAGGTATCTGCTTATGTTGTGGTATTGTCGGAAGCGTGAATGTTAATTCTGTTCTCGGGGTGTTAATAAGCTGTCTTCATTTGTTTTCTTTTAGTTCAAAACTAATGAGCTAGTTCAGAACCAGAATAAATAGTGCAGAAGTACATGAATGTCACTGAAAGTGGGAAGGCTTGACTGTAAATTAGAGAGAACACAATCAAATACTAATCAGTGTTGTTTGAAACATCAGAAAAATATAGAAATATTTCATAATCTTTAGTGCTGCTTTTAAAAAAGCTTATGAACTGAGCTTTTCACTCAAAGTAAATACTATATATTAATTCATCTGAACTCAGCCCAACTCTATTTCACAGTTTAGTTCTAACTTTTTTGATGTTAATGTTTGTAGTATCATAAAATCTTCATGCCCTATAGTCACATTTGGCAGATTAGAGCTGGTCAATAGTTAACATTTTGCAATAATACAAGCAATCAAGCAGTTGACATCTGTTATATATATTGCCCTATGCAAGTATCTTGTATGTACAGTATGTGGATAAATATCCAACTTTATATAAAGAGCTGCTCGACAATATAGTTACATTTTACTAATGTTTTATATGAGTGTACTGTTTATATTTTGCAACAATTACATAGCCAAGATTTCCTGAGTAGCATATATTGCTTTATATGAGTGTACTGTTTGTATGCAGGTAAAGTCGGGTGCACTGTATATCCAAATATATTAATATATTGCTGGGTGATAATATATCTTACATTTTTTGATGATAAAACAATCAAGCAATTGAGATTTCCCTTAACATACGTGCCATATAGTAAATCTCAACTGCTTGACTGAACTGAACTAGTTCAATTCAAATCAACTCAAATTATATGAACTGTGCTTTTCAAATTAGTTCAGTTCATCTGAAATAAACTGAATTCTGTTCAACTGACTCCTAAAATAAATTCAGTTTAGTTCACTTCCGTTTTACTAAAGTGAACTTGACTTGACTGATCTCAGTTAAATTCAATGTATTTTTGTAGCACATATTTTTGCAAATGTTCTGCATGAATATACCTGAGCGCCGATGCTCGACAGTGTTCAGAGACACTTGAGTGTGAATCAGAGAAGGTCACTGCGTCTCTCTCGCTCGCTCTCTTTCAGGTCACACCAAGGACAAGAGAATGACGACCAGAGCCCAACAGACCTCGTCTCCTTACGTGACCAAGACGGGTGTCACCCTGCTGAAAGAGTGCTGCGGCTTCACCTGCTCCATCATGTAGATACGTGAATGTAAAACAGGAGAGAGTTCAGCGCCGAGCAACGAGTAAACAAGCCCTCAGATCCGTGATTCAGCACAATATTTTCAAGCACTCTTTCACATTACATTTCATAACAGACGGCAGTGCATGAGCGCCAAACTGATGTGCATATTATGAAGAATTATTGCATTAACCTAATCGAGGAGGCATCCAGAATTAGTGTGATTAGATGGTGTAGTTTTAAATATCTGTCATGATTTACTCACCCATAATGAGTTTATTTATAATGCTGAACACAAAAAATATATTTTGAAGAATGTTGGTTACCAAACAGTTTCGGTTCCCATTAGGGGCTTTCGCACCGGAGGAACCTTTTCATAGTTCCTAAAACTATTGTCGGAAGTCGCAGCTTTTTGGCGTGTTCACATCAGAGGAACTAGGTACGTATTTAGTTCTAGGAACTCCATTTGGGGGAACTAAATTAGCTACTACTTCAGAGAAGGCTCTAAAGGGGCTTTCGCACCGTGTAGTTCTAGGAACTTAGTTCTAGGAACTAGCCTAATGGTGGTTCCTAGAGAACCAATTTCTCCCTCGGGCCGTTTTCCTGGTTGCATTCGATCCAGCAGCAGGAACTCTGATGCAGCCAACAGCGACATCTTTATTCACGGCATTTACAAATGTCAAAAACCAGTGAATTGAGGACGCTGAGTTCAGAGCTGTTTTTGTTGTGTGCTCTGGGTTTCATGATAACAGAGATAGAATGTAAACGCACAATTTAGGTGATTGAAAGAGCACGAAAATCTGACTAAATCTCCTATGACAACTTGCAGTGTTTTATATCATAGAGGCTGAGAAAAGAACACAACACCGCAGACAACAGGTAGCTAAATGCCGTTATCACTGTTTTCCATGTTCGTGGAGTAAATATGTTTACATGGCTTTTTAAAAATGGGTAGCTAGTGTTTCCTATGCGTTTGGCCAATCAGCGTACACTTACGTCACTGGTAGTTCCTGTACAACTGTTTTAGAGCCTACTCTGAAGTAGGAGCTAATTTAGTTCCCCAAATGGAGTTTCTAGAACTAAATACATTACTAGTTCCTGTGGTGCGAACACGCCAGAAAGCAGGAACTTCCGCCAATAGTTCGAGGAACTATGAAAATGTTCCTCCGGCGCGAAATCTCCTTAAAACAGTTCTATAGGAATGTGTATGCTGATTGGCCAAATGCATACGAAACACTGGCTACCTGGCATTTTTAAAAAGCCAACTTTTTGCTGCTTCAATTGCGTAAATTGTGCAATTACATTCTATCTCTGTTAAAACCCACGCATTCTGCATTCGCCGGTAGTTGATGTTTGTAAATGCCACAAATAAAGACGAGGCGAATGCAACCAGGAAAAAAGCCTGAAGGGGAAATTGGTTTTCTATAGGATATTGGACCCTGCTGGCTAGTTCCTAGAACTACGCAGTGTGAAAGCCCCTATACACTTCAATTGTATTTGTTATACTATGGAAGTAATTGTGAACCAAAATAATAAGGTTGCCAGCATGCTTCAAAATATGTTCCTCTGTGGTTCACAGAAGCTAGAAATTCATACAGGTCTGGATAAGGGTGAGTATACTGTGATAGAATTCTCATTTTTGGGTGAACTATTCTTTTAAAGCAGACTAACGTCAGGCTCAGCTGCAGAATTCCCATGAGCAGTTGTTAAGCTCTTGCTCTTGCTAGCACATTATTTCCTCCCTTGCTTCTTGCAAAAGACTAAATTATCTGTTGTGGAGTTGCATCACCAGCCAACCACAATGTATGTCTCCAAAAACACTGACATTGTCCTTGGGTTTTGAAGGAATAGTTCAGCTAAAAATGAAGATTCTGTCAATATTTGATGATAAGGAGGGAGAGAAGGATCTGCCCTGTCCAAAATCTCACCAGTAAATACTTTGACTTGAGTTTTGCTAAAACCATAAACAACATTTTTGTTACTTGAAATAAAGTAAATGTTAACTGACATGAAATCAAGTAAACAAAATTACTGAAACCTTAAAATTATTTAAAAATAAAAAATAAATAAAAAAAAAAAAAAAATATATATATATATATATATATATATATATATATATATATATATATATATATATATATAAACTAATTCATATGTTTAGATCTACTAAGGAGTATTGGCAAGTTTTTTTTCTTTTTAATGATGGTGTATAATTAAACAACAGAGATTGCCAGAAGATCTGCTTACTAATTAGGTGAATGTGCACCTTTGCTTCTGACTTCTGCCTTCACAGTTTTTGTCTTCATTTTTTAACTAAGATGTTGATGAAAGTTGAATAGCTTTGTGGTACTCATTATATATCTTGACATAATACAAATGCAGTTTGAAAGTTAAAACAGATATATTTATATTTGACCCAATTTTAGTTGATTTTCAAATTTAATAAGGAAATGCTTTTATCTTTCTCCACTGTAATGTGCTTTAGTATTAATAACATTATATGTACAAATTGTGCACACTATACAGTTTAAAAGTTTGGGGTCAGTAAACTTTTTTTTAATTAGTACTTTTTTTTTAGCAAGATGCATTAAATTGATCAAAAGTGACAGTGAAGACATTTATAATATCTGAATAAAACATGTATCACAGTTTTTGCAAAAATATTAAGCAGCACAGTGATTTTTGATGGATGATGCTGAAAACTCATGCTGAAAATTCAGCTTTGCATCACAGGAATAAATAATATTTTCAAATATAAGAAAATACAAATAGTTATTTTAATAACTGTAATAATATTTCACAGTATTACTGATTTACTTTATTTCTGATCAAATAAATGCAGCCTTTAAAAAATCTTACCAACCCCAAACATCTGAATGGTAGTGTATTTGTGATGCATCATATTAACTAAAGTGTTTATGCAAAAAAAAAAAAAAAAAATTAAAAGTATTTTATCTTTGAAAAAGAAATCAAATTGTGAAGCTGGTGAGAATTGTGTATTAATATGTGCAGCAACAAAATATTGAAATATAATGCTCACACAGACATGTATTATGCTGCTTACCTGTGCAGGATTTTGTGCCGATGCTTCTATTATTATTTTCATGTCTCTAAATGATATTTTTCCACTAATGAATATAAAAGAATCTGATGAATGAACCAATGCTTCATTGTCTTTTAGTGGACAGCTAAATATACTACAGATGTGTAGCATTATCTTTCATTGCTATATAAATAACAAAACCATGATAATCAAGGTTGCAAATATATAAAACGACTAGAAAAGAAAACATCTCATATGTCAACATGCATCGACCATTTGTTCAAAAGGTTTGTGGTCCTGTTTTGTGGAAAGAGTGATTTTATGTTGATTTCACATTAGTAAAGTCTCCATACCACAACAAAAGTCCCAACAGATCTCATCCTGAGCACTATTGCTCTTATTTAATAAACCAAGGTCACTGAGTGTGTGGCTTTATTGACAGGTTCCGGCAGGAAGGAACCAAGAAATTACAGCCATTAAATGGCTGCTGCTGTCAAATCTGCTGGTATTCTGAATGACCAGACTCTCGCTCTGCACAATATAATCAGGATTCAGTTTACATGGCGGATTCTTCTGCATCAAGCTCTCACAGAGGATCCAGGGTCTGTGACATTTCTGTTGATTGGCTGAACTCTGTCCACAGCTGTAGGGAAATCCAGCTCATTTCCCCTGTCGCTGCTGGCAGTGTGATGTTTACCTCTGCTGTCAAGATCACGTCAAAATTATGAAACTCATAATAAATAGGTCTTAACCTGTTGAGCGGCACGGACCCACATACGGGATTTAGAACGTTCGGTGCACAACTGCCAAATTCAAACTGCGTTTTCGCGCTTTGTCTGACGCTGAGACGCCTCTGCACTTCTCATATAATCACAACTATGCAGTGTTTTTAACCACATAATGTATATTTTAGGTTTCACATATTTAAATACATATAAGGACTAGTAAAACATTTAGAGTTCATAAAATACACACGGATGTTTATGGAAGCAGCAACAATCCATTCAAAAATAATTTGCCGATGTGTTTTATTAATATCAGATACACATAGTGTAAGTAACTATAAAGTTAACTCTGTTCTTCTCCCAGTTCACCGGCCACTTACTTACATGTATTTTGAGAGAAACTGATGAATTTACGTGCGGTAAATCCCAATGACAAGACTCTAAACTGCAGCAAATATATGGTAAGCAAGTTTATGAATATTTTGAATAAAAAATGAAAAATTAAATAAAAGCGATCCATCTGACATACAGTGTTATTGTGGCCGCGGTGTGTCACGTGACAACAAGCATGAGTTCTAAAATAACGGTCGCCTAAAAAAACTCACTCTGTGGCCTCAGCTAGAATATTTTAAACTCACCACTGAAAGGGTTAATTGACAATATTGTCAAGTGAGGTCAATTATTGACAAAAAATGAAAAGCTGATTCATTTTTAAAATGAATTATCGACTCTTATGAAATGTTCTCTGCTGTAAAGACCATTTTATTTTTGCAAAGAGCCTTTACCTATGTTTTGTGTGCTTGTGGGATGCTGACAAGACCAAAGTTTTTCAGTGTTTTTTATGTCCATTATCTGCACAGGTTATTATGGAAGCTCGTTTCCGCCACTGAATAAAAAATAAAAAAGGTAATTGCGACTTCTTATCTCACAATTCTGACTTTTTTTTTTCTTGCAATTGACCGTTCGCAAAGAGCTTGACTGACAAGCGATCTGACCAATCAGAACGCGGATATTATGTGCCGCCGCTGCTATCCGCCATCTTGCCCCACAGCTACGGCCTGTCTCCATAGAAATACATGTTAAAACTGGGTAAAAAAGATCGACTGAATTTAAACTTTTTCAATATAATTAAATAGAAATATGTGCGGAGGGTTAAGCTGTGCAGTTGTTGGCTGCCACAGTAACGGTAATAAGCTAAGGTATTCCTTTAAAGTACTTGTTTTGCACCAGAAAATCTGTTATGTCCGGCGCTGTATGCATGGCTTGTTTGTCGGTCATGGCAACAGTAACTAAGGGTGGGCGGGTTTTGCGAAAGGTCAATTGCAAGTTTACATCTCACAATTCTGACTTTTTTTCTCAGAATTGCATGATATAAACTCGCAATTGCGAGTTATAAAATCAGAATTGCTAGATATAAACTTGCAATTCTGAGAAATAAACACAATTGCGAGATATAAAGTCAGAATTGCGATATAAACACAATTGCGAGTTATAAAGTCAGAATTGTGTGATATAAACTCACAATTGCGAGTTATAGTCAGAATTGTGAGATATAAAGTCGCAATTTTAACAACATATCAGTCCTTTTTTCCCCTCAAAATTGGACTTTATAACTCGCAATTGCGAGTTTATATCTCACAATTCTGAGAAAAAAAAAGTCAGAATTGTGACTTTACATCACACAATTGTGAGTTATAAAGTCAGAATTCCGAGATATAAAGTCGCAATTCTGACTTTATAACTCGCAATTGCGAGTTTATATCAAGCAATTCTTACTTTTATTCTCGCAATTGTGACTTTATATCTCACAATTCTGACTTTATAACTCGCAATTGCGAGTTGATATCACACAATTCTGAGGGAAAAAAAAGTCAGAATTGTGAGATGAAAAGTCGCAATAACCTTTTTTTTATTTTTTATTCACTGGCGGAAATGGGCTTCCATGGGTTGACTATGGACTCATGGAGGATTTTTTTCTTTGACTTTTTTCTTTAGAGCTCCTAAAACTGTCTGTTTGAAGATACACACTACCATTCGACAGTTTGGGGTTGGTATGATTTTTTAATTTTTTTTTTTTTTTTTTTGCTGCTGTGAGAGCAGCTAACAGTAAACATCTTTGTTGGACGGACAAGGTGAAGTCCCAAAAGTCATTCATGAAAAAATGGCGTGGACTAAAACATATCTCAGTACCCAACAAATATGATAGGTCCTGTGAGAGCTGAGTCCAAAAAGGTGAGAGAGAGGGGCACTCCCAAAAAAAATGCAAAAACGTGCCTAAAGATCCTTGCGAACAGAGACTACACTTAGGAGAAGATGACAGATTCATATAAAAACATTTCATTGGAGTCAAGTAAACTCTATGCAGCAATTTCCAGTGAATCATTTGGTGATTAGGGTTTTTAGAAGACAATTTAAACATACCCCATGACTGATCCGAAAATAAAACATGCACATGCTCATTAAGATCCTTAGCCCAAACAGTTGTAATAGATAAAGGTTTGTATGAATGCTCAAGAAGAAAGAGTAAAATGTCGTTTATTCCTGTGATCAAAACTGAATTTTCAGCATCATTACTCAGTCTTCAGTGTCATGTTCCTTCAGAATCATTCTAATACACTGATTTACTATTAGTATCATTTATTATTATTGTCAATTATCATTTATTATTATTATCAATTATTATGAAACATTTATTTCAATGTTGAAAACAGTTGTGCTGTTACCATTTTTGTGGAAACAATGACACATTTTCTCAGGATTCTTTGATGAAAAGATCATTCAAGAGCAGCAATTATTATAAAATAGAAAGGTTTTTATTACAGTGTTAACTGCCACTTTTGATTACATTGAATATATTTAGTGGATTACTGATTTACTTTATTTTAATAATTAGCTGGGTCTTACCAAAATATGTTTTCTCCCTCTCTTTTTTAAATTTTGGCTTTCAACCTTTTCCTCTGTTGATCTGCATCACAGAAATGTGCCGTGAGTCATAACTGACTCATTCGTGACCAAGTTAATTACAGGAGGATGTTCTTGTGAGTTCAGCCTCTAATGAAGAACTGTGAAAAGCTTTGAAATTTTCTCCAGGTATGCTAATCAACAGTCAAAAAATAAATAAATAAATAAAAATTATATTGCTGTTCAGCTGTCATTTTCTTCAGATAATTAGAATTATCTGAAATGACATGCAACACTATGTATTAAGACCATGAAATGAAAAGTTACAAAATAATGAAGAATCCACCATTTTTTTTACAGTATCTCTCTGTGTAATGTGAATTTCTGACCTTTACAACTGCAGTATTTCACGTCAGTACCACAGGTGTTGGTTTCCATGCTCTGTCTTACTAAAGTTCGGTGTATCACACAGAGACATGCCACCATGTGGTTCATCACGAAAGTTCATCAACTCACAGAAGGATGTCTCAAAGGATGTGTGTAGTGCATATATATATATATAAATATATATATATATATATATATATATATATATATATATATATATATATATACATATATACATATATATGTGTATGTATGTATACTGTTCTTTTGTTCAAGAGTACAGCATTTAATAACTTATACAATAACTGTTTTCAACAGAAGAAGAAGAAGAATATGAAAAATAAATATTTCTTGAGCAGAAACTCAGCATATTAGAATGATTTCTGAAGGATCATGTGACACTGAAGACTGGCGTAATGATGCTGAAAATTCAGCTTTACCATCACAGGAATAAATTATATTTAAAATATATTGAATTAGAAAACCGCTATTTTAAATAGTAATAATATTTCACAATATTACTGTTTTACTGTATTTTTGATCAAATGAATACAGCCTTGGTGAGCATAGAAAATATATATAACCCTCTGTTAAACATGGAAAAACTCTTATCCCTCATAAACATTTAGCCATTTAGTAGCCATAGCTATTAAACCCATTTCAGAATAGATGGATTTCACAAAAGATGAAATATTATGATTACTAAAGATTATCTCAGTCAGCAGTGTATAACAACTAAATCTCTTATTATTATCTGAAACTGGAAGGCCTGACATGAATAGGTAATGGTTTTGTGGCTTGTATCTAGAACATGGTTGACCTTTAGAGACAAAAAGACTAATATTACTGCAGGCAGATGCGATAAAGTCTAACATGCATCAAAATTGGCTTGACCTCCCATGACAGTTTTTATAATACCTCCTATAAATCATTTGATTCTTGTCTTTACAAGACAAAAAAATGCATCTCATACGCCAAGGATTCAGATGTTTTCTGTGAGAGCGAACACACCCTGATAGGTCACCAGACTGCTTTTATTATGAACTCTCAAATCAAATCATGTGGGCAACACACTAGGGCAGGGCCTGCATTTCACAACGCCACACCTTATACAGTAATTTATGCATAACTCTAAGACTTTTTAGCTCTGTCCATTTCTAAACAAGAATCTACAGCATGCAACCAGTATGATTTCAGTATGCAGTATGTGCACAATATGTGCATTTTCTGTATGCATTGAACACCTGGATGACCTACTTTGAATTACTTTTACCATAATGTACAACAGAGCTGAATGCATGGTGTACATCCCACAATGTGCACATCCTTCAATTTCCAGCAATTTTTAAATCTCTATTTGATTCATTATTTGCTCGTTATATTTAATTTGATTAAAATGAGACAAAATTGGCATAAATTCCAATTTAATATAGATAAAAACTTGCCACTTGTTGAATTAAACATACAAACTTATCACTGCTGGTCATGAGACAAGACTGTAATAGCATACTATTGTTTTTAAATTTACGTTGTTGCATAATGCATTCTGTTTTACATACTAATGAAACAGTACGCAGCATACAGTGTATACTTACAAAAAATCCCCGCCAGTGCTACTGTCACTTTAAGAGATGATGTAATCGGTTAAGTTTGTTTTAGCTCTCCAGCTGATCAACCCAAAGCCGAAACACTGAGCAGCAGAGACGCTCGGAGGATGGAGTTTTTCATAGGAAACCCTTTTTCTACACCCGTGGGTCAACTTATAGGTGAGTAACACGCTGGGTGAGATCTCAAATCACACGCAATATGTTTAAGCTAGCATCAGTTACGCACAGATAGGCGAGTGTACTTAAACTTCACGTGTCCAATGCGACTGCTTGATATTTACATCGATTTCAACAATATTATCTGTATATTCGTGGCTAGTTTACTTGCAAGACACACATGAGCACGTTTACATCGTTTAATTAAGGATGACAGCAAAGGATACGATTAAATTTAGATTGACACCTCATTCGTGCAATCCAATGGCGAAGGCGGGCTCAACGCCCCAGCGCTGTGTTTCTGATTGGCGGAACTGTGTGTCAATCAATGCTAGCCGCAAATAGTAACGAGGAAGGGCGGGACGAGGAGGGTTTGTGTTGGAAGTTGCACGTCTAATAACGTTTTGACCCATTTTCTTTGTCCCTCGTTTAGAAAAGAACTATTTACGCCTGAGTATTAAAACGGTTATGTAACCCATTGCAGAATTTACTCTTGGTTTCACAAGAAACACAATATTAGGGCTACTTCTCATTCATTTCAAGGGCTGTTCTGCTTCTCTTGATAGTGTCATTGCAGCTAAACTTTCATCTAAATGGGCTGCACAAGAGCAATTAGTTGGGGAGGAACTGTTTGTTCCAGCCAAGCATGATAATTATGCATTAGAAGCAAAATTATCTTTGCAATGCTCAGCTCATGCCAGATTTCTCCTTTAGATGAATAGAATTGTCAGAATGCCCAAATAAACTTACTGGAAAGGTTCACCTAAAATACAAATTCTGTCACAATTCACTTTATGCTGTTATTTTCTTTGCAACATAAAAGGTGCATTTTTAAGAATTTTAATTCACATCATCATCTATAGTGTTCCATTTGGAACAGTATGTATAGAATGACAACAGTGTGGGTAAATAATGACAGAACTTCTATTTTTGCAGGAACTATCCCTTTAAAGATGGTATTCAAGTTTGTATCATTACATAGGGTGAATACCAGTGTAATGACAGAGCTTTTGAGGGAACTCGCGCTGTCATACTGTTGTAAAGCCTGTTTTCCCTGCCTAGATACTGAACATTAAGCATTGTAAACAATACAAGTCACGTTAAACTCAGTAAGCTAGTTTAAATTTTCAGTTCAGCATATGGGTAAGATTTTTCTAATCCAGAATGAGTTGAGTGTAAATATAAGGGCTCTTTTTTAAAGTTCTTCATGACGATAAGGAGCTGTTATGTCATCAGAAGTTCAGTGTTTGTAATTCTACCAGTGTTGTTATGAATCATAAACCACACCGCTGCTGATGAGTAAGATAGCAATAATGTCCTGGTGTAATAGCAGGCCAGTCGACTGACAGTTCAGTGATGTTTGTTGTGTGTGTGTGTGTGTGTGAGGGTATAATGAGTTGTCTGAAGGCAATAGTAGGTTTATTGTTGATTCTGTTGATAGGGAACAATACTAGTTAGCTTCCAAACATCTACATAATCGCTCTGGGTTCATCTGTGTTTCTGCATTTTGTTCAGTTGTGCTTAACAAAAAGGAACGATAATTATGTGATCGAAACATGTTATTGTATCCTGAGTTTAGATTGAAGCCTTTGTGTGCGTCTCTGACTGTTTCTTGGTCTCTTGCTCAGAACATGCCACCAGTTCTTCTCTCCCGTCTGAAGACTGGGGCCTCAACATGGATATCTGTGACATTGTCAATGAAACAGATGAAGGGTGTGTATGTTGTCAGATACGACAGATTTCTGTTTATATGGTTATGACATTTAATTCTTTTTAAACTCTTCCCCAGTTGGATTTGGACACCTAAACTGCACTTAAAATCTCTGAATGTCATTGTATTAGACCATGGATTCATTTATTTATTTTTTGTCAGCTGAACCGATTTAACCTAAAATATTAGCTTGAAATCCCTCAGGCCATCTAAGATGTAGATGAGTTTGTTTCTTCATCAGAACAGATTTGGAGAAATTTAGCATTACATCACTTACTCACCAATGGATCCTCTGCAGTGAATGGGTGCCGTCAGAATGAGAGTCCAAACAGCTGATAAAAACATCACAGTAATTCACAGACTCCAGTCCATCAATTAATGTCTTGTGAAGTGAAACGTTGCATGTTTGTAAGAAATAAATCCATTATTAAGATGTTTTTAAATTCAAACCTTTGCTTCAGTCCTCTATCCATAATATTAGTAATATTGCTTAATATTGCTTTCATCTCGTCTTAATTAGGAGAAAGATATACACAGATCAAGCACTGTTTACAAGCAAAAGCAGTCCAAAACAATTCTAAATAAATATGTCGGTGGATTTTGATGTGAGAGAATAACAGGAGATGTACTTTTTCACTAGAGGAAAAGTTATTATGGATTATGGACTCATATTTTGGCCAGAAGCAATGTTTTAAAGTTAAAACATGAAAATTATAGATTTATTTCTTACAAAAATTTAGGTTTTTACTTCACTAAACATTAAAGGGATAGTTCACCCAAAAATGAAAACGTACTCACCCTCAAGCCATTCTAGATGTATATGACTTTCTTCTTTCAGACAAATACAATCGGAGTTATATTAAAAAAATGTCCTGGCTCTTCCAAGCTTTATAATGGCGGTTGAGATTCAGTAGTCCAATAAAGTGCATCCATCCATCATGAAAAGTACTCCGCACGGCTCCGGGGGGTTAATAAAGTCCTTCTGCGTTTGTGTAAGAAAAATATCCATATTTACAACTTTATAAACTGTTATCTCTAGCTTCCACTAACTGTCGCTAACTGAGCAAAACAAAACACGAGTCACGAATTACAAGTACAAAACGAGGATTTGTAAAGAAAAGTGTTGGAGGATTTCGATATAAGCCAAGAGTAGACTGGTTTTCCTTTGCTGTAAACAAAACTTGTTTCTCGCGAGATAAGGATATTCTCACTGGCGTTTACGCTAGGCCTATGTCCTACGTCATCCGCTGGAATGCTACTCTCTCATGAACGTACGAACGACAGTTAGAAGAAGCTGGAGATTACGGTTTAAATATGGATATTTGAGGTTGAGTAAATCATGGGGTAATTTCCATGTTTGGGTAAGCAGTCCTTTTAATTGATGGACCGGAGTCATGTCGATTGTGATGTATTTATCTGTTCTGATGAAGAAACAAACTCATCTACATCTTAGATGATCTGAGGATGAGTATAATTTAAGCAAATTCCTATTGAGTAAATAGATTCCTACTGAGTAAACTCTTCCTTTGAGTAAATATTTCTTAAAATTTGACAACACGTGTGTATGTTCATGCTTCTGTGATGTTAATGGTCACATGACAAGCAGGTAAACAAATAAATCGATTTCATTTTTTAGTAAATGTTCAATTTTAACAGTTTCGATTTTAAAATTATCTTAATTTTACATTTATGATTTCATTATTTCACTATTTAGTTTGGCAAACCCTGTGTTAGATAAAGTAACAAACTACATAACAAATAATAGCAAACTAATGTTTCACAACCACAAAGTGTCACAACGCAATATGTCTTTATTTTGAGCTATATAGCTGTCTTTAAATCTTAATAAACCTGTTTTTGCTTCTGTTATCATTCTAAAAAATACATGAAATAATAATAAATGGCTTGAGTGTCCAAATATAAATAATTTAACTATATGGTGCTTTGATGATCTAGATATTATAACATACATTATATAACATTGCATAACATAATTTTTGTGATGCTGCTCTGTTTGCAGACCTAAAGATGCAGTTAGAGCAATAAAGAAGAGGATACTGGGAAATAGGAATTTCAAAGAGGTTATGCTGACTCTGAGTGTAAGTGTCAAACATATTGTTATTACCATCAACTTAGTGTCTTAGTTATTTCACATAATCTTTGGACTCATTCTTCTGGTTTTGCTGCAGGTGTTAGAGGCCTGTGTGAAGAACTGTGGGCATAAATTCCATATCTACGTGTCCACCAGAGACTTCGTGGAGAATGTTTTGGTTCAAACGATCCTGCCTAAAAACAACGCCCCAGTAGTTCTTCAGGACAGAGTCTTGAGCATGATACAGGTCCAGATAAACCCTTTATAAACTCTGAGTAAACGTCTTTATGCGGTTCATATTTTTTGCTGTGAAGTGTGAAGTATTCAAACAGAGCTCTGGGTGTGTCTGGCGTCTGATTCTATCTCTCTCTCCCTCTAGGCGTGGTCCGATGCCTTTCGTAGTTCTCCAGATTTGACGGGTGTCGTGACCGTCTATGAGGATCTCAGGAGAAAAGGCGTGGAGTTTCCCATGACTGAGCTGAATGGCTGTTCCCCTATTCACACTCCCAACAGGGTATAAACCGCTGCACATTCAAATACATAACAGCAAGCAGCTTTTAATAAACAATTATGAATCCAAATAAAGATTTAACATGTGTTCATAAAAAGCTGTACATCTCAAAATCAGACAGTATATCCTCTATATAGAGTCTTATCATGCAAAAATGTGCAATGCTTTTGCTTAATTTCAGATTTAGATTTATTAATTTATTAATGCTTGACTCCAACAGACCATTGAGTCCACGTCTCCAGTAACAGCTCGCACAGAAAGTCACTCTATCACATCCTCACAGCCACAGAATACAGAGACGCCCATCACACTGTCACCTCAACAGGTAACACACACACACACACACACACACACACACACACACACACACAGCCAGCAATGCTGGCTCAGGCTGAAGTGAGGGTGGGAATGGAACATTTTAGGAATGAACAAAATGTCATGGATGGACTAAATTGACTAGGCTGACTGCAACAGTAACCATTCAGCAGGATTCAGTTGAGCTTTACATTAAATATTTAAATATTAATATTGTTTAATAATTAATATTTAAATAGTAATTTGTAGGGGTGACCCCGAATAGTCGAAGATTCGAAGATTCGATGCTTCGATTCGAGGAGCCTGATTCAAATACCAATCTCACAGTCGAATATTCGCAGGGTGTTATGATCATGCCATTTTGGCTATATGGGGGTGCTCCATGGGCGGCGATAGGGAGGGGCTAGCAGGTGCTTTAACACCCCCAAGAAGACCAAAGCACCCCCACAAATAAAGAAGATGAAATAAATAAAATATAAAAAAACGTTTGACTCATTACGCATGCATAACTCATGCAAAGCAATGCAACATGACGTGATTTCCAGTCGCACTTTTCGTAATCTCATAGCATTTTAAAAATGGATCGGTTCCTTCTATGGGATTTTTCATCCATTTAATCAAAACATAAAACATTATTTTTGTATCTGCGAGGCGTCTATTCCACATTTTCCCTGTGTGTTAATGTCAGTAATTATGTCTGTCGAATGTCTGACTTGACTCTTGGTAATGTATTTTGGCCCCGCCCCCAAACACATGATTCGACTATCAGCAAGATTCGAAAATTCCGATTCAACTATGAAAATCCTTAGTCGGGGACACTCCTAGTTGAGTTTAATAATTAATATTTAAATAATAATTTGCATATGATATTACATGATATGATGATAATGGCAAAAGTAACCTCCAACAGACTGAGATTTATATAAATATTGGGGAATATATAGAATAAATATTATATTTATAAAAAAAAAAAATATTACAATTATACTTCAATATATAATGGCTGTTGAGATTCAGTAGTCCAATAAAGTACATCCATCCATCATGAAAAGTACTCCGCACGGCGGAGTATATAATCTTATATATAAGATTAAAAAGTTTGCTAATCACAAAATTAACCCCCAACATTGTGAGACTTATATAAATATTAGAAAACATTTTTAGTACCAATTCATATTACAGTAAGGTTCAATGTGTTACTATGAAGTAACAGTTAAATATTTTTCCAGGACTTATTAATATTGTTCATGTTAATTTCTAAATGTACTACTAATAATTAATATACTATTAAGATTAACCATACTTAATATATTAATGTTTGTTCATAGTACATGAACTAATGTTCAGTTATAAAACTTTAAATGTTAAAAATGTGAGTATATGTAGAATTTAACATTAAAGGAATAGTTCACCCAAAAATGAAAATTCTGTCATTAATTACTCACCCTCATCTCTTTCCAAACTCGTAAGACCTTCGTTCATCTTCAGAACACAAATTAAGATATTTTTGATGAAATCCGAGAGCTTTCTGACCCTCCATACACAGCAAGGGCAAAATATCTAAATTTGTGTTCTGAAAGATCATTTTTGGGTGAACTATCCCTTTAACCAAGATTAATAAATGCAGAAAAATGGTAGTTTCTATTACCGTATTATTGAATTCTGCTGGTTTCAAGTGTGTTTGTGTTTCAGATGAAGACACTGAAGACCGACCTGGAAGTGGTGCGTAATAATATATCAGTGATGTCAGACATGAGTCAGATGGAGCCTGCGAGTCTTGAGCCATCAGACACAGAGCTGCTACAGGTTACAATCAAACACAGCCACAAATACACACCCTTACTTTCTTTTCTCAGCATGTGCACACTCATCCTCCAGTCACATTTTATAAATGTGAAGGATTGTTTCTGTTTCTCTTCTCTCTGCCGGTCAGTAGCAGCTCTACTCCATGACCAAAGATATTCAGGGCCGGATGGTGGAGCTCATACCCAGACTGAGCGATGAGAAGCTTATAGAGCAGCTACTCTGTGCCAATGACGACATTAACACCACTTTTGCACAATATCACAGGTTAGAGGCAAATTGACTTCATGATATGATGTTTGTGAACATTCAATGAATAATTCATCTATGAATGTTCATTTTATGCACATAGAGACCTGCCAGGTGTAAATGTAAATAGATAAAATACACATCAAAGTTGTTAAGGCAAACAGTTCCATCACAAAGTGCAATATGTGTTTTCCTTGCTTACCTCACAGAATCTCACATGCTATAAACACATTATAAATGGCATACTAGCATAGTGTGATCAAACGTCCTCATTTTCCAGGGACAGTCCTGGTTTTTAGTGTCCTGTCCATGACCTGATTTGTTCCTGGAAAAATCCAGACTAAAATAGCCTGCTGGTTTACCAAAGCACTTGTATAGTTATTTTCACCAATAGATAGTGCTGTGAACTACACTGATTGCTTGGTTTCTCAACTTAACCTGGACAAGAGCAGAGCACTATTTTCATCACTTATGACACTATTACAGTTTCAGTGTAGATATATTCAGATTAAATTTAAGTAATATTGTTTGTATGTACTAAATAACAGGGTCTGAACAGTGTGTGGAATTGTTTTGTACACAGTTTTAAATTTTCCCGACAGTGGGCAAACACACATTTGTTATACCAACTGGGTGGACATTAATAGATAAAAAATAATAATTACACTTGCAACAATTACATATGTAGAAAGCGCATACTTTGTGCTCAAAATAAAACTAAAATTCAAAATAATAAGCCTATTTAGTGGTAGTAAAGCTCCATTTAAAAAAGCATAAACATAAAACATTTGAAAAGATTAAAAAGTTGAAATTACTCCACAGTATATACAGAAAACTAAGTTTCCCTCATTACCAAGATGTTCTCTTTATTTGCAAAATCCTCAGTGTACTGCCACCCTGTGGATAACAAAGTCATTGCATGGTAAAATACAAAAATTGCTCCGTTAATTGAAATAAAACTAAATATAAATATTAGATGAAAATTAGAAATGTTTAGATTGAAGTTTAGGTTGAAGCACTAAAATTACTAACTATACTATAGTAAATGAACTACTAAAACTGAACTAAATCTAAATTGAAAATAAAAATAAATTAAACTGAAATAGCGATATTTAGAAAAAAATAATTAAAAAAAATACAAAAACACATAAAATTAGTAACAATTAAAATGAAAATGAAAACTGTAAATATAAAAATAAAAGCTCATAAAAAAACTATAATGTTATACAAATAATAAGACTATAATGGCAGTCACACTAAATCACAGAAGTCCACAGTGCCAAATGATCCCTGATGATCCTAATTACTATTTGCAATTGTGGAAATTAGGACATATCATATATATTGCAGAGGAGAGCTCATCTATAATGACAGGGTTCCTACTATTATGGTAAACTTAGACATATCAGGGAATTTTTCAATTTGGATTTCCAGACTTGGGAAGGTTATGGGCATTTTTATAAATGCATATAAATCTATTATAAATGTATACATTCAGCTAAAAATTCTCATTGTGGGTGCTTAAAAGTAAGCATGAACAATCGGAGGAATCATGAAAATTAATTCACTCGATGTGGAACCCTGTAATGACGTTACGGCATTTAGATGTCTTATCTCACGTCAAGTTAGTGAATTTAATAACACATCTCATCAGTGTTACTTAACTGCTCTCTTTTTTTAGATTTGAAAGACATCTCAACAGACAAAGCAGTGCACAATCTGTAAGAATTCAGCAATGTGATATTAAATGCATTATAATGAATATAGATTGATTCTTTATTTCATTCATTCATAATTCATTGTTGTATTTCAGAATCCAGCTAACACAAACCTCATTGACTTGGGTACGTCCAACCAATTAAAGGCAGCCAATGGTACTCATAGCACAATCAGCCAATCAACAGTCACCACACTATCCAATCAGATGGCAGGACTGAGTAAGTTATGCATTTGCTTATATTTGAATAATTTATAGTCACTTTTTATTCTAATGTTAATCTTCACAGTTATTAATGCATTATTTGTTGCGTGATTTGCTACAGGCACAAAAGCTGATGACTTAAAACTAAATGAAAGCAGCTCATCACAAAAACGGTAAGAATTAAAGGAATAGTTTACCCAGGAATGAAAATTTGCTGAAAATGTACTCACCCTTAGCCCATCCAGAGTTTGCTTCTTCCTTGAAACAGATTTGGAGAAATTTATCATTACGTCACTTGTTCACCAGTGGATCCTCCGCAGTGAATCCACCGACTCCACGCGACTACAATCATCAATTGATATCTTGTGAAGTGAAAAGCTGTGTTTTTATCAGCTGTTTGTACTCTCATTCTGACGGCACCCATTCACTGCAGAGGATCAGTTGGTCAACAAGTGATATAATGCTAAATTTCTCCAGATCTGTTCCCATGAATGAACAAACTCATCTACATTTTGGGTGGTCTTAGGGTTTTTCATCAAATTTAAATTTTTGGATGAACTATTTTAATTTTTTTTTTTTTTAAATAAAGAGTGTGTTCATTCTGCTTATTTTGCATGATTTGAGGTATTCACTCTTGAAAATAAAGGTTTCAAAAGGGGGGTTTTGAAATCGATGCCATTTTTGGTTCCGCAAAGAACCTTCGAGTTCTTAAAACAAACATTTTTTTTCTTAGTGTGAAGAATCCAAAAAACATTTTCCACTATACAGAACCTTTTGTGCAGTGGAAAGGTTCCATTGATGTTAAAGGTTCTTCATGGAACCACAGATGCCAAAAAAGAACCTTTATTCTCAAGTGTTGATTGTGTTCACAGCATACACCAAACTGTAATACTTGTTCTTTACATGATATATTTCGTGTGATTTATTACCAGTCCGGAATGCTCTGCAGGTCTTGAGGGTCTTGCAGCCACTCAAAGAGAGCGACAGGACACTGGAGTGGTAAGTGTCTGAATTATTTAGACTTGCAGAAAGGATATCATGTTTGAAATAGAGCGTTCTCTTTGTATTATGAGAGAGCAGCATTCATTAATGTAACAGCATTGAAGATGTTTTTGTGTGGTTTTCACCTGCCATTGGATGCAACAGTACGTGTCCGTCATTTAAAACGGTTGTCTGTCTATGTTAAGGATGACAGCCTTGACTCCACCTCCCTCGGCAGCTCGCCTCAGTTTCATTGGATGCTTGAGAAGGGAATGGTGGGTCTGACTGGCTGATAAAACAGTCAGCCTTCAGTGTGACGTGCAATTGGTCAAGCTTACAGACCTGCTGCTCTGGGAGCTTTTTTCTTTCAGCATGTCAAAGTTTTATTTTTCATTTGGTGAAGAAGTGTCTGCTGTCTTTCTTCTGAGTGACCCGCATGGTTTGAGAAGCTTTATCATCTTTATTTGCTGAAGGTTCTGTGGGACTTTTTGGTGTTTAGCTCGTTCTGTGTTTCAGGCCTGGATCCTGACCGATCCATTGCTCCTCAGTGCCTTATTTTATGGTGTTGCCAAATTTCAAAACAACTTATTTTCCATCCTCAGGACTTAAACGTATTGATTCTTCCTTTACACTTTAAAGCACTGAGAAGCGGGAAGCTTGTTTGAGATGGGTGTGGTTTGGTAGTTGTGCTTTATTATGCTAACATAAAGTAAGTAATATTTTTCTCCTGCTGTCAGATTCCTGTCAATCAGAGTGAAGTGATGGACGACATTGAACAGTGGCTGGATGTAGATGATGTAAGTTACACATTTTTAGACCTCTAACTGGTGGTAAGCATAGGAATTGAGGAATAAAACAGTTCTGGCTCTAATTCTGATTGCCCTGAATGATTCTGATTTCTTTGCAAATTCTTTGTGAATGTCCCCCTCAAATAATTGGTCATATAACAATAATACTATTCATGTTTTAAAACAACCTTACAAATATCAAATCTATAATATAAAACTACAATTCAGAAGTTTGAAATTAATACTTTTATTTACACAAATTGATAATAAAGTTATTTACAGTCAAACCAAAATTTATTCAGACACCTTCAACATTTCTCACATTATCACAGTTTATTCACTATAGTTTAGAAAATGGTAATAAAATATGACAAGAACTCAAGAGTTTAACTGTCAGAACAAATTCATCTTGATAATGTCAGATAACTTTGATAGAAAGGTATGTAACAAAACATGGTCAGGTCAAAGTGTCAAATCTAATTTTTGGTCCCAAATTTTTATCAATTTTACTGGTAGTCCACTGTATGAAGAATTTTTGTGTATAATCTTATAGTTTACTTTATTTTGCTATCCTCACTTACATAAATGAACTATAGTGTCCTGCACCCACTAGTAAAAAAAAAAAAAAAAATCAAAAATTATAACTGGTGTCTGAATAATTTTTGGTTTGACTGTATAATATGAAAAACATATTTCAAATAAATGCTGTTCTTTTTAACTTTCTATTCATCAAAGAATCCTGAATAAAAATATGTCACAGTTTCCACAAAAATATGAAGCAGCACAACTGTTTTCACATTAATAATGATGTTTCTTGAGCAGAAAATCATCATATTAGAAAGATTTCTGAAGGATCATGTGAAAAGCTTTACCATCTCAAGAATAAATGACATTTTAAAATATTTTCAAATATAAGTTATTTTGAATTATAATATTTCATGATATTTTTACTGTTTTAATGAAATAAATTCAACCTTGGTGACCATAAGAGACATTTTTTTTCAAATACAGTAGTTTATGTAAATATGTATAACTATGAACTGTCATATGAACCAGTCACTAATTACTCACAAGTCTTAATATAAAATAGTGAACATTGAACATGACAAAATAATTATTAGCAGTTCGGTAAATTATGAACTGCTGCAAATGATTCAGTAACAACTCTCTTCTTTAAATCAAGTTTATTGAAACATGCACAATAAAACCTTTTATGAAGAATAATACATTGTTGAATATAAGTGGGTACGTTTAGATTTCATGCCATCTTAAAACACTGATTATTGTTTATTGTATTCATAAGTGTATTTTTGTGTTTGATATTTTGTGACAGGAAGATGACTCTGAAGGAGTGACTAGTGAAGGTAACCCTTCTTAATATGGCTATTATGATAATGCTTTCAGATACAAATAAGACTGTACTACTTTTAGCACCTTTTAACAAATTTTGCCATATTTAATCTGAGGTAGATTTAAATTGACATCAAAAATGTGGAAAAAGTTTCAGCCCTTCTGGGCCTTATGCTAAAATTATATTTGCATGCTCTCTCATCTTTTCTTCTGCATGTAAGACATCAGTGACCAACATTTATGCTTTTTAGAGAATGTAATTGCATTCTGTCAGTCTTCTGTATGATCCAGTCTTCTTATTGTAAGAGTAATGGTCTGTGTAGCTCATTTCTGATCTGCCAGATATCCTTATTTAGTCGCCTCCGTGATCTACATGTGATCTTCCACGTTTCACTTGTCACGTAGTCTGTTACTCAGCTTGTGGTTTCATTACATTCGCTGTACCCTCTTGTTAACCTTTTTTGCACTTATATTTTTCACACTTGCAGGTACTTTCCAAACTGAGGGTTCCTGAAGTAATTTTCACTCAGGGCTAAATTCTTTCAATACATAGACAAGAGGGAGCTACCAACTAATTGTCATGATTAATTTTATTAGCTTTTTTTTCTATTTTTAAATATAATTAATTTAATAATTTAATTGTACCTTTTAATTATTAGCTTTTCATTAAACTCTCAAACCCCCTTCAGTTCATTTTCAAAGCCCAGTTTGGGAAACCTTGACGTAACAATGTTTAATGCACTTCATGTTATTAATCACAATGAATGGAATAGATTTTCTTACTCTTTGTATTTTTATCAATATGGTACAAGATTATCCTGTTTAAATCAACGTGATAAAAGACTTGGGTCAAAAGTATTCTGAAAATAGTCTGATTACATTACCTAGAATGTGTACTGTAATAGATTACATTACTAACTACAATTTTTGTCATGTAATTTGGAATCAGTAACAGACTACAATTTGTAAGTAATCTACCCAGCACTGACTTTACAGACTGTCAAGGTCTGCGTGCATAAACGGCACTTGGCTGTACGTTGTGGTTTTCAGACAAAATTGCTTAGTCCTTTCACACTCACCGTGGTTTCGCTGTCACTACAGGGTGCAAACTGCATTTAGCTTTCTACTAGACAAATCAAAGTGTCACAAACGCTTCTGAAAAGTATGACAGTTCACAGTTCATCAAACTGCATTTCTTACAGCAGCAGACTAATTTCAGTGTCTCATTTCTGTCTTACCCTCAGAGTTTGATAAGTTTTTAGCGGAAAGAGCGAAAGCAGCGGAGCATCTTCCTTCAGTAAAAGCATCACAGCACGACCCCGGCCATTCACAACTGTAGTTTGGATTTTCTCTACAAAACCCTGTTCATTACTTCCAACATTTGTATTTCAGTTGATTAACCATGTGCTCACTTTTCATTTTATTTATAGTATTTTTGGTTGATTTCTAACAATGTAATGTCTTTATCAAACTTTATAAGTCTAAGTTAGGTGCAGGTGTTGGAGATGTTTCATGTTAAACTAATTTTGTTTTTGCAGATATCTTATTAAATATAACTAGACACTAATTTCTTCAGTAGTCTATTGTAGAGGTCATTTTCTTTCATCTTCTAATGGAGAACGGCTCCATGGTGATGCATGAAGAACATTTAATCGATCTTTATTAAAGATCTTGATTGTTGAGGTTGAAGCCATTGTATGTATATACACTAAATATATTATATTTGGCTGTTTTGAAGGAAAGAAGTGGATTTTACAGAGAGAAAGTTTGTGGGTTTATGTTTCTTTCTTATCAGTTGTAAGTTTCCAGTTTCCACTTCTGTAAAGTGAAAAAAGAATGAATGGAAAAAAAAGAAGGCACAAAACAACTTCTGTTGTCTTTAAATTGCTTTAAAAATAAAGAAAATAAACTTGAAAATTACAACGAATGTGGTTTGTCTGCAGGCATGTAGACTGTATGTCTCTAGTATGAGTGTAATATGTCAAGCCTTATACGGTTTGTTGAGGTTATGTTAAAATGTATTCAAAATTTGTTTGAAAATTTCATTATTTTTATTAAATGTGTCTCTTCTGTAACCTCTACTTGTATATACTATAGTATACATAACTTGAGACAAGCCTGTTAAAAGACTGCTCATTTGCCTATGCACTGCACATATAAATAAACACAGCAAAAAGGATTTAGATCATTTAGCTTTATTAGTTCAAAACATTTAACACATTTAAGCTGTGTGATAGCATGTTGAGCTATGAAAAATAATATACCACATATCACAGCATTGCATTCATATTTCTCTTTTTGAACACTAAATGCACTAATATTTCCTTAAATATTTAACAACTTTATACAAACAGTGCTTATATCAACATTTCTTCACAAAAATCTACATAAAAGAAGGTACAATTGAGCAAAAACCTTTAGGACAGGGTTTGTCAACTGATCAAGGGCTTCAGGATTACTAGAAAATTACAAGCCGGTGAGTTTCCTTCCTATTATGAAGTTGTCACAGCAGCATTATTGTGCCTGTCACAGTTTGGAGCTGAATCAAACAAAACAAGTGCTCTGTTAAAACAATCCACTCCAGTTCAAAGTTATAATACAAAAATATGTACTCAAATGTAACTGTGACACCATGTTGTCACTGCCATCAAGAGGCATGCAAAACATGCAATATCACTCATATGCACTGTAGACAGCTTTGTTGGTAGGGAATGGAAGAGATTTAGTTTATCACTTTCTTCCAGTGTAGGCACGTTGTGAGAACATCGCAACATCCTCCATGTCTACTATAAATACTCAAGTAATGGTGACAAAACGTTTGTTGCAACACTCCTGAAGAAATCCCATTCTTCATGGATTTTAGGGGAATCCCTAAATGCCTAAGATCCAACCAGACATGTTTTGGAGCATGCATATAAATGGAAAGGGACCCTAAACTGTTGGTTTTATACTTGCCTGAGTCAAGAGAGCAAGATATGATAATCTCTTTTCTGTTCCTATTATTTAAATAACTTTAAATCCAAACTTGGTTGAAATTTTAGCAAGGTAGAGAGTACATCAACATGATTATTTCATGCACCAAAATCTCCACATATTATAAAATTACATTCCCAATGCTGACTGTAAACCGTCATGCCCTGAGTGACAAGCCTCTGCTTAAAAGAACAATTCAGCCAAAATTCTGTCACTTTACTCCCCATAATGTTGTTTCAAACCTGTATGACTTTATCTACTGTGTAACATAAAAGATATTTTGAGAAATGTCTAAGTGGTGTTTGTTTGGCCATACAGTGGAAGTCAATGGAAACCAAAACAGTTTGCTTACCAGCATTCTTCAAAATATCTTTTTTTTTTGTGTCTTCCACACAAAGTATTGACGGAATTGTATTTTTTGGTTGAACTATCCCTTTAAGAGGTTCAAGTAGAACAGCATGAAAAATCCATCAGCAGTGGTACAATCCATTATAAGAAATTATATTTATACAAAATCATTAACTACCCTGTGGAAAACTGATCAGCACAAAACCTAATTGAAATATATCAAAAGATATCAGGCCACAGTCACTAATAATTTGTTGCATATTTAAATTCGCACAAAATTCTTGCCAGAATCACAAGAGTTGTCTGTTTGTACCTTGATGAATGTGGATTATTCTAAATGAGGGAATGTCAACCTCACCTTGATCTCTGGAGGTGCATTCTCATCTGAGAGCAAACAAAGTTGGTGAAAAACTTCTCAAAAAAATCACGAAGCTATGGATGAATCGTGATTTCTGTATGAATATATACATGCATAGCTTTTTTATGCACCTATATGTGCATACGCTCATTAAAACTATTAACAATAGACAATACTTACAACAACAGTACCTTTCTAAAATGTAAGGACACTTCACTGGTATAGCACTTCATTAGCCGCTTTTCCACTGTCGGGCCAGTGTGATCATTTCTATATTTTTTCCATCAAAAATACAACCTGAGTAGCAGAAGGAGCTCCTGAACTAAAACTATGATTATGATATGACATACGCAGAGCTAAATATGAACATCAAACAGTCAGGTATAAAGAAACGAGACTTGCACTGACAGATAAAATATGTTACTAAATAAATACACAATTGTTATAGCCTATAGGCTATTTGTCTGATTTCTTCAAGCGGTCGTATTTACCATGTTTACTATGGTAATGGCTAGTGTGCATAGTCTTTTGCATCGCTTATAAATATTTCTGCATTGTATGGTGATCATAATCCACATCAGATCTCAAACAGAAGTTATTTCAAACACTCGCTGCTGTCTGAAAGTGAGTTTTGAGCTAAAATTTAATTAAAATCTTTAATGCTGGTGTTATAGCTGTTAACTATATGAAACAATCCGTGGTGCTGACGCTCTCCAGACGCGGAGAAACTCCGCCTTTGTTCATGACCACTCCTCAAGCCCGAGTTGGCCCAAGGTTTTCGTCTGGCCAAAAAACCTGGCCGATGGCCCAAAGAAAGCCCCAACGAGGCACGATCAAGCCCGGAAGTGACAATGGAAATGTGACTGGCCCTGGCACGCACTAGCACGCCCGCTTTTGGCCCGACAGCGGAAATACGGCTATTGTCTTCAAGTTGGGCAGCTAATGATCTGATGCCTCCTTGCATGGACCTAAACCAACCAACTTAGGTCTGTTTTGTGCACTACTGTCTTTGTCAGTTTGGCAAAAGTGAAGATCATGCTGTCCAGAGGTTTGAAGAGACAACCACTGAGAAGCTTGTGCAAAATATGGTCCCCTGAGTAAGCAGTAAAGATAAAGTACCTTGGCCATTACATATTACATTTTGGAAGTAGAAATCCGTTCCATGTCAGTATGGCGGTCAGTCGGACATGTTGGACAGCTGGGCCGATGATTTGAGGGGGAAGTATATCCATCTTCTCAGTCTTTTAATCTTGGGTTTAAAACGTAGGTCCAAAAGTTCTGTTGTTTGGCTGATTGTCAATTCATCAAAAATGATCATCTATATAGGAAAGAGGTAAAGACATCATGAGCAATAAGCATGTGTGCCTTAAGGCCAATTCAAACCAAGAACGACAACTATATTAGCATCCACACCAATGGATGCTAATATAATAACGCTTTTTATTATAAGCTTGTGCTGCAGTTCTATCGTCTGTCACTTTAAATGCTTGAGCCCCTTAAAGCAGGATGGATTATGATTGGCTTTCAATGTTTTTATTGTTCATTAGCTGGAAAAAAATCTTTCCTACAATATCATTCCTCTGTCCCATAGGTGTGGTGTGGACTTTTTTTTTTTTTTTTTTTTTTTTTTTAAGTTTAGAACTGCATCTTTATCGTTATAGTTATCGTCTTTGGTGTAAATAAGTCTTTAGTTACATTATTTTATTGATTTATTACTATGCTACTGTATTTGTTTGGAGGTTTGACCTGTTGTATTTGCACAGACTAAAGATACCATTAAGCTTACCAACAAAGTTATTGGCAAAATTGTTAAAGGGGTCCTGAACTGAGAAATCAAACTTGCCTTGATCTTTTGACATATAAGAGGTCATTGTACTTAGGGTTGGGTATCATTTGAATTTTATCGATTCTGATTTTTATCAATTCCAATAAGATAAACAAATCCATTAAAAAAAACGTCAAACCGTTAGATGTCAAACATATTTATTCTGTCTTTTGCCTATGGTTTTACCAAAAAAAAAAAAAAAATACCACAGAAAAAAAAAAAAAAACTAATAAAAAAAATTAAACTAGACTAATATAAATTTCAAACATGAAATTGTTAAAGACAAGTAAACAATAAGTAATAAAATAGGAACAAACAAATCAATAAATAAAAAAATAAAACTGAACAAATTTCAGGTACAGAAACTGAAATCAAAAGTTTAAAAACACTGATAGTTTTCTTTTCATAAATATAGATTAATCCTCATTAAATTTTCAAAAGATATTTACTCAAGAACAGTTAATGATTTTATTTTGTTCTTCGATTAACATTAACCCTTTCGCTGGTGAGTTTAAAATATTCTAGCGGTCCCCCCAGAGTGAGTTTTTTTCAGGTGACCGTTATTTTAGAACTTTGCCTCTTACTGTTTCCATGGCGATGCGTCATGCTTGTCACGTGACACACCGCGGCCACAATAACACTGTATGACAGATGGATCATTTTTATTTCGTTTTATCTTTTTTTATTTAAAATATTCACAAACTTGCTTACCATGTCATGAACAATCTGATATTCCAATTCACAAATATGTGCAAATGAGTGTGTTTTGTCGTTAAAAAACCTTTATAAATGATCTTGATCTGTAACGTGAGATGGGCGCCGCCATGTTTGTTCGCGCCGCAGTTCAGAGAGTCCTGTCAGTCGGATTTACAGCACGTGAATTCATAAATTTCTCCCGAAATACATGCAAGTAAGTGGCTGGTGAACTGGGTGAAGAATAGAGTGAACTTTATAGTTACTTACACTATGTGTATCTGATATGAATAAAACACATCAGCAAATTAAATTTGAATGGATTGTTATTGTTGCTTCGATAGACATATGCGTGTATTTTACAAGCTCTGAATGTATTGTTTTACCAGTACTTACGTATATTTAAATGTCTGAAACCTAAAATATACATTATGTGGTTAAGAACACTGCATTGTTGTGATAATATGACAATCGCAGTGCACGTCTCTCTCTGGCTCAGCACCAGTAAACGCACGAAACCACAGTATGAATCTGGCAGTTGTGTGACGTCATCGAACGTTCTAAATCCCATATGTGGGACCGTACTCCCAGGGGCACGGAATGCACATATGTGGGACTGTACCGCTCAAAAGGTTAATGACAGGCAGCACGCTTATTAGGCGGCTGTCTCTTTAACACCGAACGCACGTGGATCTAAAAATGCTGTTACACACGCGTTTTCTTTCTCATCTGTTTACATTCACTTAAGAAAATAGAAGGCTGTGTTTTTAATGCAGTACTGACGTATTTTGTGCATACTGGTCAATAAATGTGAAAGAAGTCAGTTCCAGCACGGAACAGCCTTTTCTGCAGTGGAAATGCACGGACCAGTTCTAGAATGGACACAGGTCAGGAACCCGCATCAGGACCGCTATCAAAGCCGTTGTTCCCTGTGTGCTTCAGATGTGTGCGCTGCACGCAAACAGTGTTCAAGTTCTTTCCCTTCCTGCGCTTAAATAGTTTAAAAAAAAAAAAAAAAAAAAAAAAAAAAAAAAAAAAATCACACTAAAATGCTAACGCAGGAATAGTTAAGCAGAATCGAAATGCACGTGTCTTATCGAATACCCGGTTCTTGGAAATTTGGAACCGGTTCTCGATACCCAACTCTATTTGTACTACAAAAACATCCTGTAAGTTTCAGAACTCAAAACTTTGTCGTTAGTCTAAAAACAGCTTATACTGAAGCCAGTCTGCCAAAATGACAGCTTGTGGAATGTGCCACTCTATGATGTAATAGTGTGGCTAAACAACACCTCTGCAGAAGATGATCAATGCCTGCTTCTACATCACTGCCTGTTTAGCCCCACCCGCAGACTTGCACACGCAATGTAAATACTGTAGGTCTACGGAGAAATCAAACAAACTTTATTTGATTATTTTTAATGAAGTGCCAGACTACATCAGTAAGAACTTGGTCCTTTGTTCACTTCATTTTAACACGGATTCATTTACAAACAAGGCAAGAAAGACTTAAACTAAAAGACAATGCTGTGCCAACTAGCTATATTGGATATGATGTCGCACCACACAAGTGTGAGTAGCTGTTTTTATTATGTGGTCACTATTGCTTTGTCTGTTATTACAGATCATTTGGTATGTACTGAGTATTTATGCCTTTTTAACCTCAATCACAGCAGCATCCATCTATGAAGGATGTAGGCTGTCAAACATGCATACAAAACCAATCATAGCAGTGGGCGGTTAATTCCGAGTCTACAATCCGTCACGCCTATTCAAACAGAGCGTTCTGATGAGGGGGGTTAAAAAGAGCACAGAAAATAGCCTATTACTTCTAAATTATGTTATCTGATATAAAAAAATCTTGATAAAATTGTAAGTGGATCTCAGAAAACAGTACAAAACATTTTTGCTAGGGGGTTAATTATAGGAACAGCCTACATGAGATTAATGTACTATAACACTGCCTCAATTAAAGTGAAATTTCTGAATGAAATACAAGTGTTGATTACGCCATTAAATTTATTTTTTTGCAGCATTGAGCATAATTGCATAATTGAGCAATGATACATGTTTCTGTTGAGTGTATGAATGCAGAGGCAAATCAAAGTTTAGATTAGTCACTACTGAAACGTTCAAGTTTGTTTTGATGGCACTTGCTCACTGACTGAATTCTGCTTTTGATTGCTTTGTGTAATTTATTCTCAGTTTGAATAACCGTTTTGTTTTCCTTTCTACTATAATAATTAGTATGGGGTCTTAATTTTCGAATACATAAAAAGCAATAAACAAGTTCATAAACTGTTCTTAACTTGCTTTCTCTGTGTAGCTAGAATATCAAGTGCCGTTTCCACAAACACAAAACATTTTTATATATTATATTAAACAACATTAATAATCATTATTACAATATCAAAAGCAATATTCGACGATTTGTAATGAGTTCCTGTTTTTTAATTGATGATTTATATACTTTATGTAGGCTATTTACGTTTTAGTTTGAACATTTTGAGATAATTTGACATAAGACAAATACATTTCATAAGTTCACCATAAAAATGATCATTACAATATATACACACGGATATTTTTCTTACACAAATGCATCGATTCACATCAGTAGGCCTTTATTAACCTTCCGTCGCCATGTGGAGCACTTTTTATGATGGATGGATGCACTTTTTTTGGGCTTCAAAATCTTGACCACAATTCACTCCCATTATAAAGCTTGGAAGAGCCAGGACATTTTAAATATAACTACGATTGTACTCCTCTGAAAGAATAAAGTCATATACACCTAGGATGGCTTGAAGGTGAGTAAATCATGGGGTAATTTTCATTTTTGGATTAAGTATCCCTTTCATTGCGTAAAAAACAGGTATGTATATAACACTTATTTTTCAGGAGCTCAAGTTTTCAAAACGATTGCTTAATTTGTATTTTATGTTGATTAAATCTTGAATATGTTTGACATGTAGATTGTTGGATTTTCAAAATGTAAAAAAGTGGTTTATAGTTGATGGCATATTATTTTAATCAAGAAACATATTAAAAATAAGCACATTCTCTCAAAGGACAAGAACAACAAAAACGTTCCAGTGCAGTGCATCTCCCACTGCACATTTTGTACGTCTCCGACACTGAAGATACCCAACTGAAGTCTGTCATACTATACTAATGAGCAGATAACTAAGATGAATAAGGTGCATTAGATGAGACAGATATCCTAAACGTGCAGTGGTGGGGTTTTCCCAGGAGAGGTTTCAGAAGCACTGTTCTAGCGGATAAATTCACATTACCACAATTCTGCATGCAAATAAAAGACAATCAATTTGTGTCTTACCTCACTTCAGTGAAGATAAACAACTTGAGGATCTTCACCACGGACGGACAGAGCTATGGCCACAAAAATGTGGTGAGGTTTCTTCCACTGAAAGTTTTATTTCTGATAAATACAGAGAAATGATTTTTGCCACTGTTTATAAAGAATAAGTAGCACTTTGTACTAAATGACATATTAATAAGTATTAATGTAATATTCAAATATTTACATTCTCATATACATTCCTATTAATCAATAAGTATGCTTTATACTGTAGGTTACTGACTTAAAGTGTTTCCTACTGTTCTACTGTAAATCTTTCAGATACACACCAGGCTCACAGCAGCACAGGAGTCTCCAGACTCTTCTCAGGGGCCTCCACAGACACTCAAATATCCCACCTGCGATTAGATATTACTATGTGAGCGAGCACTTTTTAGTACTAAACTTATCTAAAAATGGACCAAACTATAAACCAGGCATAGACTAGATTATAATCACTTATATTTAACTGAAACCATCAGAAAAGCGTCGTGTACTGGGCTGGCGCAGGTAACTCAATGTTCGCTAATGTCCACAAATAATATATATTTCGATGTTACTTTGTATACAATAGTGTGAATTTCCACCATCAACTCCGAAATAGTTATAGTGGATGATAACTTGATTAATTTGATCCAAGCGATACCGGAGAGTCTAAGGTAAGAAACCGGTTGAAAGATGCAGAGCGCGCGCCGCTAACGTTACACATCAGATCGCTTTAAAAACACGCTTTAGTAAAACAAAGTATTTCTCACCCCTGGAGTCGGTTTCCATATTGGAATTTGGTGTAGCCATCAGTGTGTTAATGTACCCGTTAAAATTTTGTTCACACTGACGACAGACAACTAACTTTACACGCACCCTGCCTTTCTCCCGGCAAACTTTCATTGAACTTATTTTGCGTGCCCAACGACGTCATGACGTCAAAACTGTGACAGCCATAGATATATATAGATTCCCCATTCCACCGCTCCAGGCACATAGACGCAGCCGCCATCTTGGAACGGTAACAATGCTGTAGGTTCGCACAGAGCCGCTCTTCTGTGCAGGATTGTGGCATCTTTCGAATATTCAGTGATTACTAGGGTGAATGGCGTCAAGTTGACCGTTACAATATGGCGGACGGCTTACGTATAGCGGCCCATAGAAACAGTCGCTAATGAGGCATCTAGGTATATATATCTATGGTGACAGCCTTCCAACTCTACTCTTTCATTGACGAATCAGAAATGAGTTTACATACAACCAATCAAAAATGCCGTCACAAATCTAAAATGAAGAAACGCCTGCATTTTGTGCAGGATGTTTTTACTGGCGAGCATAAAGCGCACGGTTACCAATAGCAACCGACTGCGCTTCCGCGTTCCTCCCAGTTACTGTAAAGGCGGCAAGAAAAGCAAACCAAGTGCAGTGAATGCCCTTCATTGATTTAGATGGGCAGTTTAATATGTGAAATATTTAAATTAGACTACTTGTGTAAACGCGTATATTATTTAAAAAAAAAATCTAATGCAAATTGATTATTAATATTTTCTATTTTGATAAATGAAATTCTCGATTTAAAAAATGGCTTTGCTTATGTTCATGAGGCGAGTAGTACTTTGTTCTTCTTTTTATAACTAGTTGCTTGTTTCTCTTACTGACAAACTTGTCCCATGCGTTTCGCAACAGCAATCTGAATCCGCAAATCAACGTCCAAAAAGTTCAACAAGTGCTCCCAGTCTGCATGTCTTATAAATACAATAATGGAAAACACATTCACTATACTAAAGAAATGCTTACCTTTCAAAATCCCCTTTCTCACTTAAATTCCGCCCACTGTTGATTGGAGGAAATGAATGAAATTCACTATTTTCCCTGCCATTTTCACCAGAACTAAATCGCCTTAATCGGCATCTTCTTTTCTTCGGTGTTTTAACCAGTAGCTCCATTAAACTGGCTGAATCTCAGTTGTTTTAATAATTCCTGCAGAGAGAGATGAACACGTGGCTCGTTGCCGAGAAACGGTTGGCGCGTGTTTGAGTTCTTCTTCTTCTTCTTAAGCGTTTTTGGCGGCTGGCAAACCAACTTACAGGTGCTTTACTGCCACCTGCTGGACTGTGTGGAACAAAAGTTCGGCAGGAAAAGAAAAAAGAAAAAAAAAGTATAATTCAACAAACCTGTAAACTTTATATTCGTTCTAACAGACCTGTTTCTTTCATTAACTGTGCATATATTTTCCAAAGTGAAGTTTAGTTTATATTTTTCAAATACTTATTTTAATTTTATTCTTTCATTTTCATATGTATGACACTCTATTATCACTTGCTGGACAGATTCAGGTTGATTACAACGTCAACGTAATCCATTTGTGTGTTTGACTATTAATTAAAGTGTGTTATTTAGTCCTGTATGTCCTATTCTGAGACGAGTGATCTCACTGGATTATTACAATTAATGGCACAATTAATGTTTGGAAAAGTAAACTGATATTTCCTACTGACACACTACAAACCACTTTTTTATCTGGCGAAAATACTAGTGTTCTAATAATTTCTAATAACTCTTAGATAGCAGATAAAGGTCTTTATAAATGTCATAAAATAAAATAAAAATGTTATTTTAAGTGCTTAATGATGAATACAATATGCAAATAACATATAGATTAAAATCTCCTAATTGTCTGTCATAATTCATGCCTGTATTTTGTTAAATTTCATGTCATATGTTAAAACAATAAACCAAATAATTTGTTTGACCAAATAATGTGAATACCCATTATTATAGGTGTTAATATCATTTGTGTATAGGCTAGAGTGAAAAAAAAAAAAACATTGCGATTATCTTTTACCTTTTCATTGTCTATATTCTCTAGTTTGTATGTTGTGTTTAGCAGTGTTTAGTACAAACCCTTGGCGAAACGAGTGACTTGTCAGACATCCAAAGAGGGCAAATCATGGAAGCCTGTTTAGCAGGAGTGTCTGTAAAGTTAACAACCCAGTTGTTTGGTGTTTTAAGTACAGCAGTCTTTACATTAATGAAGTTCCCAACACAGGTTTGGGAAGAGCCTAATCATCCAGTCCTGTCAATCATCACTACAACCGTATATAATCAGCAGCCATTGCTCTGCTCCAGCAACAATTCTTCCGGCATCCCTCCACTACCCCATTCTCCTCCTCTAATTCCTCTCTTTTTCCTCCACACCATACCATCAGGGGTTCTTACTCAGAGCTCGAGCCGAGCCTCAGGTTCGAGGCTCCTTCACGGACAGCAAGCCAAGTTCGTTTACTATACCTGGCTGGGCTGAATGGGCAGGCTAACTTGTGAACTGGCTGTATACAGCATGGCAAGACTTCACAGATGAATAGTGGGTGAAAACCAAAAGTGAATGACAGAGACTGTCAAAAACTAAGCTAATTACTGTAAGTCTTGTTTCAGAGTTTCAAAGGCTTAACTGTGTTTTAATACACAATTTTGAAAAAAAATAAATAAATAAATCCTGTAACTCAAAAATATTACATTGTATAGTGACATTATTATTTTTAATATGCCACTTAACTGTTGCAGATGTTACAGTCTCTGGTTTTTAAAAATCATTGGTTTCAATCTCTGTGAACTTTACATGGGCCTATGTGGATGTAATATGTGTCAGAGAATGACTCATCGGTTTAGTATCACTACCGCAGACTGCGACAAAACAACACAACCATGTATTGGTTTAGGATGTGGTTTACAAACTGTATTACTCTGTGTCGGTGCAAAAAAAAAAAAAAAACTTTGGAAAGTGTAAATAGCTATCACCATTTTCCACTGGTGCATTGAGACCATAAGTAGGCTAAGGAACAAAAAATGCATGCATGCACTTTGCATAACTTCAAGAATATCTGACAGATGACATTTGCATGTCCTCTAGTACTACATTTTAGCAATATATTAATTAACTGTTATGCAAAACAACAAAGCAGAAATGTTATCCATTTGTCATCAGACAAGACACTACAGTGACTCTTTACTTATAACCACATCAGAATGATGCTGTGAAAATCACTGATCTATAATAGTAATATATAATAATATAATATAATATAGATCAGTGGTGATGCAGGATAATGCACAATATGACTCTAAATTTTTAGGAAGTGCTGAACGTCATGACAACATGCTAGTATGGCATTTGGAATTTCCCTTTAATTGTCAATGAAATGTACCCATTGAGCATCAAAGGTAGATTTCCATGTGTTATGGCTTTTGCAATATTTCTGATTGACTGCAGAGAGTTTAAATGACTTGCAAGACTTAGAATTAAATTAGTAGCGGCATATGAGAACAGAAACGAAATATATTACAAATTTATTTAAATTTGGGGAAAAGATACACTCTTAAAAATAAAGGTGCTTAAAAGGTTCTTCACAGCGATGCCAGAGAAAAACTATTTTTGGTTCCACAAAGAACCATTCAGTCAAAGGTTCTTTAAAGAACCATCTCTTTCTTACCTTTTTATAATCTGAAGAACCTTATTCGCCACAAAGAACCTTTTGTGAGACGGAAAGGTTCTTCAGATGTTAAAGGTTCTTGGAACCATTTAGACAAAAAAGGTTCTTCTGTGGCATCGTGAAGCACCTTTATTTTTAAGAGTGTACATTTTTAACAATAATAATAATAATAATATGTTTTATTTTTATAGCGCCTTTCAAGAACCCAAAGACGCTTTACAAAATAATACAAGCAACTGGCAAACAAAATACACCAGACAATCAGAGGGGATATTCAGACAAAACAAGTGTTGACAACAAAGAACTACAGATAATTAACAACAAGAGGTCATGCAATCATAAAAATAAAAAATAAAAAACCTGTACGTACATTCTCAACTCTGCCATTCAACAAAGGAAAAAATCTGCTGAACTACATAATACTCTGTGTGGGTGTTCTGTTAACCACATTTGAGCAACAAATCAAACCACAGACTTGCAAACTACGTTTTTGCAAACTTCATTACATAAAAATGTACAAAATTAAAAAAAAGAAAAAAAGAAAAGTGTTTAAATTTGTATTTAAAAAAAAAAACATAAATATCAGAACCTGAAAACAGATTATTGACCAAAGTGCTGTAACAATAACATTAGATAGATACAAACTTAAAGCATAAAACAGAACATTCATGAAAACAAAGGAATATAACATATTTGTAACATGTTTTTTGTAACATGTTTTTGTTTTAACATGTTTGTAAAGGAGCATCACTCTAAAGCTTAAGTGTGATTGAGGAGTAGCAATGACCAACTGGTTGATATCTAAAAGATCTTTGGCTATAATGGAACCTGACAAGATAAGAGATGCAACACAGTGCTTTGCCATGAGTGCAGCAGGGAAGATGTGTTTTTGTAGGCCAAAACCTGGAAGCAAATTTGCATTTTAGCACTTTTAGTTCCATCTTATAGTCAAAGAGGTTTTTTTTTTAATTGTGGTTTTTGGTAAATGTCAAGGTCTGTGGTAAACACAAGCTGCATTTTCACATTTTATTCTGTGACATAAAATACATCAATACTACTCCTTGTAATTTTTTTCATGCTTTTACATGTCTTGAAAAAGGAGGTTCCTAACAAGTGGTTAAATGGAATAACAGATTTTTGGGGACATTACGTCCTTATGTCAAACAGGTAAATTCATCATCTCACTAGCCCACTTTTACAGCCATTGTGTTCATAATCATGCTCTTGTAAATGCAAACTTTCAGCAAAAATGTAAAACTTATGGTGACACTGAAGTTATGTGACCGTGGTTTAATTCATTTCGTCTATGTTTAGCTTTTTACTTCTGCTGGTTGTATTTAGGCTTCAGAAGTAGGCTTCATTTGGGAAGATTATCATGATGAACAAAACGTGTAAGAAACACAAACTCTAGTTGGTCACAGAGCCTATTTTCTGCAATAATCCAAAAGCCAATGGAAAACTGGGTTTTTGTCAAGGGAACCAGCGTGATGCAAACTTTTGGGTTGGCCTACAAAAATACGTCACCACTGCTCAAATTTTTAAGATGCACATTGCTGAGGCTCAATGTTGTATTGTTTTCTACACCAATCCAGGTTAAACATGACAACCTGTATTTTGAAATTGTAAAACGTGTAAGACACTCATTTCCAGGCAATAAAAAAGAATACTCAAAAAGTTTGAATACTCATGAATTTACAGCTGAGTATTGTCAGAATAACAGTACCATGTGCTTGACTCAATTTTCCATTTCCAGTGTAACAAATAGTAAAGTTGCAATTTTTCAGTCTGGCCCTTTTGGGAAAGTCTTGTCCTTCAGAGTCCTGGAGAGCTGTTCCACAATTGAAGGCATGTGCTCTGAATGCATGCACAGGTGGGAATGAGCAATGACCCAAAAAAAAATCAGAAATGAAGCAATAATCATGTACTTACCCCTAAACACCATCATCTTCTCTATATTTCTCAAACCATGGATGGACAGAGTTAGGGACACTGGTGATGATGGACACTGGTTCTGTTTCCTCTTCTGAAAGTTTTATATCTGGTAAGACATGTATATAGAATTTGCTTTGGTCACATGTTTTCATTGTGTTTCTTAAGCTTTTGAATAACAAGAACACTGCAAGTTAACTGATCTGTAAAGCATATAAGCATACTGAAATGATATTTTGGAAATCCTTTGATACATACCAGGATCATCAGTCCCATGGCAGCACAGGTATCTACAGACTCTTACTAATGGCCTCCACAGATATTCGAGCATGGTACCTGTGGTAAGATATATACAGTACATTTCCAAACATTCATTTGGTCATTAATTGTAATAATCCAGTGAGATTTTTGTTTGCACAAGGAGTCTGAGAACAGCCAGTGCTCCACATAGAGATCTGATCTGATCTGATCATCATCCAGTCTGTCTGGAATGACATGAAGAAACAGAACAAAATGAGACTAAATCCAGAAGAACTGTGGCAGCGTCTCCTAGATGCTTCAAGAAACCTACCAGCAAAGCTATAAGTTTTAGGCACTTGTGTGAATGCTGTAAAATGAGGATGCTGTCAAAAATAGTGTCATAAATAGATTTTCTTTATCAATTAACTTCTATTAGCTAAATTAAATGGGGGCAGTCACGTCCTAATGGATAGAGAGTTGGGCTTGTAATCCGTAGGTCGTGGGTACGACTCTCAGGTCCGGCAGGAATTGTCGGTGGGTGTGAGTGAATGTTCAGCGCTCTCTCCACCCTCAGTACCACTACTGAGGTGCCCTTGAGCAAGGCACTGAACCCCCAACTGCTCCCTGGGCGCTGCAGCATTGGCTGGCTGCCTACTGCTCCGGGTGTGTGTTCACTACTGTGTGTGTGCACTTGGATGGGTTAAATGCAGAATGCAGGTCACCATAAATGCAGGTCACCATACTTGGCCACAGGTCACTTCACTTGTCACTTAAATTAACATTTGGTGTGACCATCCTTTGCATTTAAAGCAGCTTTTTGCCCTTGTGCATAGTTTTTCAGGTAGCTTTGCAGGTAGGTTTCTTGAAGCACCTTGGAGACGTTTCCACAGTTCTTCTGACAGTTATATACCCTTATCAGCATATGTTAAAGTAGATTCTTCTCTCGTCTCAGAGAGAATGCGCCGTTAATGCAGCGTTAGCCGTCAGTTTTTTTTTTGTTTTTTTTTACTTTCACTTTGACATTCACCGTCTTGCTCAAAGTTTGCGCGTTGCTTGCTTGAGTTGCTTGACCCCTCCCCCATATTTTCAGTTGTTTATAGGCCACATATTAGGCACTTTTTTTTTTTTAGGTTTTTAATGTTTATTATTCAATGTTAATGAGAGTGACACCGAGAGTTAAAAACAGGAAAATCATTTGGAAATCCTTGGGGGGCTGTGCCGGGGCTAAGCAAGTTTCTGATGGGGCTATAGCCCCGTCAAGCCCTGCCCTAGCGCCGCCACTGTGCATTATGTTTCCATCTTTGTTGACACAGTTTTGGAAGTGCCTTTTTCTGTTCTAAAGAAGGGGGTGTCCCAATACGTTTGTCCATATAGTGTATGTACAAGTCATTGGTGTTTGGTGATGAGTTTTTGGCTCAAGATCTGCATTTAAAGTCACACCAGAGGTGTTCAGCTTGGATTAGGACTTGGCTTTCTGCAGACCAGACAAGTTCTCCACACTGACTAAATCAATCATTTCTTTTTGAACCTTGCCTTATACACAGAGGCATTGTCATGTTAGAATAGAAAAGGGTCCTGTCCAAACTGTTGCTATAAAATTAGAAGCACACAATTCCCTAGAATATCATTATATGCTTAAACATTAAGATTTTGTACTCGTGGAAATGACTAAAGTCGTCAAACCTGCTCATTGGAAGGAGTGTAGTATATATATATATACTACAAACCAACACAAGAATGTTACTCAGCACTAAATCGAGAGGACACTGTGGCAAAATACCTGACCACAGTGAGTGATGGGAAACTCAGGAAAACATTTACGATGTACAAACTCCGCGAGCACAGTCTGGCTATAGAGACAGGCTGGCGCAAACAAACCTGGCTCGCCCGGACTGAGCAGCCGAACGAGAGTTATCATCAAAATCATAAAAGCCACACATAGAGTTGGGGTGTGGAGAGCCACCTTGCAGAGAGAGAGAGAGAGAGAGAGAGAGAGAGAGAGAGAGAGAGAGAGAGAGAGAGAGAGAGAGAGAGAGAGGAGAGAGAGAGAGAGAGAGAGAGAGAGAGAGAGAGAGAGAGAGAGATCTGATGTTTCCAGCACATGCAGATTATGTTATGCCATATTACTTATTATATTACTTTGATGTATATTTTGCCTCTGTAAATCTGTCTAATCCCTTATCTTATTTTATTTTTTATTTCTAGTTTATATACTTACATACATTAGTAATTCATTTTGCACTACATGCTTAATACTTTTATTTATTATTATTACTACTATTATTATTATTTTTCTTTCTGTTATGTGCACTATTTGTAAACAGCCCAGCTGCAATTGCTTTGGCAATACAAATGTATAGTTTTTTGTCATGCCAATAAAGCACACTTGAAATTGAAAATTTAATTGAAATTGAGAGAGAGAGAGAGAGAGAGAGAGAGAGAGAGAGAGAGAGAGAGAGAGAGAGAGAGGGAGAGAGAGGGAGAGAGAGAGACAGAGAGAGAGAGCGAGAGAGAGACAGACAGACAGAGAGAGGGAGAGAGAGGGAGACAGACAGAGAGAGAGAGAGAGAGAGAGAGAGAGAGAGAGAGAGAGAGAGAGAGACAGACAGACAGAGAGAGAGAGCGAGAGACAGACAGAGAGACAGACAGAGAGAGAGAGAGAGAGGAGGAGAGAGAGAGAGAGAGAGAGAGAGAGGGAGAGAGAGGGAGAGAGAGAGAGCAGAAGAGAGAGAGCGAGAGAGAGACAGACAGACAGAGAGAGGAGAGAGAGAGGAGACAGACAGAGAGAGAGAGAGAGAGAGAGAGAGAGAGAGAGAGAA
>CM077219.1:10416184-10421041 GCA_039654775.1 Spinibarbus caldwelli | reverse complement strand
TTCTCAGAAAGCTCATATTGGTTTGGTTTTTCACTGAAATGTCTCTTCATATGTACATTAGGGTTTTATGTTACATCTTATGTTGTTAAATTAATGTTTATTGCCTTATTTTAGTGTCATGTGTGTTACCATACACTCTTAAAAATAAAGGTTCTTTATTGGCATCAATGGTTCCACAAAGAACCTTCACCATCCATGGAACCTTTTCATTCCACAAAAGGTTCTTTACAGTGGAAAAAGGATCTTTAGATTATTCAAATTTAAAAAACTGTTCACTGAAAGGTTCTTTTTAGGAACCAAAGCTGGTTCTTCTATGGCATCGCTGTGAAAACCCCCTTTTGGAACCTTTATATTAAGAGTGTAATGATGTATTTGTGAATGACACTGTGCACCAAGTTTTTATATTAGAAATGCTTTGATTCATCATGTGCTTTCTCTTTACCACCTGTGGTTTTTGGTGGATGTCAGCATTATAAAGGTAAAAAAACAGATTTTAGATTTTTAGTAAGTTAGTATCATTACATCAGTTAATGAAATATGTTTTTTACATTTAAGTTTAATTGTGATGAAATGAAATTAGAAGTTGCTGCGGAATGAAATATTTACATATTTTAGAATGTTTGGCCCAACACTTCAATTATAGCCTACACTCTAAAAAATGCTGGGTTGTTTCAACCCAATTTTGGGTCAAATATGGACTAACCCAGCTGTTGGGTTAAATTTTTACATTCAATTTTTAACCCAAAAGTTGGGTTAATCCATATTTGACCCAAAATTGGGTTGAAACAACCCAGCATTTTTTAGAGTGTACAATTAAAAAAAAAAGTTTTATTTTTGTTATCATCCCTTTTTATTTATTCTAACTTACTTGTAATCTACACATTTACAGGGCCACTAATGTAAGTCTGTCTCACTCACTCCTCTTCATTTATTTGATGTGACGCATAGCGCCAATCAGCTGCAGTGTTGAACTTGAGTTCTGTGAATAATACACCTCATAATTACCCGCCAGCGGAAGACCCGCCCACTGACACTGCGACACGCCCACTGCAGGTAATATGTGGAAAACTGATCATGCTGTATAAATAAACAAATAAATAATATAGAGAATGCTTGCTTATAGTGTTTAAATAGGTTATAATTAACCAAAAAAAATATTAATAAAGATTCATTATTTAAAGAAAACTGATAAGATATGGCTATAGCCTAGATGATGGTTCTCAGTCACATCACAGACACCTATCAGCACTTTTGAATAGAATCTGAATTATGTTACTATTGAAATTCTGTTTGAGTTCTGTACACTAAAGTGTTTTAACAACGTTGTTCCTTGCAGTGATATTGACAGTGCTGTATAAGCAACAGACTTTTTTTATTTGTACATGACCTTTCCTCATGATTAATAAACACATAAAGGGCGTTCATTCATTCATTCACTAAATTTCTTGAAATTAGATTTAATGGTAATAGATTTAATGGTAAAATAAATTGTATAAATTGTATATTTTTAAACATTTATTTATGTGAGATTTTTGGTCTCATTTTCAACTCCATCCTGCGGTTTCATTTCTTGAAATTGAATAGATATAGAGAGATTTAATGGTATTTTCAGTAACATAGATTTATGAGAGTAAGTTTAGCCCTGTTTTTAAATTTTCTGGTATAAAATTTGGATTTATAACATATCTGATCATATAATGTGTGTATAAAATGATTATAGCGTGTGAAAGTTTCTCTCTCTCTCACACACACACACACACACACACAAACAAATAAATGAATAAATAAGTGCAACATTCTGGGTTTTACTATGATTATAAACGTAAAAAAAAAATAAAAAAACCTATCTAAACTATCTAAAAAACATCTTGTTACTAAAAAAACTTTAGTAAAGAGAGAGAGAGAGAGAGAGACGAGAGAGAGAGAGAGAGAGAAGAGAGAGAGAGAGAGAGAGAGAGAGAGAGAGAGAGAAAGAGACTTGACTTTAAAAAACACTTTAATACCAAACAGTAAAAAAGTTTTTCCACAGAAAAAGCATAAAGGTAATTAAGTATCATATTTCAGAACAACATCACCACAATAAAAAAAAAAATAAAAAAAATAAAAAAAAGAGGAAAAAAAAAATAAATATTTCAAATTACCATTACAATCAATATCACAAACACATTGTTTTACACCCCATTTAAAAAAAAAAAAAAAAAAAAAAAACACTTTAATACCAAACAGTAAAAAAGTTTTTCCACAGAAAAAGCATAAAGATAATTAAATATCATATTTCAGAACAACACATCACCACAAAAAAACTAAAATAAATATTTCAAATCACCATTACAATCAATATCACAAACACATTGATTTACACCCCATTTATATTTAAAAGTTTCAAAGTCATTAACCAATTTATAATATGTATACTCAATTTTTAATCGTGACCTTATTAAACCCCTGAGGATTGAATCAACTTCACAAGACTCATTACCAGACAATTTTTCTTTCCGTGACAACCAAATAGCCAATTTAACTTGCCCAAATAAAAAGTTCAATAAAACATGAAACTCCTTTTTACTTTTTTTATATTTAGGCCCATATATAAAACACATAGGTGAAAAAAACTTCTCCCAGGTTCTGACACCACCCATCTATTGTTGGAAACAACGGTTGTAATCTAGCACAATTTAAAAATAAATGGAAAACAGTTTCTTGTATACCACAGAAAGGGCATCCCTCCCTCACCTGTGGATCAAGACGTGCTCTGTGTCTGTTAGTAGCTATTATACCATGCACTAACCTCCACTGAAGATCTCCGGTTCTTTTTTCAATAGGAGGTTTGTACAAGGTCCTCCAGCTGCCCTTGGGGGAAGCACCTAATCCAAACACCTCTTGCCATTTAGACTCCTTTACGTTTGTGAGAGCATGAAGATGCAGTATCTTGACACACAATGTATACAGTGATTTTTTCCCTGTGTTGCTGAAAACTCCCAACTGAGGTGTCTTAAAGGATAATAGTCCACCCTCAGTTTCTTCCCAGTTTTCAAGTTCAGATGTAATTTCCAATTCTGGAAAGTCAAATGTGTCCATCTCTCCATTATAAGTTTCTAGAGAAAGTCTATAACTCTGTGGCAAAGACTCAGCTATCTGATTCAAAATTTTCTTTGCCACACGAACTGATCTTATGCCCAATTTTTCACCAAAAGTTTCAGCTGATAGCCATTCACCTTCAGGTATCAAGTGTCCTATTTTTGTAATTTTTGCAGCCCATAGACTTTTCCTAAGTGATATATCTTTAAAAACATCCAAATTCAGTGTGGAGTTAAAAAGCAATGGTTCTTCTCTCTGCCATAAACTTTGGGCATTGTTTAACTCTCGGGAAAACTTGAAAAGTGTCCATGCTTTAAAAAGTGATCTATAAAATGATGTTAGTCCTGTAAGATCCAACTTGTTCATCTCCATCAGGAACATATGTCGATCTAATCCCATGTTGCCTGCTTTCCTCAATAACGTACAGGCTATCCCGGCCCAGCTCACGTCCTTCCCGTAGAGGAGTCTCTGAGCCACCTGAAGTCTGAAGGTCTTTACTCTAGATATGATATCCACTAGGCCTTGTCCTCCTTCCTGTCTGTGCAGGTACAGCACTGGTGCCTTTAGCCAATGCTGGCCCGACCAGAAAAAATCCACCAGACATCTCTGAATTTGTCTCACAAGGTTTTCTGGAGGTTCAAGGATCATCATTCTGTGCCAAAGGGAGGAGGCTACGAGGTTATTACATATCAGCACCCTTCCCCTATAGGACAGCTGGGGCAGCAACCATTTCCAATGAGACAACCGCGCACGTACTTTCTCCAACAGGCCCTCCCAATTTTGCTTTCTGTATTCATTTGTCCCCAAAAAAACTCCCAGATATTTAAAACCTGCCCTTCCCCATTGTAAACCACCAGGAAGTGCTGGACTTTTAACAACTTGGCCACACCACACAGCATCACTTTTACACCAGTTAACTTTAGCTGATGATGCTTTTCCATAACACTCTAGTGCATTCTTTACCACTTCAACATCATCATCTCCTCTGATTAAAACTGTAACGTCATCCGCATATGCAGATAATTTAACAGACTGCTGGGAGTTTAAAAAAAAAAAATTGGTAAACCTGCTAGTTCTTTTCTTAGTTTACATAACAAAGGTTCGATAACTATACTATAAAGTTGGCCCGAAAGAGGACAACCCTGTCTAATTCCCCTCTGAACTTTCACAGGAATACTTAGGCCACCAGCCATTTTTATCATACATGTGGCTTCAGTGTACAATAACCTTATCATTGAAATAAAATTATCACCAAACCCAAAGGCCTTTAAAGCATCAAAGAGAAAAAAATGATCCACCCGATCAAAAGCCTTCTCTTGATCTAATGATAAAAACCCCATTTCAATCTTATTATCAAAAGCATAATCATACAAGTCTCTTACTAGATGTAGATTATCTACAATAGATCTATCTTTTATGCAGTAAGACTGATCTTTATGTATAATTACATGTAATACATTATTTAATCTGTTTGCCAAACATTTGGAAATGATTTTGTAATCTGAGCACAGCACTGCGACAGGTCTCCAGTTCTTCATGAGTGTTAAATCCCCCTTCTTGGGGAGCAGTGTTAAAACTGCACGCTGAAAGCTCTTAGGAAGGATTTTTTCAATAATACTTTTTTGAAGAACTTCAAAGTAATCATGTCCAAGAACAGGCCAGAAAAACTTATAAAATTCGGCAGACAGTCCATCTATTCCAGGTGCACGACCTACAGAGAGTCCCATAACAGCAGCTGTGACTTCTTCATAGGTGAGTTCAGTCTCTAAAAAGTTTTTG